>OY720685.1:40069727-40669727 GCA_963170755.1 Amphimallon solstitiale | reverse complement strand
AGAGGGGGAGGAGTGGTCCAGAATCGGCGTAAGTACCCTACTCCCCTGCCAAAATAAACACACTCTATTTGACAATACATACTGAAGAGGAGCTGGCCAACGTAATTAACGGAAGTTATTACAACACCCGCCCATTTGGAGCTTTGGACGAAGTTTTCACTAAGCAAGACCTCCATACCCAGATTTACTTAGATATAATTTTACTTAAGGACTCTTTGTTATTTTGTTCAATAATATCCGAATGTACTGTAACATTCAAATCTGTTTTAAAAAGCCAATTAATTTTTGTTTGTGTTTTCATTCTGTTGAAGTTTAAAAAAATGGACAATGATGATCAACAGTCACTCTCATCTGGTTCAATCGAACACGATTGGCAGTCAATCTCTACATTAGAAGAATCATCTGTTCAGAGCGATGTGGGGTACTATAGCAACATTTCAAGTGCATGTACAGTAGATATTTATGAAAGAGGCGATGGGAGATTCCACATATTGGACGAAAGAAATGAAAGAATGTGTCTAATTAGTACAGGGTTTGAAAATATACGAGATCGAGCCAATATTTTATGCACCATGTGTTACTACAATAACTGGCGATACGAATTTAGCCGCGTACGTGTCTTTTCGCATTTCATATGCAATTATTATGTTGAGATAGGCAAGTTTTATGAATAATAAGAGATAAAAAATCAATAATTGAGCTTATTTTACAGAATCTACAATAAAGAAATGTAGTAATTGCAAATTGCAAATCACCATTGTGTTTCCCCCAGGCTTTTGTCCAATATGTTACGTCTATTAGAGAAAATAAAATAGCAGTATATATATAAATTCTATTCTAAAAAATATTATCAGTTTATACAGAAATGGAGGGGAGAGAGATTGTATATAATAGAAGTTGCGTATAAACTCGCTTATCAATACTATACTAGTTCCACCCCACTAAACATGGAACATCCGATTAACATTACAGAAAGTGGAAATAATGTCCAAAAAATTACGTCTACACATAAATGTTGAACAAACGTTAAATAAACGTGGGCTGTTGAGTTACATTTAAGTAACGTTTAATAAAAATGTACTATTGATTATCACATAAACATCATTCTAAGATGTTTATTAAACACAAAGTTAATGTACTCCCCTGATGTTATCTATAATGATATTATTTATATGTCCACAAAACATTAAAAATTAACCATCAATTGTCCATTTTGAAATAACATCAATTTACGATCATTTTATGTTTCCATCCCTAGAATCTAGACTTTTCATTCGTTTTTTTCGGATCGAAATGCGTCGTATCTTATGCAGTAGTCAGTAGCAAGAGCAAGTCTGCTTTAGCTGAGCGCCTATTACTTGCTGACAACAATAGAAAAAACGTTAAGTTTTGTTTAATTAACTATACAGGCTGTTCCTAAATATCATGTACATAAGGAAGGGGGTAACTATTTGGTTTATTTTGAGCCTAAAATTTCATATAAACATAGGTCTGCAAACGCTTCGTTACCAATATGCAGGGTGTTGAAATTTCAAGAATTTTTCACTTTTTACTGTATAGCTCCTGCAGTTTTTTTACGATTTCTAATGTCAATTGTCAAATTAATAAACTCAAGTGATTATCTGAATAAAGCCAGAGCCTGCTAGACCATTTTAAAAAATTTAATTTTCTCTGGCGAATTACAGAAAATTGTTTTCTATTTTTTTTCTCGATAACGGTCAGAGATAAGAAAAAAATATAAGAGATCAAAAAGTTTCTAAACAAGACAGAAAATTTATTGCGTATTTTAGAATCTAGCAGTGGCGCATCGCAAAAAAGTTCAGGGTGAGAAAAGAGGGCATGACCCCGAAAAAATTATTACCCTGTAGATTTACATAATCATTTGGCATGGCTAATGATGCAGGCCTTATAGCGTAACCTACCTTCCAAATTTGAACAAAATATCTCAAAAACTGCAGGAGCTATACAGTAAAAAGTGAAAAATTCTTGAAATTTCAACACCCTGCATATTGGTAACGAAGCGTTTGCAGACCTATGTTTATATGAAATTTTAGGCACAAAATAAACCAAATAGTTACCCCCTTCCTTATGTACATGATATTTAGGAACAGCCTGTATAAAGGATTTGTAGTGTTATTTAGTAGATGCAATTCCATTGTATATATCCACTTTTTACTCTTGGAACGTACATATGGGAGCTACTGTGAGGTTAATATTCGAATCAAGAGGCAATACCGTCATAAAAAAGTAGCGTCTATTACTTGCTGGCAACAATGGAGAAAACGGTAAGTTTTGTTTAATTATCTATATAACGAATATGTAGTGTTATTTAGTAGGTGCAATTCAATTGTATATATCCACTTTTTACTCTTGGCTGTACATAACTGAGCTAGAGGTTAAATATCAGAATCAGGAGGGAACACCGTCATAAAAAAGTAGCATCATAATACAGCTATGGGGACATATTGCTGTGACATATAAATATTTATTTTAAATAACAATATTGCCATACGTTGGGCATCGCCATTTAATTAATGCTGTAGCATATAAATATTTATTTTAAATAACAATATTGCCATATAATTTATATGCTGTAACAACATACTTTTGTGTGTATTACCACACGTAGGGTATAGTCTTTTGTACACATTATACTCTTTAAATTATTCTTTACACACCAAGAACTTATAATTGGTTTTGTATTTTATCTTATATTGTTGTGTCATGTACCTTATAACTATTGTGGGTCCTGGCAATGTTTGTGGTTCCTTCTTATTTGCTGATGATTTTTCTCTTGCTCATTATAGGGAAAAAGGTAATAGTTTTGTTCAAAGAAAAAAACTGTATGTCTATTCAACATAATCATGTATTTTTTTATTTTGTAATTTATGGATTCAAAAATATAGTTTCCTTTATATGCACACCTTTATGCTCTAAACAAGATACATAATTGAAAAATGCTCATATCATTTATACCTAATGCCGGTTGTAATGTATGTAAATCTTTTGTTTATTTATTTATTCTACCAAACAAAATAAATATTTATCCTGCAAATAAACAAAAG
The DNA here is from genome assembly GCA_963170755.1 of Amphimallon solstitiale. Lineage (NCBI taxonomy): Eukaryota > Metazoa > Arthropoda > Insecta > Coleoptera > Scarabaeidae > Amphimallon > Amphimallon solstitiale. The sequence continues at coordinate 40,666,662 of OY720685.1, read as the reverse complement.
TAAACTTTTATTGTACGTTTATGAATATACTCATCGACGTTATAATATTTATGTATAGGCTTCAATTAATTGCTTTAGACAACCATTTGCACGTGTTGTATCGAGCTCTTAATCTATGCCTTGTGAAATTCTAATTTATTATTCGCTTAATTTGAAAGAAATTAATGATGTCTAGACAATACGATGAAGAAAATGCTCATTTTCACGTAACATCTCTCCAACTGACCAACACCATTAATCCTATTTGGTTGTAATTCCAACTATATAAATTTAAAATAAACCTTACAGGATAAATTATTTACTTGTCTTTTTTTTTTTTTTTGTCCAACAATACATTGATTAATCATTCGCACGTAAAAATCAATGTCTGTCCAACAACTCGTATAACTTAATTTTCAAAAGAAATAATAAACTTACTTGTTATCAATAAATCTATTTTGAATGTCCATCATGAACGCTTCAAATGAATTCAAATGTATTAAATAAAATAAATTACTGTTACTATATGTGTAGAAGAAATAATGAAAAACTACAATATAACAATTAAAAAAAAACTTATTCTTTAAGAGATCTTCCTTTTGTAAGTGTTCTGAGAAGTTCACCTCTCGGAGGTGTTATCAGAAAGTCCTTCCTCTCGGAAGTGTTATCAGAAAAGTCTACTTGTCGAATCTTGTCTTCGTATTTATAGCGGCAAAAATAAACTATGTTGACCATTGCGCCCTCTAGTCCATGTTTAGGTTGGTACTGGAATACACTTTTCCCGTGAAATCGCTGCCCATATGTTGCCGCCTTGATTCACGCACACATACACATTTTGTTCTGACAGTTCACAATTCACTTAAACGTCAACATAACCTTCCAATTCAAAGGTCCCCTGCTTTGCACATCATTCCCAACGGTAGGTTTATTCTTGTCACTAATACCATCCTTCCTTGTACTCGTCAATGAACCTATTACCTTGTTCATTGTTCGACACATATTTTTCTTTCCATTTATTTATGTTAGTTTTACTTTTCTTTTAGCCGGAGTGCGCCTTGACAAAATGGGAAACATGTTGAAAATAACCATTATTCCGCACTGCCTGTCCTTGTAGAACACGTCCGCCTCTAGTCCCTGAAGCATTGTGTTACGAACAACTCATGAACACAGATACCTTTTTATTTATTTATAATGTCAGCTTTTAAATACAAAAATATGTCACTGCTGATTGCTTCTATGTTTTACATATTTTTATATCCTTTTTTATTAATCTAGTAGTAAGCTAAGGTAAATTTTATTCTTTAATACTATTTATTTCATAAACATTTTCATAACATTTTATTGCTTTATGCATGTCGTATTTCATTTCTTTTCATGATTTATAAACCATACTTTTTGTGTATCTTTTCTACATAAGAAATATATTACTTATATTTATTTTGTCTTTATTTCATATATTTCTTTATTTAATAAATTTTTATTCTACATCTTTTGTTTTATATTTATTTAATAAACTTTACTTTGCATATTTCATTATTTACTGTGATAATAATAAATTTGACTATAAGTATGCAACTTTGTATACCTTCATGTAGTTCTTGTTGCATAATTTTACTCAATAATATCTAAATAGGACTTTTTCTTATTTTTATTTTTATTTCTAAGCTTAAACTAATTCTTAAATCAATCTCTAAAACTATTCTTATTTTACAAATTTGCGAGGTCACAGCAATATGAATTGATGAACATTTGCTTTCATTATTTTTATTACTATGTAACTAAACTGATTTATTTTTTAAATTAAATTCATTTTAAAATTTCTGAGAAACGAATAAATACGCCGAACAATGGAGTTATCCAAAATTGAGATAAATTATATTATGTATTATATAAATGAAGTGAATGTAATTCCATGTTTCGGTCCTAAAAACTGATCATTTTTGGGATGTATCCGCATGTAGCTGTATAATGAAGTATCGCTACAATGATGGCTTTGTATATACAGGCTGTATATAAATGATTGAAAGGCGTTTGAATTTCCTGCTTTCTATTTTTTGGGTTTAAATTGGTGCTAGGAACTAGTCAAATCTCTGAGGCTGTAAATATTGTATATCATAGGCGTAACATAAAAAAAAGAGAAAGGAACAATTTTAGTTAAATTTACTAATTTATTAAAAGATAAGATTCCGACATAAATTGCGGGCGATTCAAACGTCTTTTAATTATTGTTGGACAGGAGATACTACTTTTATTGCGATGGTGCCGTTTGATTTTATATTGAATAAAAACGTAACGAGACTTATAATGTATCTCTTCATTATTATTTATTAAATCACTTACATATTGTATCTGTTCATTAAGAGAGAATTTCAACAACTGTAGTAAAGAATATTAAGTAGTAATTTATCCCAAAAGGATAGTTTTTAACTATGGGAAATTACACATAGTTGGGAAAGAGACAATTAATTCACATTAACAAACTGGCCTTTCAGCAAAGAGTTCTACATAGTTACTTTCCGTGTATGTAATTTGCCTCTAGCAGATTGTTTTTTGGAGAAAAATGTGCTATTACTGATATTGTTCGAGATTTATAGAAGTGACAAGAAACCCTATACAAAAATTCTTGCGAAGACTTTTAAGAGAGGAAATTAATACAATTAAATACTAGTATCTATTATTATTAAAGAATATGTAAATGCAGATTTTAGGCAGTAGTCAAAATATTATAAAGTTAATAAAGAAAATTTGTCCATGGATTTGATAAATACGGAAATGGTAAGTAAGTTGTGTATAAAATATATATTTCCATGTATAACTTGTACTTAAATACTTATAACTTACAATGATAAATAAAGTAAATTAAAGTTTTTCCTCTTTATTCCTTATTAATTATCAGTATAAACACTTTACTACAGTTCTGTATTTTTCAGTACATTTCTCATATTGATAGAGGGGGCAGTTTATTATACCTGTATCATTTATAATTGCATTTACGATTTCCTTATAATGGATTATTTAAATTTGTAAGTTAGCGTTTCAGACATTTTGTAAATATGTTCATATAAAAGATAAAATTGAAGTACACATGTATTTAAAAAAAACAGTTGTCTAATTTATGTCTTTTACTAATTACTCTTTATTTTTTTATGTATTGGACAACTCTACTTTTTCAGAGTGAATAGTTCCTTGACAAAGATAATTCCATACAACGTTGCGTAATAGAAAAAGATATGATGTCCGCAAATTATTTCCAGATGAAGAAGAAAATAAGGAAAGCGCAGTTTCAAGTCGAAAAGAAAGTAATTCAGTCAAAATGGCAGGTATGTTTGTTTGTTCCTGTAAATCTTCTGCAGTTAAATATATAATGCATGTAAAATTCGTTAGTCAACAAGATCATTTTTTTTTGCATGATATTTCTACCTAACAACTATGAATGTTTTAAAAGTACAGAAGATATTAAGACTTCATTTTTATCTGCTTTACTTTCAGAATTCCGTAGAGATATTTCTTCCAAAAGTTCTATAATACAAAATATAGAGTCTGAAAACGATGAACGCGGGAGGACGGATGAATCATATGTAGCCAATTCTTCAGGTATGTGAGTAATCTGGGGTTCCTTCAACAGTTAACTTGTGTTTATACCTAATTGAAGTAATAGTTCCTCTTAAAAAAATATTACTTCAATTAAACTGTATGAATTCGGTTAGTTGCTGCTAAGCTCCGTACTTAATAAGCAGAGAACATTCATTTTAGTGCATTCTTCCTATGCATCTAGATGTATTTTTTTAAACTTTAATAGGTAACACCATTTTCATAAAGTTTAAAAATAAAAAGGGTATATATTTTGGAGATGGGCTAAGACATAGTTGAAACTTAAAAAATGTATAATAAGTATAACTAAATTAGGGTTCAACATCTAACTCAATATTTTTTAGCTGCTGTGAAGACAACATTCTAATCTATCACATAGAGAGTTTGAAACATATGTGATGGACTTCTTTAAACACGCCAAGCAAAGGCGCATGAGGCAATCTATAAGTTAAAAGAAGATAATATGTTTAATGTTGAAGTATGTTTATTTCTTGTTTTTGTATCATGATATGCATTTTTATTTTGAAAAATATATATTTTTAATTTTGAAATATTTGTTTATTCTTAATGCTCCTAAAAATATGTATTGATTGCTCAACAATTTTAGAGAGACGGAGATTTATATTTCTGCAAGTTTTTGTACCTATCTAATGAAAAATAGAAAAAAAATACACACAAAGCAATAAAAGTGTATCAAGACAATCGAGGAACTATTGTAGAGATAGTGCGCCGGAACAATGTGACTATGAAATGCACAAGATATTCACATATTCACAAAAATTAACTATAATTGTTCTTTTCGTTTACGATACTGCACAAATTTATCTTCAGATTATAATTATAATAAAATGACACGAGATATACGTAGTGGGGGTAATTCAAAATTTGTGGCACGCTCAAGGGATTTTCAAAACGTACATATGCTAAATTTTGCTACACCGTGCGGCTTTTTCTCTAATAAGAATAAAGACACAATCTTCTTTTATGAATGCACATACTCATTGTTTATATATGTATATATTGAACTAGTCTCGTATCTGTTCCTAGACTATTCAAATACACATAATTAGTTACGAGTCACAACACTCATTTTTGTTAACTTTTAAGTTTGTTATTAGGGACGAACCCTGGTACATGTTGAAATGTTGTAGTTGCCATTGAGTTACTTAAATAAAGGAGAGAAATAACAAATCCACCATGCACACAGATTCAATCCCATATAATCGATTTAGCAAACAATTATATCTTGGTCATAAAGTTTATTTAAAAAGATAAAATATAAGAAATTAGCATAAAAACATGACTATATTAGTGAGAACAAATTTAAATACACAGAAATGCACTATACAGTCTTATACTGATGTGACATACATTATTTTCAATCTTTCATTATCATTAGGTACACATTGAGTTTTGACAAAGCATCTTGTCTAGCACACACAACACATGCATTTAGAGCATACAAATATGGCCGATATAAAAATGCCAATTATGACTAAATCAAAACATAATCATGAATTGTACATACTAGGAGTGACACTCCAAAGCTCTTTGATTGTATATCCCTTGTTTTTAAAAGCACAAATAGAATTAGTGACCGAGAAATATTCAATAGCATCATTTAATGCAAGGAATGGACGTTCATCATGAACGCCCATTATTAAATCAAATACAATTTAACTCGGTGAGGAAACCAATTTTAATGTGAAAACATAAATTAACTACAGCCTCTTCTGTATTTAGAACAGATTTGAATTAGGGCATGAATATCAATAGGACTTTAATTTAAGTACAAACAGCACATAAAGTATCACGTATGGACCCAGATCACATATTCTTTTTTAAGTGTAAATTTCGTAACATAATTTAGTAATTGCCTGATATATGAAGTTAAATACTCAAAATGCACATATCACAGCACAGTTAGGATAAGGATTTGTCATGAATTGCACCTTGACAAATCAGTAATTATCGAAAGCATCATTTCTAACTTAGACCAAGTAGCCATCATGAATATACGTCAAACATCAATATGTAAAATTTAGTAAAACACCTTAAATATAAACATGTTGGGCCAATTACAGATACGAAGGACATGCATAATTAAGTGCCCTATCAAACTAAAGCCATTAGCAAGAAATTACTACTAAAATCAATATTTAATTTGACATGTAAAAAACTGAATAAGTGTTGCTACAATTATACATATTAAAGGGTATATAAAAATAATCCTTTGAACTGTTAAATGTGAATGATTTGATAAAATTTTAATAACCCATTGAGCAAGATAATTCATTATTAAAATATAATAGGAAACTGACTTTGAATTGAAATTTAAAAACCGCATTAAGCAGTTTATTTTTAATGCACAGATTTTAATCAAATAAAAAACAGAAATAAAATTGAATGTATTTAGTAATTAAGTTAATATGTAAACCAGCTCCACATAAAGTCCAAATATCCTTATTTTTGGATAAAATCCAAAAATTATAACATTTCATTATTTTTTTGCACATGACTGTACAAATGTATCAAAAAGCGACGCTAAAAATGCCATACTCATTAAAATTCCTAAAATTAGTATTCAGAGATTTTCACGTATTGAAAATATTTTATTTAATTATTATAAATATAAAAACTACAGAATAACATCCTTTAGCATTGTAAAGTAATCAAATATTATTATAATCAATCAAAATATAATCGATAACCACTTTGGGTTCGAGGCTTTAAACAATAGACAACCTTGACCTATATATAAGGTATACATACACCAGACAGGGATCATTATCATTATGAATCATCATCTAGTTAGTAAGTCAGTGGGTCAGCGTCAAGGTGAACGCCCCTGAAAATAAATCCAGCGCGGCAACTTTTAAAAACGATCCCGACATTTCGGCCGGTTGAACACGCCGACCATCCAGAAATAGTTCTGCTTTACCAATACGAACGAGCGAAGATAAGCGCCACTGGAGCTGAAAAGAGAAGAGAATATAAACAAAGATCATAACCTCAAATAAATCGAGACGGACACATAAATTAAATTACAATACAGTGGAAGAAAAATCCACTTACCGATACTTAAGACTACGAACCAAGACCGGCGGCAATAGCACCTCCGAGCTGAAGATCCTGCCTGCTGCTCAAATCCATCACCACTACCGAGGACTTAGATACCTGAAGGCGTTTTTCAGAAGTTCGATCCCGAGATTCATACAGTCGAAAGTTCCGAAGTATCCAAGGGATAACCAGCCACAAAGCCCGTTCCAGTTCACCATACGGACCCTCCATAAAGCTAACGAACATTTTGATATGTTAAATTGAAGGTATTGTGAAAGTTTTTACAAGTATTACGACATCCAAAGAGGTGTAACGTCAAAGCCACAGTAGTTATATCAAACTAAGGTGTAAAATTGTAGTTTTTTATTAAGATTAAAGTCAATATCAATTCGTTCAAAGTCAGATCAGTATTAATAGTCAACAAGATTGAATTTACTAAGAAATAAATCGTTTGGTGTTCTAATTCACTAGCTATTAAAGGCATTATTTAATTATACAGTCAGTCACGTTTAATGTATTCAAACCTAACCTATCTAGATAAACAAGCAACTAAATAGGGCCCAATAACAAGCAAAATATTAAAATTAACTTACGGACAGTAAATTTGTGGTTCTCCAGTCACAATTAGTTTTATTGGAGCTCCAAAATCTCACTTTTAGATAATTTTGGGACATCATTTCTGTCCATATACATTTCACACATTGGCACTCAACCGCTGTGTTCTTATTCGGTGGATAATTGTACAATTTATGGTGGAACTGTGTGTCATTCTTCACTTTGTTAGATAATAGTCCTATAAATGTTTTATTTTGTCTCATAATAAAGAAACTCCATCTACAACATAAATACTCAATTGAAGGGCTCTATGCAAAAAGTCCCTAAGTGACATTTTAGAGATTTTGTACTATTAGCGCCATCTCTAATAAGAATGGATGAACTTTCCATCCCACTTGCTGGTTTCCGTTTAAAAGGCCCCTAACCATGTTATTTTAAATGTCCCATTCTCAGCTGGTTTAGGAATTTTTGTGCAAAAAGTACCTAAGTGTTTAAGAAGTACCTAAATGTTTAAGAATACCCTAGGTAAAAAAGAAGTGGTTAGTTGCATTTTACATTAAAACAGCTCTCAACTACCTATTGTACCTAGCGCAAAATAAATACTTTTTCTAAGATGAGCAGTGATGAAAGTATCGCAGGTAAGTTGCAATGTTAAAAAGTTATGTAGATGAGTACCTATTACAGTAATATTGTTTTTATAGAACCTTATCCAGCTAGCGATGATGACAATGTGTGGCTGCCTCCTGATGAGGTTAGGGTTAGGGCAAGTCCAGTAGAGAATTATGACCTGATTATTACTGAAGACGAAAATGGGAATGATGAAGAAAAAGCAAAACCAAAGAAAAGAAGATCAGATCCAAAAAAAATGGGAAAGAGAAAACAAAAAGTCAAAGTTAAGAAAATCTCGTATACAGAGTGAAATGCCAGAATGTCGCTGTAAGTGTAAAACCAAGTTCACTGGTATATCCTATAAGCAAGTTTGTGAACGTTTCCAAAATTTAAGTAACCATAATGAACAAAATTTGTACTTGCGAGGGTGCATCAGTTCAAAACCAGCTGCGCGCCATTCTAATAAAAATAAACCTCCGCGAAAGGTTTTTCAGTATACTGTTGTAGACAACAACAAATCTGTTACAATTTGCCAAAACTTTTTTCTTGCAATGCATGCAATCACTAGAGATAGACTCAGAAAGAAGATTTTAAAGTTTGACATAGACGATGTAAGAGATTTTAGAGGAAAGCACCATAACCGGAAAAATAAATTACCTACCGATACAGTTGAAAAAGTTAACAGTTTTTTGACAAATCTGCCAGCCGTTGAATCACATTATAGTCGTTCACAAAACATGTGCAAAAAATATCTACAGTCTGATCTTACAGTATCTCAGCTCCATAAGAACTATGGCCAATGTTTTCCTGATAATCCAGTGAAGTATGGAATGTTTCATAAAATTTTTGTTGAAAATTTCAACTATTCTTTTGCTCATCCAAGAAAAGATATATGTGCAACTTGTACAAAATTTATGGCGGATCTTAACTCGGCAAAATTACGAAACAATGAAAATGAAATAATGTCTCTCAGTACCGCTAGAGAGTTACACCTTCGTCGATCTCAGGTTTTTTTTACTCTTCTTAAAGAGAAAAAAGAAAACGCAAGCAACAAAGAGTTAGCAATATGTTTTGACTTCCAAAAAAATTTGCCATTGCCGGTAACTAATATTGGCGACGAATATTACAAAAGGCAACTTTGGCTACATAATTTTGGAATCAATAATATTGTCAGTAATCAAGCCACTATGTTTCTCTTCACGGAAAATTTTGCTACTAAAGGTCCGAACGAGGTTATCACAGCTCTAAATTATTATATCAAAAAATATAAAACCGACGAACAAGACAAATTATCGATTTTCTGCGATAACTGTTTCTCGCAAAACAAAAACAGATATTTATTCACTTATTTAGATTCTTTATGTGCATCTGGAATTTTTCGAGGTATTGTGGTATACTACCCTATTCCAGGACATTCCATGATGCCTGTAGACCGCTGTTTTGCCCTGATCGAAAAAAAGAGAGTGAAAAGGGAAAAAGTCGATAACCCAGACTATTACATACAGCTTATACAAAATGCCCGATGCAAAGATCCCTTTGAAGTAGTGTTCTTGGAACAATCCTTATTGACCAAAAGCAGCAAAATTACAGGAAATTTTGCGACACTGAAAGTGCTGGACTACAAAAAGTTGTATGGTGACAAAATAAAATCGTCCTTACCGGGCATTTCAAAATGCCGATCAGTTATCTTTTCTGCTGCGGATAAACCAAGACTGAGAGAGGCTATGACTGGGGATTATGGCAGTTGTTTCAACTTATACAAAGTAGGATATCAGAGACTTCTTTCCAACATTATCCCAAGTTTTGCATACGATAAATTTTTAAAACTGAAGGAAGAGAAACTGGCAAACATAAAATTTTTGGTTCATTATATTGAAGCAGAGGAAAACAGGGAGTTTTATAAAGTGTTAGACGAAGAATCCGTGAAGTTGGGAAGAGAAGAGGATCAAGAGTCTGATGTAGAACAGTTCGAATAAGTTTTTTGTTGAAATTATTACGTTTAAGCAGAAAAAACCTTTTATTGCGTGTTATGACAATAAATTAAGTTTGTGGGAAAGTTTATTTTATTATTATCGTATATCACTGGTCTATTTTTACTTGAAATAAAATTTTTGAAACAAGTTTGCAGTAATTTTGTTAAAAAGTACCTAAGTGTAAATTGTTTATATATTTTTTTTGCATTAAGTGTGGATTTTTTACCTTGAAATTTGGCGATAATATAAGAAATGATACAAATAATCTTTAGGAAAAAAAGATTAGTCAAAATCAAAACAATGTGATTTCCAGATCAAATTGAAACATAAAATCTCAAATATCTCAGAACATGAAAAAGTGACTTAGGGACTTCTTGCATAGAGCCCTTCAATTTGTAACCTGTTTAAAGCAAAATATAGAGAATTATTATATATACCTGTGTTTGTGTTTGTTATTTTCGTACTTAACGCCCACCATCAATCTCGTAAATTTTCGTCCACTATTTGCACAACGTGGAAGCGCATTTTCTTCTTCCCACAGGTGTTCCATCAAGCCGAGGAATCGCCCGACAGCATCACGGAAATAAGTAAATGTACAGGTAATGTGAGTGACTCTAGTAGTGTATTTTTGTAGTATATGAACCCCCCCAACGACCCTTGAGAAAGAATATTCACAAACCGTTCACAAGACTAACTGTAATCGAGAATAATTCACTATAGATGCCGGAAACAACCCCTTCTCCTTTTTAGAAATAGATCATTGGCTAAATTTATAAGAGATAGGAAGTAAATTTCTAGCGCGTAATTTAGTACATTTTAAATTTAATACCACAGTGTTAGTCACATTTCATTGAATTATTTATTTAGACCCACATATACAGTAAGCAGCAATTTAATTTAGACTTTCACTTGCTTAATATTTGGTGTTTGTAAAACTTAACTTAGATAACATTTCTCTCGTAACTTTTAACAGTTCTTCAATTTTAATTTTATTAGTCTCATTGCTCTTTAAGAACATTAACTATTAGGGGCGGCAACGAGCTTACTATACCCCTATAGCAATATATTGTGGCTTTATGCTTAGAGAAAAAGCCATACAGTGCAAGGGCAAAATTTGGTATAATATATATATGTTTTCAAAATCCCTTGAACGTGCCATAAATTTTGAATTACGCCCACTATGTGGTATCTCGTGTCTTTTTATTAATGTTAATATGATGTTATTGAAATCACATCTAACTCATATTATTAACAACATTAATGTGAGGTTACTAAAAGCACATCCAATTCACGTTATTAACAACATTAACGTGAGGTTACTAAAAGCACATCCATCTGACGTTAATAATAACTACATGCAAGTGACGTTATTTAGAAGTTATCATTGCATTGTTAAATTAACGTTATTAATGTAACGTTAATGTGCTTTTGTTGGGAGGGCGGACATAAGAGGTTAAGTAGATGGTACAGCGATGTTATTTCATACATGCTATTAACGTCGCACGACACACGCGCGCGTTACTGTAACGTTTATGCGATAGTTTTTTGCTTAGTGGGACATATAACAATGTCTCTTGATCAGTTAAACGCAATTGGTGAACTGTCCAATTTCAAACCGTCAAAGAAAATATGTGAACTCGAGAAAGAAAAACTGTATAAGATAATCGACATAAGAATATTAAAAACAAAATTTGGCAAGTCTGTGTTGTGTGAATTGGAAGATGTTAGCGTATGGTTACCAAGACGTTATTTAAACTTCTTTGAGGGAGCCAATCTTCAAGAGTATAGTCAAGGGAAGCATTACTTAACCTACATCGGTCAAAAAAAAGTCGGCGCAAATACTACGCCAATAATTAAGTTTGAGAAAAAAGAATAATCAGTTTTAATTCGGTAAGTTGAAAATATAGAGAGAAAGATCAGGTAAATCCGCAATATTTTTCTCTTTCTTGTATATTATGTATCTGCAATAAATTCCTTTTTTTGTGTATAGGTAATCAAGTGTAGTGTGGAGATAATGGATCTACTTGAATGCGTACAAGACCTCTATGCCATCAGTCAATCAAAAATAGAATTTGAAGAGTTGCAGCAACTAAATTTAGACAGTATAAGGCTATTACGGGACAAAATTTTTAAACCCAAGAATGTACGATTGGAGAACGAAGACAGTTAGAATCAATCCTATCTATACTAATATCATATAATGTACGAGTTGAAAATCGGTTAAGGGACTTCATTACCGAAGGCGCTGGTGTCCATGATGAGCACTATACCAGACTTACAATGGCAAGAGGTAAAAAATATATATAAGATGTTAAAATAAATAAAATAATATAATTTTAATTTAATAGGGAACGTCCGCATTTAAAAGTCGAATTAAAACCGGAATTATCACAAATCTTCATCATAAAGATCCTAAAGTATTCCTTGAAAACGCTTTTCCTCTCATTCATTCAAAACTGCAGTCACAACTCGCTCAATTAAAATTAATAAAGGTAAATTTCTCTTTATGCGCAAAATTTAGTAAGGTAGATAACAACCCAGACTCTGAGAAAACAGACTGTAAATACTTCAATACAGCAAATTTTATAGTTTCAAAATCAACTGAAATTAGAGATATTTACGATAATGTCATCGAAAAAGTACTACATGACATAGAGGAAATGCAATTTAAAGGTTCGGGGTGGTCACTTCAGGAAATCATAAATTTAACTATTAATATAAATAAATATCAACCTATTGAGGGTAATGCTTATATTCCTCTACCAACAAATATTCAGAGGCGAAAGGCGGTACTAAATATTATGAGTAACGATCGACGTTGCTTCATTTATACTGTTTTAGCAGCCATTTACAAAATATATTCCACCAACGTGAACGATTACCCACAAAATTACCATGAAATATTTAATTTAAAAGGTATACAATTTCCAGTCGCGTTAACTAGTATTAAGAAATTTGAAAAACAAAATTGTAACGTATCAATCAATGTGTATGGTTTAAATAAAAAAAAATAAAGTTTCAGGTCCTTTATACTATTCTAATTATGTAAGGGACAATCACATAAATTTATTATATTTAAATAAAGCGGGAAATCGTACGCACTATTGTTGGATTTACGATTTAAGTAAGCTGTGCTCTCCAGACATATCAGTACATCATAAATCTTATATTTGCGATCGATGTTTAATCCATTTCTACTGTGAAAACAAGTTTTCTTTGCATATGCAAGATTGCAAAAATCATCAACCGGTTAAGATAGAATTACCAAAGGACAACGAGAATATACTTAAATTCAAGGAACTTCAAAAACAGTTCAAATCACCAATGGTCATTTATACCGATTTTAAATGTTTAACTAAACAGATTCATACTAGTCAACCAATAAACCCTATACGAATAATTACCAAGAACATCAAGCATTTAGTGTAGCGTATCAAGTAGTATCTTCCACACACCCCGAATTATCACACTTTGAACTCTATCGGGGACATAACCCTGCAAAATGGTTTGTATCTCAATTAAAAAAGGAGGCTATTGTATATGCAGAATATCTAAGTCTTAATTGCCCAATGATTGAGTTAACCCCTGAACAATTAGATCATCACAATAATACATCGTCATGTTCTATCTGTTCTCAAACCTTTGATGAAAACGTGGTGAAAGTTATGGATCACGATCATTCAAACGGTTTGTTTCGAGCCACTCTCTGTTCTACATGTAATTTGAATTACAAACCTATACTCCATTCAGTCTAAGAATAAAGTAGATGGCGCTACAATATGAGCACAGTTTACACATGATGAACTTTGTATTTTGAAAACAAGTAAAACATATGTTTACTGTCAGATGGATAGCAGGGATATACATATCTGATATCATTATATTTTGACATTTACGTACATTTTTATACAAGTTGGTAACTCATTCCTCAAGAAAAAGGAATGCACATGTCGTCTAATTGTACTTTTTTGTGCTTCACCCAATTTATTGTAAGTATGACGATAATTTCTTTTTCTTGGAGGAGAAATTGGAACTCCATATAATTCCATTTCTTTAATAATGCAGTACATTGTATTCCTATTAATACCCACTTCCTCTGCTGTTTGATTGACTGCAGCTGTTTTAGACATATTGTTTTTATCCTTAATGTACACATTATAAGCCATTTGCCTTTGTCCAGATCTTATGTGTTTCCCTTTACGATTTTTTGAAGGACCTGGTAAAAGTGCTTCCGCCATACTATAGAATATTAGCGATTACGAAAAGAAAGTTAACGAAATTGATAAAATACCTTAACAAATGAATATTTCACTTGCGAGTTCTAAGAAGAACTATTTTTTAAGAATATTAACAACAAATAACTATGTAAAATACGGAAATCGACAAAATCTTTGAACAAAACTGTCAGTAAACAAATTTTTGACAGAACGAGCTAAATGCGATTATTTTGCCGGTGTAAATGCACACTCGATTTCAACCAATCACAAACGTTTATTTTAAGCCCTATCTTTCCCAATGCTTTATTCTTAGACTGAATGGAGTATAGTAACTAGCTGTCCATCAATCTCTTCGAGCTTGAATCGCCTTTCGCGTCCGCTTACAATTTTATTACAGTTCGCTGTAAAACGCCAAAAAAAATCATTTTTGATTTTCTAAACTTTTGGCACACCTTGTATAGACGTATATTTTTGTCCACGAAGTACTGTCACGGTGACAGGTGGAACGACAATTTAAAGCATCTTAACGTCAGTCTGACTTTTCGTTGTTGGAGTTTGAAATTTAGATGCTATTTAGCGTAATACTAAGACTTGACACTAAAAGATTCATAGTTTTATTAGTTTTACACAATGAAAGGACTAAATCATTATTGAAAATGTAATATCAGATTTATTTTAATTTTGCATAATTTAACCTGCCAATTATCATGGCCCGCAAACATACTTTTGACATACCTTTTGAGCTTTGTTATAATGCAAATTTGTGAACAATGCATGCCCATTACACAGAAGAATCAAGTTTTAAATAAAATGTGGTATAGAATAAGTATGACTTATTACTTTTATTTATAATAGTGAATTTATAACTGGCTTCCATATTAATAATTAGTTTCATTTGTCTGCTCTGAAATTGTTCCTGTCAAAGTGAGTTTGCAGTGGCATTGAGTCGTCGCCTGTAGATCGTGCTCTGGCTATGTCGGTTGCTGAGACGATCCTATTATAATTTAAATATTTAGTAGTGACGCTGGTAGTTGAACTAAAAACAATAACCAAAAATAATACTGACCGACGTTGGAATATCTGTGTAAACATTTTGCTTACACACACTGTAAAAAGAATATAATTTGTAATTGTTAGATCATTTTGTGATTTTTATTAAGTATTTAAGGAAAAATAACACAAAAAGGTAGTTCATGATTACAACCAATCCATCGAAATAAGAGCCACCAGCCTGGGACACGATCATCATCAACCATCATCAGAATGTTTGATTAACAATTTGATTTAATGGTGTATTTTAAACATATCGCATTAAATGATTGAACGCTGCCCATACTTCAAACTTTCTACTGACAATCAAACTATTTAGTAGAAGTAATTGTTGAATTAGACCGGAATATTTACTTTAGTAAATTGAATAGTTACAAAACAATTGTCATTACATTGGAATTTGATTCGTCTGTCACCTAGTAATAATAATATAAATCATATTTTAAGGTAATTGTCTAATACCGTGCCGTCAAATACTTTCCGCATTAGAGTAGGCTGTTTTTGAAGTTTTTAAGTAATCAATGTTGGTGTACATGCTAATTTTTTGAAAACTTCAAATTCTGACAGTTGTCATAATTAAATTCAAATTATAGACGCCTATTATTATTTATATGACATAACCAAACTATTAAAATTATGCACTGTCACCACCCATTAAAAAAAAAAAGCATGGCGGTCTCTAATGCGGAAAGTATTTGAAGGCACGGTATATAGGCAAAACTTAAATGGATCTGATAGCACTTTTCTCATTAATATTTTAGTCATTTCGCTGTATAAAATTTGTAATTTCATATCTTTTTGTGTCAAAGTCTACAATAAATATCGATGAAGCTTAAAAACATGAACCATGAAATATCAGACAGATGTCAGGGTGTTTAAACTTTTTTTTTGAAATAATTGTCATCATGAAAGCAGTTCAGATTTCATCAGGAACTGAAATCGATTGATCGTTTTGACGTTTTATAACCTGCAATTAAATTTTTGTGAAATTGCCAACATTAATCAAAAGTCAGATGGACTTTTTCTAACAATTCTGACGTTTCGTGTAACATTTAAGCCACCTAACGTGAATGTTGAGTTGACCAACATTTCGCGTATGCTCTAGTTAAATATATCGGTGTTAAAATAATAATAGATGAGTAAAGATGGCTACACCCTTTAACTGTTACATAATTTTAGTTTAATAATATACTATGTTCACCAATTTTGATCAGCATCTGGGGCGTAATGCTTAAGTTATTTTTTCTAAGGAAGGGATGCTTTTGTGTAATAAAGTAGATCGCGATCTTAAAGTAACTGATAATTAGTGAATTACCATGTATGATAAATTTTTAAATCGCATTCTCTTTATATGTAGTAGTAGTTCCATGTTTAAAATAGTAATTACATTACCCTTTAAATCGTTAGATTAAAGGTGATATGTGTGCATGATGTATTCGTTTCTTTGAATTACAATTAACGTAGGGCTTTCGGGACAATAGTCAATAGAAATAAATTTATATGACGTTCGTTGCAAATAATCAAGCTCATCAGTGCTCCATAATGTTTGTCATAAAATGTCGATATAAGTCATCAAGTGCTGATTATTCAATTTACTCTTTCCCCTTTTTTTTTTTTTTATTTAGGACACATTAATTTAATAGAATACTTGCTCTTTTTGTTATTCCATGTAACCTAAGATGGTTGTATGATCAAGATTTGTTGTATCATATATAAATTTCTTTGTTTTTTAAATTTGGTAGTACTCTAACTCTATTTGTCTCAAGTTTTATGATAAACGTTGCCCATACGTTAAATTTTCTTGCAAACTGTCATCGTGGTAACAGTTCGATCTATTGCGAGAATGAATTGTCAAATTGAATATCATTGTAGACATACCGTGCCTTCAATTATTTTTTTTTAGAATAACCTACGATTTCAATATTAATTTGAAAACACTGTGGAACTCTTCAATTAATTGACTTAACTATGACAGTAGTCAAAATGAAAAACATTACTGTAGCACAGTATTCCCAAATTAATATTGATATCATAAGCTACTCTAAATTTAAATTAAAGACGCAGTATGTATATTTGTATGTAGAAAGATGACAGAGATGTGTCCAAGACATTAAAGATACGATAAATGACCGATACAATAGTAATAATAATAATAATTGATAATGCAATAAAATGTAAATATTAACGGTTATAATATTTCTTTCAGTGGACGTTAAATGTTATTAATCGCGCCTTTGCTTTAATTTTTAAAACTACGATATTGGAAACTGTACCCGAATGACCGACAATGTAGAGTAATTACAACCGCGGTTCAGTATCTTCTTGTTTATGAATGAAGACGCATATTAAGCAAAATGTCTCTTAGAAATAAATTAAATATTATTGTGACATTTATAATTAGTGGCAAATGAATTTACTTATTAAGACTTTGCCCAAAAGCGAACAACATTTCTATATAATTTACTGAACGCTGATATTTAGAAAAATTTTGTTGACATTCAGGTTTTGTATCAATTGTGTGCATCTTCTTCTTCTTCTTCTTCTTTATTGTGGCTTTGAGTTAGACTATTTAGTCTTTTACTCTTCATCTGAGTGCGGTGAATCTTGGATTGTTGAAGTTGAATTTGATTAGCTATTGTTTATCTTTATTTTGATTAAGAATTAAAGTAGAACCATTTTAGGTCTTTTGTGTTTGAAATTTTCATTTCCATCAAATGCAAGTGCTCTTTTAAGATTTTGATTTGAGTGGTTTTCCATCTGGTTATAGAAACTGAGCGCTCTTTCCTTGATGTAGTCAATAATGGTTGGGGTATTTGTTTCATTCATTATTTGATTATTTCTCATATACCATGGAGCATTTAGTATCATTCTAAGACTGGTGTTTTGTATTATTTGCAGTTTTTTGATGTTGGTCTTGCACATATGCACCCATATTGGGCATGCATATGTGAATATTGGACCTAATACTTGTTTGTAAAGTAGAATTTTGTTCGTCTTCGCTGGCTTTTTCTGCCTATAAGAGGCCATAGTTGACATCTTGTTTGTTTGGTTTTGGTTATCCTTTTTGCTATGTGTGTGTTATAATTGAGCTTTATATCCAGGTATATTCCCAGGTATTTAATTTCTCTACTCCATGGTATAGTGTTGTTGTTGATGGTTATTTCGTTGTCTGTTGTTTTCAGATTCCTTTGAAAGATTATTGCTTGGGATTTGTCTTCGTTTATTGTTGTCCTCCATTGTTTGAACCATTTTATCGTGTTGTCTAGGTGCGTTTGGAGTTCCTGTACCGCGTTCGTCGGACATCTTGATATTGAGTGCAGTGCCGAATCATCTGCAAAGGTGGCCGTATTTAAATATCTTGTAGGATTTGATACTGGTATGTCGGCTGTAAATATTGTATATAGGTGAGGTGACAGGCATGAGCCCTGGGGACTCCCGCTGTTGGATGTTTTATTGAGGAAAGTGTGTTCTGGATGCTAACTTGAAAGCAGCGTCCTTAGAGAAAACTGTTCGTGATTTTTATGATGTGTGTTGGGTAATTGTGTATTATCATTTTATATATGAGTCCCTGCCTCCAGACTTTATCAAATGCCTTTGCTATGTCGAGAAATACAGCTGCTGTCACTTGATTTTTGTTGAATCCTTCTTGGATAATCTCAGTGACTCTTGAAAGTTGTGTTATCGTTGAATGTTCTTCTCTAAACCCATGTTGATCTTCTGGTATTATGTCTTGATTGTCAGAGTGGTACTTTATCTTCTGTAGGATTATTTTTTCTATCACTTTGCTAATGGATGGTAACAGGCTTATGGGCCTGTAGCTGCTTGGTATTGTTTTAGCGAACAACATTTCTATATAATTTACTGAACGCTGATATTTAGAAAAATTTTGTTGACATTCAGGTTTTGTATCAATTGTGTGCATCTTCTTCTTCTTCTTCTTCTTTATTGTGGCTTTGAATTAGACTATTTAGTCTTTTACTCTTCATCTGAGTGCGGTGAATCTTGGATTGTTGAAGTTGAATTTGATTAGCTATTGTTTATCTTTATTTTGATTAAGAATTAAAGTAGAACCATTATAGGTCTTTTGTGTTTGAAATTTTCATTTCCATCAAATGCAAGTGCTCTTTTAAGATTTTGATTTGAGTGGTTTTCCATCTGGTTATAGAAACTGAGCGCTCTTTCCTTGATGTAGTCAATAATGGTTGGGGTATTTGTTTCATTCATTATTTGATTATTTCTCATATACCATGGAGCATTTAGTATCATTTTAAGACTGGTGTTTTGTATTATTTGCAGTTTTTTGATGTTGGTCTTTCACATATGCACCCATATTGGGCATGCATATGTGAGTATTGGACCTAATACTTGTTTGTAAAGTAGAATTTTGTTGTTCGTGTTCGCTGGCTTTTTCTTCCTATAAGAGGCCATAGTTGACATCTTGTTTGTTTGGTTTTGGTTATCCTTTTTGCTATGTGTGTGTTATAATTGAGCTTTATATCCAGGTATATTCCCAGGTATTTAATTTCTCTACTCCATGGTATAGTGTTGTTGTTGATGGTTATTTCGTTGTCTGTTGTTTTCAGATTCCTTTGAAAGATTATTGCTTGGGATTTGTCTTCGTTTATTGTTGTCCTCCATTGTTTGAATCATTTTATCGTGTTGTCTAGGTGCGTTTGGAGTTCCTGTACCGCGTTCGTCGGACATCTTGATGTTGAGAGCAGTGCCGAATCATCTGCAAAGGTGGCCGTATTAGGATTTGATACTGGTATGTCGGCTGTAAATATTGTATATAGGTGAGGTGACAGGCATGAGCCCTGGGAGACTCCCGCTGTAAGGATGTTTTATTGAGGAAAGTGTGTTCTGGATGCTAACTTGAAAGCAGCGTCCTTAGAGAAAACTGTTCGTGATTTTTATGATGTGTGTTGGGTAATTGTGTATTATCATTTTATATATGAGTCCCTGCCTCCAGACTTTATCAAATGCCTTTGCTATGTCGAGAAATACAGCTGCTGTCACTTGATTTTTGTTGAATCCTTCTTGGATAATCTCAGTGACTCTTGAAAGTTGTGTTATCGTTGAATGTTCTTCTCTAAACCCATGTTGATCTTCTGGTATTATGTCTTGATTGTCAGAGTGGTACTTTATCTTCTGTAGGATTATTTTTTCTATCACTTTGCTAATGGATGGTAACAGGCTTATGGGCCTGTAGCTGCTTGGTATTGTTTTATGGTTTTCCTGGTTTAGGTATAACTATTACTTTGTCATGTTTCCATATCTTTGGGAATGTTTGGAGTCTGATAACGGAGTTTGCTATTGCTAGAATTGACATTATTGCTTTTCGGGGGAGGTTTTGTAGTGATCTGTTGGTGATGTTGTCTATACCAGGAGCTTTTTTGGGATTTAATGCTTTAAGGATTGCTTTTAGGTTCTCGGCTGTGACTGGGTCGTTGCTAGGGGAGTGGGGTTCACGTATTTCTCTGCTTACTACTTTGTGAATCTGCACTACGTGTTGCATGTCTAGTTCATCCAAGTTCGGAGTGAATTGCTCTTCTAGTGATTCCGCTAGAGCTTCTGCTTTTTCTTCTGCTGTGACTTGTGTGAAGTTATTGAATTGAAGTGGTGGGATTTGTATTTGCTCTCTTTTGATTGCCTTGATTATTTTCCTATTTCTTCGAGTGTTCTTTGCCATTCTACATTTTTCAGTTCCAGTAATTCCTTATGTACTTGATGTTGAAGGTTGTTTAGTATAGTTTTGTCTTCTCCTAGCTCTGTTCTTTTCCTTTATTAGTTCTTTAATATGATGTGGTAGACTACCTGATTTATATATCCTTTCTATTTTGATGGTATTATTTTTAACAGCGTTTGTTATTTTATCTTGTAGTGATTTTATGTTCTGTTCTAATTCTGCAGTGTTTTGTATTTTAGGAACTGCAGTGATGGTTTGTTCTAGTTCTGTTTTGTAGCCGGCCCAGTCTGTCTTGAAGGTGTGATATGTTCTTTCGGTTATGTCTTCGTGCCAAGTTATTATAATTGGATTGTGATCAGAGCTCATGACACTTTCAGTTTCTATCTTTATGGTTTTGTTAATGTTTTTACTGATTGCTAAGTCTAATTGTCTAACTGTGTGCTTCTAGGCCAAGGTGAACGTCGACAGACAAAAAAAAACCAAGACGGTTCGGCATTTAAATGTTGTTTCATGTTATTCGTTCTATAAAATTGGTAGTACCATGCCTTGTGTCAAGTTTACGATAAAAATAGTGTATACTTCAAATTTTTTGACAGACTGTCATCGTGACACTTATACGACAATGAAAAGTTGATGTTTAACCAAATTGTCGTTCCACCTGTCATCGTGACAATACTTCGTCGTAGTGTATTCGTTCACACATAAACTTGTGAGATCGAAATGTCAGACGGACAGTGCTTAACCAAATTGTCTTTCCAATTGTCAAATGAAATTAACAACATAACATGATGAACTTTAACAAAACATGTTTTAAACTTACAGGTCATTGAGAGAATTAATTAATTTTCATATTACGCTTTAATAGTATAGTAGTTTGTAAAACCTAATCAAAAATCTTGCTGGCTCCTAATACCATTTAACCGAAAATGTACTTCTGATTAGTTTGTGCCAACCCGCATAGTCGCATGCTTTAAATGCTTGCTTTTATAACTGAATTGATAAACGAAATTACATAAATGCTTATGGGAATTTTACATATTTGATGTATTTATGTTATTTCGAAGTGTTTCGGACACATCTGACAAATAAAGAAAACTCAGATGATTCTTTATTTAGGCTTGCTTCGGTACTTCTTTCGCGAGAAGTGACGACATTTCGATGACATATATAATTTGTATTTAATATATCTTAATAAAATATAGAAAGATCGTTATATTTGTCACTGTACTTACGTGCGATAATACACTTTAAGTTTATTTTATCATATCCGTCGGCATTGTTCATATATTCATAAATAAAAAAGAAATAGTAACAATTTGATAATAATAACACTAATACGTGTCTGAAAGGTACCACATTTCCTTCATAATCCCTTTATTTGTCGGCCTTCTGACATTTAAACTTGACAACCGATGGATGAACGTGAATATATATAGTCATTAATGACACGCAAACTCGTCATCGCGAGATTTTTTTACCCTGCAGAAAAGCTTTAAATGAATCGCACCTTCCACAGCGACAGATTTGGCACGTGGACAGTGCACTCAATCGTCGCGAAAAAGTCCACTCTTTTGGTTTCCAACCCTCTTTCCGCACTCTAAACCTCGACGGCCTGAAATTTCTTCGTCAATGTGAAACTTTTACAATTCTTTCGCGCGTGCCTGTCATACCTGACATTTTTACGATTTTGATCGGTTGTCCTGGGAATCGGTCATGACGTAATCCATTTTTCTGTTAAAACATCGAGTGCAGGCTCCTCTTTAAAAGCCCGTATCTTTACAACCGCTCCACTTGGGAAGAAAATCTCTCCGTCGAGGAACAATTCAAGGTCGTCGGTAACTTCACCCCAAAGGGCAGCTTTCAATTTCGCGTATCCAGAGACGAGTTCTTCCCCCCGCGTACCCAATTTTCGTCGATTTTGCCTGGGTTTGGTTGCCATTGACTACTCGGCTTTTAGTATATATAACTAGCTCTAACGTCCGCTTACAGCGGGTCCTCCGCTTACAACGGGTCCTCTGCTTACAGCGGGTCCTCCGCTTACAACGGGTCCTCCGCTTACAGCGGGTCCTCCGCTTACAGCGGGTCCGTCAATCTCTTTTAGTTGGAATCGCTTTTTTCGCGTCCGCTTACAGCTTTTTCATTGTTTCCTGTAAAAAGCAATCACTGTCATGACGCCTTTTAGAATGTCCGGTTTAATTAACTTATGACGCACCCCTGTATATACATATATTTCGTGAAGGCAATAGTATATTTTCTTTAAAATTCTTCTCGAACGGTTTTTTACACAAACCGGAACACACTCAAGAGCGAAAAATGTAAATTTATGTTAAACATAAGTCATGTTAATGTATCCAAAGAAACAATGAGCTCAAAGAGCACAACATTTTCATCGAGACAGTTTACAATACTATTTTTATGTGATAGTGGAAAAGCATTGTCAACCTTTTCGAAGTCTACTGTCGTTAAGAAAAAAGCACAAAATAATAATAAAAGTAAGAAGCCCAAGTTTTAAATTTAAGCACTATTGAAGCGCCTTTCCTGTAAAAAACGCTTTTTAGAATGTCCACTTTTATAAACCTTTGAAGCACCCCTGTGTATACATATATTTTGTTAAGCCAATAGGATATTTTATTTAAAATTCTTCTCGAACTGTTTTTGCCATAAATTAGTACACAGTCAAGAGCGAGGAAGGTAATTTAATGTTAAACATAAGTCATCTTAAAGTATCCAAAGACACAATGAGATCAAAAAGCGCAACATTTTTATTAAGACAGTGTACAATACTATTTTGATGTGAAAGTGTAAAAGCCTGTCAACTTTTTTGAAATCCACTATCGTTAATAAAGGAGCACAAAATAAGGAAGCGCCTTTCCTGTAAAAAAAGGCTTTTTAGAATGTCCACTTTTATAAACTTTTGAAACACCCCTGTGTATACATATATTTTGTTAAGCCAATAGGATATTTTATTTAAAATTCTTCTCGAACTGTTTTTGCCATAAATTGGTACACACTCAAGAGCGAGAAAGGTAATTTAATGTTAAAGTATCCAAAGACACAATGAGCACAAAAAAGCGCAACATTTTCATCAAGACAGTTTACAATACTATTTTGATGCGAAAGTGTAAAAGTCTGTCAACCTTTTCGAAATCCACTATCGTCAATAAAAGAGCACAAAATAATAATAAAAGTAAAAAGCAATGGCGGCCCGTGATTTTTTGGGACGGGAGGGCACCGGGGGTCTGAGTGTTTAATATCAAAAATTAAGTATAGACAAAAAATAAACTCAATATGCTATTTAATTAACTTGTTTGAAAATAAAATCCATCCGCCGTTCCTTACGATCAGCACAATGATTAATAACTCATTCTTTGAAATTTGGTGTTGATATCAGTAATTGTTTTTCAATGGAACACATTGCTAAGGCACATAGTCTACTTTCCCGCATGGTATTTCTAGAAAACGTTTTTATTCTCTTCAAAGTAGAAAAACACCGTTCACTTGATTTTTTCTATTTTGCACGCCCCCAGAGATTCGCAAAATAGCAGAAGACAATTTACAAAATCTTTCGCCAACATAGTCTCGACATATTATCAAAAACAAACTTTTATAACAGTTGTACTATTCAACCTTGGAAGTAAATTACAATAGTATCATCAGAAAACTTATCATCCAACTCTGCTTAACAATTTATATTGTTAATTAGTAAATAAAATGTTAGCATGTGTGCTTTTTATTCTTTGTACAACTTCTATTGCCCATATTTTTTACATTAAAGGCTTACATTTTGACATTTAAATATAATTTGGTTCCATTTCTTTTTTGTTACCAACGTCAAAACAACAAAATTAGCGTGCGATAAAGAAATATTTTTGAAACCAAAACGGATGTCGTAAAGTGAACTTTATAGCACCGAATTAGAAAAAAGCATTTTGCACATTACACCCACACAACCAGTCTGATAAACTGTAAGAGCTTCTGTTGATTTCAAATTGTGATCTTCTAGTTTAATCAATAAATCTGGTCTAGGGAGACCTAGATTTTTTAAATCTGTCTTAATGTTACTAACGTAATTCATAGTTGCATTTGCACCGATAGAAATTACAACATACACTCACCGCTGTAAATTACATACTGGACCGCCACCCGGACCCGGCACCATAGAGTAGTGCCCCACCGCCTATATATTATACGCGCGCTACCTGCGCCAGTTTCATCGCTCGATTTCTAATACAGACGGGGCAGTCGCGCGAGATGCCCCGGAGCCTACGCCAGACTGCGATTTTTAAACGCGCTGAAATGACGGACTGTTACTTTCAAAAACATATTATTTGTCATCAAATAAATCAGAAAAATTACATACAAATTAGGTATTTATAATTAATTTATCTGTTAAAAGAAATTTGTCACGGGGGGGGGGGGGCAGTGCCTCGTTGCCCTCCCTGCAGCAGCCGCCACTGGTAAAAAGCCAAAGTTTTAAATGTAAACCCTATTGAAGCGCCTTGGCTGTAAAAAGCGATCACTCTCATGACGCTTTTTAGAATGTCCAATTTTTATAAACTTTTGAAACACCTCTGTACATATATAAATTTTGTGAAGCCAATAGAATATTCTATTTAAAATTCTTCTCGAACTGTTTTTGACACAAACCGGTACACACTCAAGAGCGAGAGAGGTAATTTAATGTTAAAGTATCCAAAGACAATAAGATCAAAAAGCTCAACATTTTGATTAAGACAGTTTACAATACTATTTTGATCCGAAAGTGTAAAATCCTGTCAACCTTTTCGAAATCCACTATCGTTAATAAAAGAGCACAAAACAATAATAAAAGTAGAAAGCCTTAAAACTTGGGCTTTCTACTTTTATTATTGTTTTGTGCTCTTTTATTAAGTTTTAAATGTAAGCCCTATTAAAGCGCCTTTTCTGTAAAAAGCGATCAATCTCATGACACTTTTTAGAATGTCCAGTTTTATAAATTTTTGAAGCACCCCTGTACATACATAAATTTTGTGAAGCCAATTGTATATTTTATTTAAAATTCTTCTCGAATTGTTTTTTATACAAACCGGTACACACTCAAGAGCGAGGAAGGTAATAAATATTTTCTAAATTATTGGTATCTCCTAACTCCAAAATTTGAAAATGTCAACCTGAAGAAATTCAAGCAAGGACGTGTAAACGGCAAAAGTTACTTTGGGTCTCATAACATTGCATTTATATACGTTCCTTATATTTTCTATTATTACATATGACCTGTAATAAAAGTTATTTATTATACAAGGGAAAGAAGTATTAGCTTTTAGCTCGAGATAATGACAAAATACCGAGAGCTGAAATCTAATGTTTTTTCCCGTGTATATTACACTATTTTTTTCTGTGACAGGAAAAACGACGATTTTATAATGATAAAGAAGACTCAGAAAATCAATCGATGTGACATTTGAAGTTTTAAATTGGTAGGCTGTTGTACTTATAGCAGCATTACACCTGCGTTGCTAAGGAAACCTGTAAAGTATTCAAATATTTGTCAATTTAATTTTGTGTTTGGTTTTAAAAATTTGCGAACTTAGGTTGATTTTAAGTCATTTTGATTGGAAGGTGAAAAAGAAATGCAGTTCTTTCTCGGAGACGGTGCTATTGGCATACATAAGTAAATGCAACTTTTTGTATAATAAAATATATTAAAATTAAATGTCCGTGTTCTTACATATCCGAAAAAAAAGTACTAATTTTTTTCCTGGGGAAAAAAATGAGTACTTTTTTTCTCGGCTTATAAAGTGACATTTTGTTACCTGTTAAGAAAGATAAAATGTCAAACTTTTCCAGTCACAGAAAAAAAGTTATAAAAATACAGTCGAGTCGTCTTGGCAACGGACTCGGCAAAAGTACGAACTAAAGACGACGATTCAATACCACTACAAATTTCGATTGGCCGGAACAATTTCAAAATGATAAATTTAAAATAATTAATCAATATTTCAGGATGTATACCTTCCCATAGTAAAATACTATTACATGAAAGCCAGTTACAAATTAAATATTATAAATAAAGGTATTAAATATTACTTTCCTACACCTATATTTTACATAACATTTGGCTGTACTGTTTTAAAATGTTTAGATGACAATTATAACAAATGTCAAAAGGTGTACAAATATTATTATTTATGACAGTCCTGAAATGTATTTTGTAGGTTATATTACATGACAGGTAAAATTTTGCAACAACTAATATTTGACGTCATTTTAATTTAGTAGCGCATGTCGGTTGAGAGAGCGACTGAACTATAGGAACAGTTTGTTGAAAAAGAAAAGACTTGCATCTGCGGTCATAAACTATATTATCAATTATATTCTAACAGTGTAAGATATTGCAATTTCAACTGCCATATTTCAGACAATTTAACTTGCACTAAATTTCTGTAGGATGAATAAGGCCAGAAACTTTGATTGAAAGATCATATCCCAACTGTTTACTAAAAACTATACGTTTTAACAGGTTCTTTGTCTAAATTTCCTAAATCAAAGAGGGTTGATTGAGAAAACCGTGTTTCCATAATTTTGACTTACAAAATGTTATGTTCTGGAGGAATCGGTGCGATTTTTGTAGTGCCAATTATAATTATTATTTTAAAATTTAACTGCACGTTAACGAACACACTATTCATCCGAA
Organism: Amphimallon solstitiale; assembly: GCA_963170755.1. Taxonomy (NCBI): domain Eukaryota; kingdom Metazoa; phylum Arthropoda; class Insecta; order Coleoptera; family Scarabaeidae; genus Amphimallon; species Amphimallon solstitiale. The sequence continues at coordinate 40,639,269 of OY720685.1, read as the reverse complement.
CCCAATTAAATCGAGAGTACTTTTTCATTGTCTGCATAAGCACCTGCCAGCTTCTGTAGAATTTCTTCAATGTTTTCAATTTCACATGTAACTTTTATATGTAGTTTTAATATGTTAATGGCATATCAGAGAGAGTCTAAAATATATTCATCTAAAATTATAAATTTTTACAAATACTTAGAATTTTTAGCAACTGAGATAAAGTCCCGGAAATGTAACAGAATTAAAAAGCTTCCAAAACACAAATATTTCCGTAGAGAGCTAAAAGTTACATATATTCAATATTATGTTTTTATTTTAAGTATACTGTTAATTTCATGTATAGAAGAAGCAATACAATTACTAAATCACTAATAAAAATAATTATTATTTACAAATGCACAAGAAAACATAATCGCAGTCAATACTAATAAAAATCCAAATCTCCTAGGTTATGCGCACGTGTAAGTAATCCCAATTACTGTTTAATATTTTATCAGGTTTGGTAAAACACCGGTTAAAATATCTTCATGTAATAACGTTCTTAATCAATGATTAGCGCCAACCGGTTTTAGCAAAAACGTATTATCCCGTATTTTATTTAATGAGTACGCTAATCGGCATTTTAATCGGAATTGGAAAAACCGGCCCTTAATTGAATTTAATCAACTAATACAGTGCAATAATATAAATAATTAAAAATACGTCTAAATTTGCCGTTGTAGTTGTTAGAGTGTTTTAATGTGGAAGGGGACATTCAAATATTATGTCAACTTTAAAGAAACATGCGCCAATAATTTAAGGACATTATATGTGAGATATTGCAAAATTTTACCTGTCAAGTATCCTACCTACACATGCCATTTCGAGACTTATAAATACACCTTTTGACATTAATCATAATAACCTTTTGAAGTTTGTCATCCAAGCAACACAAATTTGTCTGTAATTACCGTTTCCCGTAGAACGCGATCACTGTCATGACGTTTTTTAGAAAGTCCGATTTTATAAACTTTTAAACCAGTCCTGTATATACATAAATTTAGTGATGCCAATCGTATATATTATTTAGAACTTTTCTTTACTTCGTTACACAAACTGTTACACTGAACACTGAAGAGCGAGAAGGATAATTTAATGTTAAACATAAAACATGTTAAAGTTACCAAGGAAGAATGTGCTCAGATCCAAGCCCTTTTCGACAAACCTTTCCGCCATATTACATTTGCCATGTTGTTTTTTTGACATTTTGACTTTGGATTCGTGATCGGCGACCTGAGACACCCCCGTATCTAAAATTTCACATTCATACGTCAATTTTCAAAAAAACTTCCGCCATTTTGTTTTTTTTTGACATTTTGACTTTGGATCTGTAATCGGCGTCCGCACACACCCTCATATCTAAAATTTCACGTTCATACGTCAATTTTCAAAAAACCCGTCCGCCATTTTGTTTTTTTTGACATTTTGACTATGGATTTGTAATCGGCGTCCGCACACAACCCCGTATCTAAAATTTCACGTTCATACGTCAATTTTCAAAAAATGTCCGCCATTTTTTTTTTTTTTTGACATTTTGACTTTCTATCTGTAATCGGCGTCCGCACACACCCCCGTATCTAAAATTTCACGTTCATACGTCAATTTTCAAAAAATGTCCGCCATTTTGTTTTTTTGATATTTTGAATATGGATTTGTAATCGGCGTCCGCACACACCCCCGTATCTAAAATTTCACGTTCATACGTCAATTTTCAAAAAACTCGTCCGCCATTTTGTTTTCTTTGACATTTTGACTATGGATTTGGAATCGGCGTCCGCACACACCCCCGTATCTAAAATTTCACATTCATACGTCAATTTTCAAAAACCCGTCCGCCATTTTGTTTTTTTTGACATTTTGACTTTGGATTTATGATCGTCGTCCGCACACACCCCCGTATCTAAAATTTCACGTTCATACGTCAATTTTCAAAAAACACGTCCGCCATTTTGGTTTTTTTGACATTTTGACTATGGATTTGTAATCGGCGTCCGCACACATCCCCGTATCTAAAATTTCACGTTCATACGTCAATTTTCAAAAAACCCGTCCGCCATTTTTTTTTGACATTTTGACTATGGATTTGTAATCGGCGTCCGCACACACCCACGTATCTAAAATTTCACATTCATACGTCAATTTTCCAAAAACCGTCCGCCATTTTGTATTTTTTTGACATTTTGACTTTGCATCTGTAATCGGCGTCCGCACACACCCCCGTATCTAAAATTTCGCATGCATACGTCAATTTTCAAAAAACTTTTCGGCCGTCTTATTTTTTTGACTTTGGATTTGTGATCGGCCACATAAGACACCTCCGTATCCAAGATTTCACATTCGTACGTCAATTTTCAAAAAATCCTTCGGCCATTTTGTTTTCTTCTGACATTTGAATCAGTGATGGGCGACCGTAAAAACTCCCAAGTGCCTAATTTTACTTTTAATCAAAAGAGAGAGAAATTGATTTCAGCCAGCTCCGCCCACTGTGCACGTTTGCGTAATCGTTTAAATAGAATTATGTCATAAGGGCACATAAATGTTAAAACCAATCGTTTTCCCTATTTAGGAAACTGTGCGTGCGCGTTCTGGAATTAACGCATTTTAATAATTCAAATATGTATATAATCATTAACCGAACAATCAACCTGTATATCTATAGAAATGCTAAGTCAAGCGGGTGCATTATGTCGAGATTGAGATGCCGAACTCGTCGGGCCGGATACATTAATCTGATATTTTTCGCCTGACCGTAGTACATTGAATCACATGCACATTGAATCTGTGACGTATTTCGGCCATTTTTCTTACCAAATCCACGTGCAAACGAATTTGAAAGTGCTCATGCCCTTGGTTGCGTGCGTCTGTCGACTCGAAATAAGCATGTAGAAGATGCCGAAAAGCCCGTTTGTTAAAACCGCGGGTCTTGTTGGACCCTCGCGACCTTCAAAATTTCGTATTTCACGCTTAAATGTGAATATGCGGATACCACTAAGTTGTCTGTCAGTTTGACGTTTCTAGCGATTTTCAACGTGTTTCACGTGAATTTTCCATCCGCCGCGCCGTTTGTCAGAATTTGTTCGCTACGCCCGAACGACGACTTTTGCACGCTCCTCTCTTGGACGGCAAATATCTCTGCACACGCACCGAAAAAAAGGAAAATCTCTCCGTCGAGGAACAATTTAATGTCACCCGCAAGTCCACCCGCCAAGACGGCCTTTAATTCCGCGTATCCAGGGACGAGTACTGCGCCCAAATCCACCAATTTCAAGTCGTTTTTGACGATTCGGTCCGTAACCATGGTGATTCGGTTAAGCCGTCTTTTCGCAAGAAGTTAACACGAAACGGCCGTGCGCTTTTAGTATATATAATGTAATTCAAGTGTACTTTCACTCATTGTCAGGATTTGACGCACACATTATTTTGAAAGAATTGAATTTTGATGAAGGTCCTATAGAACTACTTCCAATAACTATAGAACGATATATATCATTTAGTAAAGAAATTAGAGTGAACAATAAAGCAATCAAATTAAGATTTTTAGATAGTTACAGATTCTTACCAGAGTCCCTTGAAAATCTGGCAAAGTCTTTAAATGAAAGTGACTGTTTCTTTTTAAAGAAATCATTTCCTGACAAGTATTCTCATCTTATCAGGAAGGGTGTATTCCCATACGATTACACAAACGATTTTTCTAGATTGGAGGAAACTCAGTTACCCAATAGGAGTCAATTTTATAATGCACTAAATAATTCAGACATATCCGATGAAGATTACAATTATGCCCAGTTTATATGGAATGAATTCAATATAAATAATTTAGGCGAATATTCCGATTTATACTTGAAAACAGATGTTCTCTTACTAACTGATATATTCGAAAAATATCGTAAGCTCTGTCTACATACATATGGCCTTGATCGTGCTAACTACTATACATGCTCAGGTTTTTCATTCAGTGCAATGCTGAAAGTTACTAAAGCCGAAATAGAACTCTTGACCGATATTGACATGATTCTGTTCTGTGAGAAGGCAATAAGGGGCGGATTGGTTCAAATATCAAAGAGATATGCTAAAGCTAATAATAAATATCTTCCTGACTATGATTCTACCAAACTCGACTCTTTCATCGCTTATTTCGATATAAACAACATGTACGGTTTAGCTCTGTCAAAACCTTTACCTTGTGCACAATTTCACTGGGATGCCGATCTCGAAAGTGTTAGAAATTTCATTTTGACACGATTAAATTTACCCAATTACTTTGAATTAGATGAATATGGTTATATATTAGAAGTTACAGTGTTGTATCCTGAGAATTTACATGAAACACATAAAGATCTCCCCTTATTACCGCATCATTTCACAGCTCCAAATTCAAAACAGCAAAAGTTAATGACTACTTTGCACGATAAGGAGAAATATGTTCTTCACTATACAAGCTTGATACAGGCATTGGAACTTGGTTTGATATTAGATAAAATACATAGAGCTTTAAAATTTAGACAATCGCCCTGGTTGAAACCGTACATTGACTTAAATAATAATCTCCGCGCCGCCGCCACAGAACCCTTTGAAAAGAATCTATATAAATTAAAAAACAATGTAATATTTGGCAAGTGCTTGGAAAATATTAGGAAACATAGAAATATTAAGTTAGTGACGAAGTGGGATGGACGAGGAGGTGCCAAGTCTCTGATAGCAAAACCAAATTTTAAATCATGTACGATATTTAATGAAAACTTGATAGCCGTTGAAATGAATAAAGAAATTATCAAATTTAATAAACCCATCTATATAGGTTTATCTGTTCTTGATATTAGTAAAACTTTCCTTTATGACTACCACTACAATTATTTCACAAAATTAATGCGAAAATGCGATTTATTATATACTGATACGGATAGTTTGATATATCATTTTATAAATGACAAAGATGAGCTTAATATTTACGATATTATACGCAGAGATTATCTAAAATATTTCGATACAAGTGACTACCCACCTAATAATCCTTTCAATATACCTTTAGTAAACAAGAAGGTCTTAGGACTCATGAAAGACGAGGGGTGTTCTAAAATAATACGGGAATTTGTCGGGCTCCGACAATGAGGATGGGGAAATTAAAAAGGCTAAGGGTATAGGGAAATCGGCATTAAGAGAAATTACCTTTGATTCGTACAAAGATGCTTTATTTAATAATAAAACACTATTTTCAAAATTTAACTCTTATCACGTTTAAAAATCACAACTTGTATTCAACGACAATTAGTAAGAAATCATTAAATGCCAATGATGACAAGAGGCAAATACAGTCAGATAACATTTCCACACTTCCCTATGGTTACCATATTCACTAAATGTAAATATTCCCATATATCAAGAGCCCTACTACTACTAATATTAATCCTATCAATATACCTTCACTATGGATGACTCAACATTAAGAAAAAGGTAAAAATATATAAGAATTTTTAATTAACATGAAATATGTTTTGAATATATACTTACATTCAAATATTATTGAACAATAAATTAATAATAGGTCAATCCTTTATTCAATTACCATTTTATAATTAAAAAACACAACCTAATGGTTGTGCAGTTGTCTTGAAATTTTTATAATCTGTGCGAAAAAAAAGAACAATTTTGTATGTATTTATAATTACTATTTGCTTAATGTTTTACTGTAATTTTGTATTATTATTTGTGTTTAGTGTTAAGAAGCTCTTTTTCTTTGTTTTTATAATTTGTGTGTATAAAGAATTTTTTTTTATGTATTTATAATTACTTAATGTTTTACTATAATTTTGTGTTAGTGTTAAGAGACAATTTTCTGTTTTATAATCTACATGTATAAGGAGAGAGAGAAAAAAAGTTTGTATTATAATTATTCAGAATAAATGTATAAATCCAAGAATCTATTTTTTTTTCGTCTTAAATAAAATAAAAACAACATAGGTAATAGTTAAATCCATTTATTTTGACGTAAATAGTTCATCAATACATCGATATTATGCAAACTACATATATTAAACTTATTTTTATGATACAAACAACAGTTAATATTGGTTTTATTTAAAATTGGCACATTTTGAGCATTCTCTAAATTAAGAATTCTAATAAGATGTTTCTGCAAAAAGTCGAGTTTTTGACTGCCCTTTACCAGAACAAGATCTACTCCAGTTGTGAATTGATTTAAAATTTTTGGTATTTCCTTCGAATTGGTGTTTCCATCGTTGTAGCGCAGACCGTGATGATTTTCTTCAAGCCAACGTACTTGACGTCGTTCGTCGGAGTCTATAACACTTGTATGGCGCACGTGGTTGGAAAATATAATGGTTAACCCGTTCTCCATCTCCGATTGCCAATTCTTTCACCATAAATCCCCGCTTTAGTAGCACCCCTTGTAGATCTATAACAGCCACTCTCGACATATTGTCTATACCATAATCTATTCAATAACAGCGACAATATTCATACGACCTCTCCTTTTATATAATTTTCTTCGCAATACCGGTTAGCGGAAGATATTCCACTATACTGTCATGGATGATTAAACAAAACACGGTAGTATTTGGTGGGAAGGTGGCATCACATTCCATTTCTAACTTTATGTCTACTGTAGAGGTTTTAATCGATTCATTCTGTTTGGAACAATCAATTACATACAGCGTCTTAGAGAGAAACTTTTCATAATCAAGAATCGGCTCGTTAGGTTTATTATAATAAGCTGACTGGAATGCTGCGTACATACGATAAGCTGTCGTATATCTTTTAATATCCATTTGAAGATTCAACTTATCGTATGGATATGAATTGTTCTTCAAGTAAAGCTTCAGATTTGTAAGCGAAACATGATCGAAATCTGTTGCGTCAGCATTAATATTATCTTTCTTTTGAGTTTGAAATGCAACGATAACATATCTAGGTCTCTCCATGTTGGTTGAGGTTTTAATCGGCCAGATGTGTGTTTTATTTTCCCTAATTGAAGGTAGTTGGTGAAGTTCCCACGCACGAAACGGGATATATATTGGCTTATTAGCGTTAAGCGTTTTCAAAAGTTGCAGGCGAGACTCATCGTTCACTACAATATGGGGCAATTGCCACATTATCTTTGTAATTTCAATTTTTGCCTTTTTTGTGCCATCCTTCAATGTGTTCGTGTAGGAGTTGTTATCAGTGCGACTTCGTAGTAATACCAACTCTTGATTCATGTTTATTAATATCTTTTTGTAGTTCTCAAATACTCCACAGCAGAAGGAGAGGGGAATCGATGCGCTAAAGTCTTTGTCGGAGAGAGTTGGTTGGATATTCAATGAGGGATACCAGCCGGCCATCTGTAGAGCTTTGCTTTCATTATCACTATACGAAGCGTAAGCTTTCATGGTGCTCGTTATACCCGGATTGTTACATCTGTCCACTTCCACACCATTGATCTCATACCGAATCTGTTCGAAGAGAAATGTGTATGCATTATTGGTCAATTTGCAAGTGCCAGTACCACCACTCTCTTCAATAAACCTCCCCTCGATGTAGAGATAGCTGTCTCCAGGGACTGTGTATCTTGATGACGAACAGGTATCCGTATTTTATCGTTCAAATTAAAATTATTGGATATTGGGTAATAGGCGTGATATTCTTGTTTAGTAACTACGTCATCGAAATAGATGTCGTCAGTAATCTGCAACTTTTCAGACATTTCTTTTCTGCTTAACTTTCAACCCTAAGGACTCGAGAAAGAGTATGTTTTCACGTGTTAGTACGTTCTTGAACGACGACTGAAGATTAAATGATGATTCTGGGTTTTTATATTGTCATGCGATGCTCTCGACCTTGCTGTCGCTGCTTCTCTCGATTCAAAACCAGAACCATTTTTTTTCTCTTTTAGACTTTCTTCAATTCTAACCGAATAACAATTTGTTCACGTTGGAAATTTACCGGATCGCCCTCTTGATCGAGTAGTTTTAGCGTAATAATATCAATTCGCGATGTATTTATTGGCAAATAAATTATATTTCGGGGTTCTATGTTTATACAGAACCCTGGTTCGACGGATGGAGCAAACTCAAACAAAGTATGACTTAGACTGTGTCATAGTATGAGGCTGTTGTGATATTAGATTCCACACGTATAGTCACGACTTTTATAATTTTCACTGGGGCGTCAGACTCGTTCCTAAGGCGGTCTTAAATTACCAAATGAGTCAAAATAATACACAATATTTCCATTCTTATAGTAAGCCGTCCAGTGAGTTCCGACATTTTTGCTAGAATCAAGATTAACGACTGCACACTCAGTTTTCCACAATGTTTTTGGTAAATTGTCTCGCATATATACACCTCTAAAATATGGTATGTGTTGGCCATATTTCATAATATCGATATTAGTAAGAGCTCTGTGTGGCAGTCGACTTAATAGTTTTTTTTCTTCCCTTGAGATCCCAGGAATAATCCCAAACCTTTACGATATGGTTTCAAATATAATCCACCACCTTTCTTCCCTAATGCCATCGCTTCCATAGTTTGATTATGACGACGTGCTTCATCAAGTTCTTGTTGTGCAGCTTTAGCCTTGTTAACAGCCTGAGCTATCCCAGCTGCTCCACCTGCTAAACCACCTAATGCGCTTAACCCTGCAAAGAGTGGAATAAGGGGTAAGAAACCTCCAGCTTTCGGAATGGGAATTATACGAGGTGTTCGCACTCGTTTTCGTCCGCCCACATCCTTAACCGCTAATTTAGAAGATGCAAGAGCTACTTTGGCGCCTTCTTGAACATTATTATGTTTGAAACGTTTCATGGCGTCACCGACCCTTTTCACTATAGACTTCCGGAAAGCGATCTTCTTAATTCTACCGCCAATCTTTGCCCTTCTCTTACGACCCCTCGTAATCTTTTTTGTTATGAGTTTTTTGAGTAAAGAAGTGGACACTACTCGTTTTCTGAGACCCATACCTAATTTTCTTTTAACATTCATGCTGTTAGTCACTAGCAGAGCAGCTGCTTTTTCACCGATACTAGAGTCGTTCGATTTTACACGCTCCCAAGCTTTACCTTCAAGAATCTGATCAGCCTTGTGTCGTTCTTTGATGTCTTTGTTACTCGAATATGCTATGTCATGCTCCTTACACGCTCTATCTAATGGATTTATTCCCCGATCTCCACGACCCAATCGTTCTTCTAAACGTGTGCCTGGCCCGCAAAACTATTAATGATAATAAGAAGAACCATTATTATATAAATAAGACGATGACTAGTGTTGAATAAAAAAAAATATGTACCTGGTAACCCGGTACGTGCAATTCTACAGGCAACTTATTAATTAAAGAATTAAGCAGACCGCCACCCTCCTTGAACACTATCATATTAATGACTTAAATATAACCGTCAGTATGGATTATATATCAGTTGTTGTTGAGAATGCGCCTATTAAAGCAAAAAGATTCGTTGAGCGTTCGAAATCTGGATATTGGTGAAAAAGAGGAAAGAAAATATGTGAAACACAGCTCCTTACTACCAAATACAATTCGATGTATCATTTGCGGCCCCTCTAACTGCGGAAAGACTAATGTGATGTTAAGTTTGCTGATTGAAGAAAACGGCCTCAAATTCAGTAATGTCTATATATATTCAAAGTCACTGTATCAACCGAAATATCAGTTCCTGGAGAGTGTGATGACCAATACATTGGGTGTGAAATATTTCCCTTACAAGGACAGTGATGATATATTAGATCCATCTAAAGCACTGGTAAATTCTGTATTTATATTCGACGACGTCGCCTGTGATAAACAGGAGAAGATTAGGGAGTATTTTAGCATGGGAAGACATAAAGCTGTGGATTGTTTTTACCTAAGTCAAACCTATACACGCATACCGAAACATTTAATACGTGACAATGCAAATTTCATAATTCTGTTCAAACAAGATGATACTAATTTGCGACATATTCACGCAGACCACGTAAATACCGACATGACATTTGAACAATTCAAATTAATGTGTGCTAAATGTTGGAAGGACAAATATGGATTTTTAGTAATTGATAAAGACAGTGATAGCACTAGTGGAAGATATATGAAAATGTTGGATTGTTATATATTACACGATCATGAAAAGTAACGTCTTAGTTTCCATCCTTACCCCGATCTGAAGGGTGTAAAAATGGCCAGTTGTGACAATCTTAAAGAACAAATCATAAAAGCGAGTAAAGCTGTTCGAAAAAAAACATTTAGCACTAAAACTAGGTCGGTTACATCAGGAAGATGTAGCGTTCAAACATTTTAAACCCCTCATCGAACCTATTAAAAAATTAATTGAACTTGCACATGTTAAAGGGGAACCTGAAGAGTTGGAAGATGATGAAACAACATCTCCCATTACTAAGAAAGAATTGCAATCTCTCAAAAGACCTCCTAAATCACGCAGGCTATCTATACCCTTCAAGAAACGTCGTACAAGACCAAGGAAACTCTTTTCATCGGTGTTAATGCGTACGGGATTGGATGAAAGTATACCCCCTGTCAGTGCAACTACACCAAATACAATTATTAATGATGACGACCCCGTCTTACCTGAAACCAGTGCCCCATACAAACAGATTTCACCTATGACCCCGAAGAAGAAGAAGAGATAAGTATAAAGGATATTATGGATCAAGCACGTCGTGACTATCATAAAATGATTCAAACAAATCCCGATAGTATCGAAGAATATCTTCAGCAGTACAATAATCTACCGGCGATGTATATAGATGGCTTACTACTGGATACAGAGGGAGATTTCGATTACACCTATGGAGTTCATTTGGATCCTGTAACAAATACGCTTAAAATCGGTAAAAGTACGCTGGAGTTTGAGGGTGATGATATAGTTGTCGATAAAATACGTTACAATGGTACACCTGGTCTTTACGAACTTATTTTCAAGAAAGAACCTGATGGGTATACCAAAGAATATGAACATAGGTATCATGATATATTAAAGCGAACTGCAGTTCATCACAAGATTTGACTCAGAAAAACGGGTGAAAGGAAGCGCCGGTTTTAAATATAGGAAGATTATTAGACCGTTAATATACAACTTTACACATCGTGGTGGAGGAGCGAAAATTGGAGATGAGTTAAGAGTTAGTAACACACCATATCAATATGTGTATTGGGATAATATCAATGAATTAGTGGATAGACTGCGTCTACTAATCGCTTCCAAGAATGCAGGCCATTCAAATTTGGACAATGAAATCAGTTCTATTATTGAAGAGATGAGGGAGGTGGGAGTAATTGAATAAATATTAAGTACACAACCATCAGTATCGTAGTAGATAATCAATAGTCTCACGATGGGGATTGATAAATTCGGTCGTCATCACAGTGTGGACAAACTACGATCTGATCAGATGGTAATCGATAAATTTGGTAGACATATTGATGGTGTTATGTATCACACTCCTACTCACACGTTTCCTCTTACACAAGATGGCGATTACGACGCTGCAAACAAACTTATTCGGAATGTAGCTTTAGCTACAGACGATGCAGATTGCGCTAACAAAAGATATGTTGATAATAGTAAAGACCAAATATTTCGAGAATTAGATACTCGTATACGTGGTAGGGCTCAACTTGCTAGTGATATATTTCGTTTGCAAACAGACATTGATAAAATTCAAACTGAGATGAAACGAATGAGTGATGGTCTTACAGATGTTCAAAGTAACTTTACTCATTTGAAAAAGGAAGTCAATACAGAATTGGTTCCGATTCAAAATGTTAACACAAAAATCGATAGGTTGAGATTGGACTTCGATAATGTAGAACATTTATTAAAGTCAACAGATATACATCTCACAACGAGCAAATCCTTCATTGAGAAGGAAATACAACTCTTAAAACAACGTGTTCGTAATATTGAACACAAACAAATCACAAATTAGGGGCCATAATGAGTAGGATAATGAGTGATGTTGTTAATGAGCTACATAAACCTGTTAGAAAAAACTTCATCCGAAGACATACAGTAATTAAAGGTCTTGATGATCTATGGCAAGTAGATTTAGCCGAATTTGGATTATATGCTCGTGAAAATAGAGGTTATAAATATATTTTAGTAGTCATTGATTGTTTCTCTAAATACTTGTGGATGCAACCTACAAAATCAAAAACTGCTGTAGAAGTTAAAGATGCCATGAGAAAGATTCTACTAAAAGGTCGAGTTCCAAAGAATTTGCAAACGGACGATGGTAAAGAGTTCTTTAATCAACAGTTTAGAGACCTGATGACAAAACACAATATTAACCATTACTTCACATTTAGCGTGATAAAAGCGTCCATGGTCGAGAGAGTGATTCGTACGATAAAGGAAAAGTTATACAAGCATTTTAGTTTAATTGGTAAATATAAATGGATAGATGTATTGGACAATGTTGTAAATCAGTACAACAATTCAAAACATAGAACAATTCGAATGAAACCCGCAGATGTCACGCCGTCGAAAGAAGCACTACTACTTACTTCAGTCTACAATCACATTAAAACCGTGTCACAGAAGAAAAAGAAGAAGAATACATTTTCAACGGACGACTTTGTTAGAATTAGTAAACACAAGAGTTTGTTTGAAAAGGGCTATACACCCAATTTCTCTACGGAATTGTTTAAAATAGTTACAGTACAACAGACTGATCCTGTGACATATTTACTTCAAGATATGAACGGTGCACCCATTAAAGGAGCATTTTATCATGAGGAATTGCTGAAAGCGAAGCATAAGGATGTTTATCTAGTTGAAAAGGTTTTAAGAAGAAAAGGAAGAAAAGTGTATGTTAAGTGGCTGGGACTTGACAAATCACATAATAGTTGGATTGAAAAATCAAATGTTCTATAATTACTTTTACCTCTGTATATATGTATGCATCTAGAAATAAATAAATAAAAAAAACCCAAAATCATTTTACTACAATTTATTATACACCTTTATATTACAATTCATTATACACCAGAACAATATTTGATATTACATTTGTGTGTGTGTGTGTTTGTGTGTGTGTAGATAATTAGAATTTACAACAACGACGACATGTATTTTGGAGGTGGAGGTCCATCCACATGTTCCTCATCACCGTCGCGGTTATGGTGTTCGTGACAGGGCAAATATCGCAGTAATTTTTTCTGCTTCTCCTCCGATAATAATGAAAAATAACTTTCCAATTGCAACGGACGCACGTTTACTTTTAATACGTGCAATAGAATATAGTTTATGTCACCTGCATCCAAACACTCTCCATTGTCCAGTTTTTCTAATATCACATTCACTTTCTCAACAACAATATTGTTTATTTCGTCTTTTGTGTTGAACATTTTTTTTAGATACCAACAACTATTAGCGAGCCAATATCACGTCTGAACTTATCCCGCTCACACACCAGTATTTCTAGAAAAATATCCACATATTCTGAATCCCCATTGCAAGTGACACTGTTATTGGTGGTGGAGGAGGAGAGTAGCCAATTGCGAATATATGATTCATTTGTCGACACGTCACCATTACTATTACGAAGAGTTGTAGATAACACCGAATTGTAATATTCTGGAAAATTCATTATATTCAATCTCTCTAATCTATTCTTAACAATTTCTAGTAAACTCGTTAGTTTTATCAATTGCGGTCTATCTAACTTGATTTCTAAATGACCACGTTTAATTTAATAATGGGCAGACTTCTTTTATCCCTCATATATATTATACGAAACATTTCCACTATCTTAGTAATAGGTATTGCATTTTCTTCAGTCTCTACACACACCCAATGTTGTTTTTCTTCTTCTTCTTCTTCTTCTTGTTTTCTTTTCTTAACGTGATTTTCAATCATCAACCATTGTGTGTCGAGGAAATTGCACCATTCATTTTTTGTAAACGTTATACAGGTCTTGGAGTTTGCCAACTTTACCACGGGCAGGAAACCCCTAGCAGCACTAAATCCCGTCGAAACATAATAGGATTTGTTTATTTTGTACCGAACTTCATTTATTAATTGATATTCTCGCAGTATTTCATCTTCATATGCTTGCAACATATTATCAAGCAAATGATTTGGGAAAAATTCACTAGACACGTTTGAATACGTTGGTGATGACATTTCAACTAAACTAAATATGTGAATAGACCAATTCTTTCTTTCCCTTCCACATTTTAGCAGTTTATTCGAGGTCATTGATCTTTATACACATGAACATATCAACACACACAGAGAGAGAGAGAGAGAGACGCACATAGAGAGAGAGAGAGAGAGACACGCACACAGAGACACAGAGATACACGTACTCTTGATTTGAGAGACCGTATGCGTGCATAGATATTTCGATGTCCATGATCCTTAATATGTCCCCATAAATATGTCAATTTTAATACCCCCCCGACACTTAAACGTGCTTCTTACTGGCGAAATTTATGCGTAGTCACATATTACTTATTTTTTCAGCATTCTTTTCTATTTAATACCCATCTCAAGTATACATAGTAGGTAGTTACATTTTCTTACCTCATTATTTAAACGAAATTGGACGTGAAAATCATGCGATAATAAGGGGAGAGAGAGAGACAAACCTATCTGGACAGAGTGAAATGAACTAGCGGCTATTCATTACGTATGCTATTGACGACCGCCTACAGAAAGGCAGATATTGGAAAAGGAGGATGGAAAACATCGTCGGAGAGAGAAAAAACATTGAAAGAGAAGGCTGGACTGTGACCTTGAATCGAGTCACCGGATGTGACGTCATTTACATTGAAAATGCCATATACCTAATGGGATTCTTGACCTTTTTCCCGCATAACATAACTACTCATGTCGTGCAAATAATTTTTCCTTAATATTCTTACTACTACCCACTTTGTCTGCTGTTTGATTGACAGTAGTTGTTTTAGACATAATATATATTTATGCTTAAAATACACATTATAAGCCACTTGCCCTTGTCCAAACCTTATACCCCTTATACGTTTTCCTTTACGATTTTTTGTAGGACCTAGTAAAGCGCCATACTATAAAATATTAGCGATTACAAAAAGAAAGCTAATGAAAGTGACAAAGTACCTTCATAAAGGGAATATTTTACTTGCGCCTTCTAAAAAGGAGGACTATTTTTTAAGAATGTTAATAATAAACAAGAAACTATGTAAAATACAATAAATAAATGTTTGACAAAATAAGCAAAAGGCGATTTAAATGCACAAACCAATCACCCGAACGTTTCTTTCCACATTCCTTTCTCATATTTTGTTTGAAAATTCGTTCTTTCAAGAATGCCTATGATTGGTGCTCTTTGACAACCCTGGGTCAAAATGGCGCACATTATCATTTGCAATAATTCTATCTTCCGCGCATTTGTAAGAGCATTCTCCCTCTCTATATCTCTGGGTGTAACATACATATTCTATGTATTGAGTTACCATTTTGGACAAATATTATTTTTAAGGAGACTCTCTCAAGTTCTATTCTTTCCTCGTAGCAAATAACTGATAGATATACAAATACATACATGTGTATAACTAATAATAATATAAATCAAATTTTGTACATAATCAAGTATTCTTAATTTTTATGAAGAACTTCTTGTGTTTAATATATTGTTCTCGCACAAGTAATTACAGTGGGTCTGTTGGATTCACTGTGAGTGTTTTACCTTTCAATATTTTTTTAATTTTTTTTGAGTAGGTAAGTAAATGAAATTGAATAAGTAATTTTATAAAAGTCTTCCGGTATCATGCATCACACATTTGAAATTACTTATATCAACATTTGATTTTATTTTATACAGCAACACAATAGAATAAAATCATACCTTCAACGGTATATGGGAAATGTAGAGATGGAACACTATGTTTCTTCAAATTAGCACCATGGCGTCTGCTCAACAAAATGTATCACATACTCTATTATAGTTCTTTCGGACTTCAGTATGTGCTTGCAATTCTAGTTTCGGATTTTTTATAGCCTGCATCCATACATTGAATATTTTAGTTATTTTACAATTCTATTAATTTAATAACTTACATTTGCATCTTTTGGAAACATACGCATTTTCATGCTTTTATTGTTGTTATGACATGAAGGTAAACTATAAAAAACCCATTATTACTTAGGTACCTTATTAGCTGCCAAACAGTGAAATATAACTTTATGATAAAAGGAATGAAGAACAACATACAACAATTGATTAAAGTAAAACAATAAATGATGAACACAAATCTGACTTGTGTGGACTTGTACAAGCTACAGCACTAATAGCACAGAGAAGGAAACAAAGAGCCTATGAGATAGGCTTTATTGTAGCCCTTCAGTTTTAGTTCATTTAAGGAAAATAGAGGACACTACGATTTAGAATTTACCATTATTTTATATTTGATAATCATAATTTCTTAGATTATTCTGAATCTGTAATTATTGTCCTTTCACTGAAACATAATAATGTTATTCGGTTACCTATTTAGCAGATTATTTAACAAAAAATGTTTACATCAACTTAGTAGCTTTATTAGACATTCATATCGCAGAATTTTTGTTATATGAAAATGAGGCAATATCCCTTTTACTGATGATCGAGTCGAGGTTTTAGATCAAGTGTCCAAATGACTGCCGTCAAAGAGTGTGTCGAAGTGCCGGTGAAAGATTTGCACCTCATTTATTTAAGAGTTTTCGAAATAATTTACTAAATGGCGGTTATGTATAATAAAATTATTTCTTTCAGTGACATAAAGGAGAGTATTGATCAGAAAAACAAGAAGAGCAGAGCACTAACAAAAATAACAAATGCGCATATACCACCCAGTTCTTTTCAAAAAGTGAGTGTAAAATTCTCTGTTCAATTTAGTCAGATGATGGTCGCAGCTATAAGAGTTTTCAGTTCTTTAGTAATTTAGGATTATCAATTTCAAACACTAATCCCTTGCAATTTATTTCTCAAAAGTAGGCGGAATTATTATTACTTCAGCCAGATAAATTGTTTGACAGTTACAGTACATATTAGTTAAGACGTCATCGCTGTTCAACGTCGTTTCAATAATTTCAATTATTTAAAATGAGAACCGACTCTCAAAGCGAAAAGGTGGATATGATTTTAGTAATTGGAGAGTTTGACGAAAATTACTTGCTAGCATCAAGAGTTTATGCTTAAAAATATCCTAACACGCGTCATCGCCCTGACAGACGGTCATTAGAAAGTTTATTGCAAGTGTTATCAGAAACCAGAAAGGCCAATTATGGGAAATGAAGAAAATGATTTTGTTCTTATCGAATCTCTTGTAGAAAAGCCGCATACAAGTCAGCGCAAAATAAGTGAAGCCAGTGGAATAATTAAGCAGGCGGAGCGTCGGTAAAATTATAAAAAGGCACAACTTTTTCCCGTATTGTAATCAATTACACCAAGCACTTTTGGAAGTAGATTACGATCGTCAACTCGTATTTTGTTTATGGGTTCTAGTGAAGTTTAATAAAGATGAAATTTTTTTGGATTTTGTACTTTTTACGGACGAGTCATATATCATTCCACAATAACGGATTAGTTAATAGACAAAATTTTCAGTACTACAGTGACGAAAATTCCCATTTTTTTAGAACTCTCGAAGGCAACACAGATGTTGTGTCAATGTGTAGGGTGGAATAATTGGAACGCTAGTGATACGTTCTTTTTCGATGGTAACTAACAAAGAATGTGGTTACAACTAGACGGTGCACCAGCGCATTTTCAAGTAAATGTTAGAAATGAATTGGATAGGCAATATCCCAATAGGTGGACAGGACGCGGCGGCCCACTTAATTGGCCAGCAAATTCTCCAGACCTAACGACTTCTGTTTTTTTTTATGGGAATATTTCAAAAATATTGTCTATGATACACCACCAACTACACCAGACGATATGAGAGAAAGAATAAGAATAGCGTTTCGTTCTTTAACACCAAGTATTTTAACAAGAGTTAAACAGTCCTTTCAAGAGAAAATTCGTTTATGTATTGAAAAATAAGGACATCATTTTGAGCACTTGTTAAAACATTAGTTTTCTTTTACTACTTAAGTTTGTTATTTGTTTAATAAAGTATGTATTTGTTGTTTACCTAGTTATGATGCTTTTTAACTATTGTGAAACAAAACCAATCAAACCGTTAGGTTAATAAATATTAGCCATTTAAAAAATGAATTGCAAGAAACTAAAGTTTGAAATTGAAAATCCTAAATTACTAATATAGTTTTTAGTAATAATAGTAAATAATGTATCTGTTTGAAGTAATAATAATAATATTGTTTTTAAACACTCCGTATAATTTTTAGATTTCAACTTTAACTTATCTTAAAGTCTGATGCTTTGAGTAAACAATAAATACAATTTAAAATAATTCGCTCAAATATGTAAGACAGAAATAGTTAAATGTCTCTGTTAAGTTATGTATAGGGAGTATAACAGTAAGTAGCCTTCATTTAGCCTATAGTATCAAAATATGCCATAATATACAAGTGTTCCATTTAAATTTTCATAACTTTGGTACGCAACATTTTATTGAATCACTCTGTATATTTCAAAACAATTTTAAAACGTGCCCGTAATGTGGCAACGTGTTAAAACATTTTGCCACTTTTCGTATATATAAACCGACGGAAATGTGGTGCGCCAACCTGTAAATTATCTGTGCTATACCTATATAAGTGTTTACATTAGGATATTTTCCAGTTTGTTCACTAAAATCAATCCTCTTCCTAGATTGTATTTTTATAATAATATTCCCCCAAACATTAATCTTACTCAAAGAAGGAGCTCTTGGAATTTATAGTCAATAAATCATATAAATAGAAAAAAAAAGTACGCAGCACAAGGTAACGTGTGCATAGTTGATGAACAGTTTTTTGTGCAGAAATGATTGCAAGCAACTATAGACCTTAAGTCTTATGATCATATGGGTAGAAATTAAATGAAATTTTGAATCCTATATTTAGTAAAAATGGTTTTGTCAATTATTAGACAAAAATAATTATAATATTTTCAAATAACAGAAAAAATATATGTAAACTAATTTATTCAGTACCGAAATAAATTACCTAAAATAATAATTTTTTAGGAGCGTCATCTGTCGTTAACTAGAATACCAATTGTAGGTTTAAATCTCTTGAATTCAGTAATCAGTAATCAGTAATCAGTCTTTATTAGTCATAATAATGTAAATCACATGACACGTCATTACATATACATGAAAGTGCACACATGTACATAAATAAGATAAAATTCAATACAATAGTATGAACAAGTCAACTCCTAACAAAATGACACAGAACATAATCAACTTACTAACACAAAATCAGAGTTAAAATCAAAATCAAAAAACCTGCTACAGGTATTCATCAACAGTATAGAACGAATACAAAAGCAGCAACTGTTTGACCTTTCTGGAAAATCCAGTGACGCCCAAAGTCTTTATCTCCCCAGGTAGACGATTGTACAGCTTCGGTCCCCAATAGCCGATCCCTTGTTGGGTTGTAGCAAGACGATGGTGTGGAATCGCTAATTCGTCTTTGTGTCTGGTGTCGTGTTCACGGTACATGGAGTTTTTTTCAAAACGGTGCAGGTTCTTATGCACAAATTTCACACACTCGAGTATGTATACACTTATGATGGTAAGTATTCGCTGGTGTTTAAAATAGTTTCTACAACTGTCTCCATACTGTAGGCCGCATAATACTCTAACAGCTCTCTTCTGCAGTAGTAAAATAGTCTGGATACACGAGCTACTCCCCCACACGACTATACCATAGGATGCAGGACTGTGGAAATTTGAAAAATAGGCCAATTTTGCAGCTTGAATGGAAACAACGTTCCTCATTTTTCTTATTGTATATATTGCTGTGCTCAATCTGCTACACAATATATTTATATGATCAGTCCATTTTAGCCCATCGCTTATGTGTATCCCCAAAAAGGTTGCTCCGTCCCCAGTCTGATATTGACGCATTGGGAAAGCAAGTATGTTAGTCTTTTCGTTATTTAATTTTAATTTGTTACTGGCAAACCATGTTTTCACTTTTTCCATTTCAGTTTTAGTTCTCTAGGAAATATCCCTTCCAAGAGGCACCTGTTAATAATATCAGTTAATGGTTCTATGATTTCTGTTAATACTTCCCGTATTATACTCACAGTGATGTTAAAAATGTCACAGGTTTTTTTATTTTTCAAACTAATTACTATTGTTTCTATTTCAGAAGGGGTAACAGGTCCGAAGAAGCATGTTTCGCTGCATGTTGTATAAATGTCTACCATCTCCTCATTGTCTAGATATAATTCGCTATCTTCGTGTATACCGATATTGGTAAAGTATTCGTTGAACTCATTGCTTGTCAAGGAAATTGTATTGGTATCAAAAGACTTTTCTGGCTTTTTTCCACTTTCTGCATTGATAACTTTCCAAATTGCCCTCTGCTTATCAGCGGCCCTCATAATGTACTCATTGTTTTTTGTCCTCTTAGCAGTATTTAATAGATTTATATATTCTTTCCTGCATTCATTATACGGCTGCTTTGTTATATCATCTTTGTTTACTTCTAAAACAGTACCTAAAGCATCTAGCCTATTTTTCGTGTTTAAGATGTCTTCGTTTTTCAATCCCACTTTTTTGTTGTTATTTATTCTTTTTTGTTTTACAGAAAAGCACAAGTTATGTAATGCAAGAAAAACATTGTGAAAAGCACTATATGCTGCTTGAGCATTTCCCTTGTTCAAGACATGTCTCCACGCAACCTCAGACAGTCTATACTTAAAGTGAGAAATGTTATTCCTGTTTATCTGTGTATACGTAATAATTCTATTATTTTGAGGTTTAGGTGCTACAGTTTCTACTTGCAGTATTTGGCCCATATGATCAGACATATGTGTTTCTATTGTTATTGAGTTTATGTAAGCATTATTAGTAAAGATATTATCCAGGCACGTAGCACTAGTTTTGCTTATCCTAGTTTTCTCAAAGCATGTTTGTACCAGACCGTATATTCGGAGAATATATTATATTTCGTTACATTGCCCCCTTCTTAAAAGCTGCGTTTCGTCCCGAAACACACTATTCCATGTTCTTGTCGCTGGCGGATGACGACATCTACACCGGGACCCACGGGTGCACCCAGCCGCCTTGTGGAAATGGCAATCCACTGTCCCAGGCTGCACAACGGGCTGATTGGGCCGACAGCCGCACACGACCATTTCCATACCAGCACGCCGAAACACCACCTCCAGCATGTTTCCTGCGATTTTCCACTCCAAACGGTCTAATCCGCAGCCCAGCCTCGGAATTGCCAGCCTCCCCACATTTTGCTCGAGTGCACGTCCTCGTAAATCGACAAGGGATTCCCATAAGCTGGCTGTCTAGGTTTTCCGGCAATTTGTCGCACATCCGCCACTTCATCGCTGTCACGTCCATGGTATGGGCCAATTGGTTGAAACGCACCATCCCTGGCTCACTATGAGGTGTTAGTCTCATGCGATAAACGACGTCATCTATTTGCTCTAGTATTTCGTATGGTCCCTCCCAGTATTGTTGGAGCTTTGGGGACAGGCCTCGGCGACGTTGAGGATTATATAACAAAACAAGGTCCTCTTCTCGGCAACCATCTCTCTCGGCTTGCACGTGGTAACTATTCTTCGTCCTGTCGCTGGCATCCTGAGTGTGTTGGCGTACTCGCTAGTGAGCATCCTCCAACCTTTGTCTGGATCCGCTGACGTAGTCTTCTCCATTTGGGTTCTCCACAACACACTTGAGTAGGTCATCCTCCACCTTCAGAGAGTCCCATTAAACCCAGAAGGAATCCAGTCCCTGTGAACGAGGAGCCACTTCTTGACAAGCCGGTCCGCGACTAGTACCTTTCCAAACCATCAATGAACCAAGGTCTTCATCAGCTCCTTGACCAATCCGCAAATTGTCAGGATGCCACTGATCGTCAATCACGGTTGTTCCGAATGTGTCGGCCGATTTTTCTTCTAGTCGGTTACTATACCTGCAGTCTTCTGGACGTGGTCTTCTTGCAAGAGCATCAGCGTTTTGGTGTTGCACAGATGCAATTCGCTCTATTGATTTTGAGGCTCCACGATACTGGGTCGACGATTGCCTCTTCTCATCGAGCCGTTTCATTTTCGCTGCTCCGCTATGGTTTTCTTGGGCTTCTTCGCGCATTTATTATGCGCATAGCCCATTTCCATTTCCAATTCCAGCATGGGAGCGTTCTTCTCTTAGGTTGCACCTGATTCACCAATCGTCGGACTACCTGTTCCAGGTGTGCATGCCCATACTTCATCTCAAGACGCTTGATTGATTTAAGGTAGTCTTGACACTCTTCCGGAAGTAAGGTCTGTAGAACATCACTGGCCTGTCCTCTTAATGACACAATCAGACCAGTATCTTTCGTCGGGGACGTCCACCCATTTGCTCCTGCAGCGGCTTCGAATTGATTCCGGTACGACATCCATAACGTCTTTCCATCGAAGGTGGGAGGTTTTACCTTTGCCCTCGCTGTTCGGGAGATCTCCAGGCTTCCGCCCGAGATGTCATGGGGACCGCAGTCGTTCATCGCTGGCAACTGAAGCTGAACCCCAAACTCGTCCCCCATTCCGAACACGCGCTCCTCAACTTTCTGTTCTACGGCGTCGATGGCCCCAGAAAATTCCTGTCTCCCATTCGATGAATCCATTTGAATGTCTTCCTTAAAAGTAGTCTCGAGTTGTTTTGAATTACTTGCAATTTCATTTGTTAAAGCTTTTGAATTATTTGCAATTTCCTTATTTAAAGCTTTCAAATTATTTCCAATTTCTTTTAGAGTCTCAGATTGTTTTGCAACTTCATCTCTTAGAGTCTTCATACTAGTCTTGAACTGTTGTGCAACTTCATCTCTTAGAGTCTTCATACTAGTCTCGAATTGTTTTGCAACTTCATCCGCTATTAAGCTTAGATCAGCCTGTACTTGAAACAAGTATTTCTCGGGATCCTCACCTTCACTTATTGAAAGGTCACGAAGCCGCTCCTGGAGAATTGCTTTTTTTCCAGACGTATCTGCGTCCCTTTCTTCAAATTCTGCCCTCAACTCGGAGATCTTTAATTCTTCCAAACGTTTGGTAGCCATTTATTTATTTGCACTTATATTGTTTATCCCACACTGACACCAATTGTAACGTTTTCGGGTTCCAATAAACAACTCGTGCAATTATTTATTTAAAACAGTCTGTATATTTATATACTTAAAATTATATAACAATATAAAAATATAAAACTAACGTATCACACTTAAACTGCTATTAATAAATTAAAATTAACACTTGTATTTATTTATATCTATTACTAATATCTCTGTCCGTATTTATGTAACCCTTCTATTTATATAAGACGGCACTACTTATTTATTTCTTTGGCTACCACTCGAGACTGAACCCCGCAATGAATCCCGTAATGAATGAATCATCCATCGGTGACCCAGTCGCCTTATGTACGCCTGCATAAAATGTTCTCGAAATGTACCAGTAAGTTCGGTAATATACCAGTGGAAATCTGGACTCTTCCTTGCTTACGCCGTACATCTGTGAGATGACTCACTCCATTTACGATATTTACCGGTCGCGCCGAGATGATTTATGGCCTCTGCTTTTTTGTCGTTGTACACTCATTTCGTTACAATATAATTAGGGCACATTTGCATATGCATTATGGAGATGGAAATAACCTGAGGTGCCAATGTACACAGAAGTTCAAGAGATTTGGACACTGAATCATCAATGTCCCATTGGCCTTTCAAAATAGCGCGTGGCACAGTTTCATCATCCTTATTTGAAACTCCAGGTAAAATAATCCTCAAACGCCTTTTTTTATATAATTTAAAGATAAGGATGAAGGAAATACTATTCATGTGATTTTCTACTACAGTAGATAGAATACTGTTTCTATAATGCAATTTTGTTAGACTAATTACATTTTGGTCAATCAGCTGTATAATAAGTGATGTGACATTAAGATGGAGAAACATTGTTACGATTTGCCCTTTCTCACTACTACGATCTACGAAATAGAAAATTAAAACTTATCTGAAGTACAAACAAATAATGAAACCAGTGTTTTAACATGCCAGAAGTCATCTAGGGTGATTTTGAATGTTCATAGTCCACAGAACATTTGAAATTTTTAAATAAAATTCGGTTCGCTGTTTCACGAATAACTGAAGGCTTTATTTTATGAGCCCCAGCTGCATTAGTGCATGCCAAAAAAGGTATTCTCTGCTTTTCGGTTCTTCTACCAGCAGCAGTTTCTTTTGTTCCGCCTGATAACAATTTCCAATAGACTCCCGTCTCATCGACACTGTACAGATGCTTCAATGTAATACCAACTTCATCTATTTTATTTTTTAACTGGATTTCAAACGGAGATCCACGAGTTCTTATTGAGAGGACAATTTTTGAGCTTGTTAAAATGAACAAAAAAAAATTTAGGTTTGGCCCATTTATCAAGTAAATCTCAGTTATTCTGATGACAACATGGATGAAGATTTTGTTCTTGTTGGTGAATCTAGCTGACTTTAATTTTAAGAACTTTGATTAACATTCGGGTCTTGTTAAGCTTACTGATTTGTTTTTTGTAACAAAAATTCAAGCCACGTATTTTTGAAATTTAAAGCTTTTTAAAAAAATGAGTACTTTTACTAGGAGTGTTGCTCAGCATTAAACTATGTTTATTTTCCTATTTTTTGTTTAGAATGCCATACTACAATTAAGATTTGGCAAAATAAAACATTCTTCGATTTCAACTTACTTCAGATTTCTCAAATGTAGCATATAATCTTTAATCACAAGGTCTTCATTTGTTGTTTGTTTCATATCCACATGAGGCATATTTTAATCAAATTACTTCAGATGCTTAGTTTTTACATGTATTTTTAAATCACCTGTTGTCTGTTGTAAATGTATATGAGTCGTATTTATAATTAATTGTTAAATGTTTAGAGTTTATATGCCTTACTAAATGACTTCTGCGGTTTGTACTGTAATCACACGAGTCACATTTAAAATCAAACTTGCTCAAATGTTAACTTTTCATGTCTTTCTAAACAGAGGCGCAGACAGCATTTTGTATTGGGGGGGGGTCAAAAAAAATAGGAAACGTATTAAAGAACAAGAATTTATTATAGAACTCAAAACGTAATGTACATACAAAATATATTTAAGAAAATATAAACAAAAAAAATCTGTCATTTAGTGATACTCAAACACAGCGTGCATATAAAATACATTTAAAAAATATAAATGACAATAAAAAACTTTAAAACAATGAATATACTCATCAACTGAAAACAAGAGGCAAGAAACACAACAACATAATAAATGTTGTTAAAATTGACTTATAAATTATAGTGAACAGTTAGATGGCGAGCTTGGAGAGCTAAGATAAGACATCAAGAACTTCGTTTTCCAGATCAGAAATATCAGAATGTACATACATCAAAGCTAGGCCGTTTAATCTGTAGTCCCCAGTAGAATTCCTCAAATATTTTCTTTAGAGATTGAATGAATTTTGCATTTATTGCCTGTATTGTTTGGTCGAGAAAAGGAATATAAATAACCCTTCTATTATAATCTTCTGGTAAAGAACTAGGAACATTATTCCTATGAGATTGTCGATCAGTAGTTCTAGGTTGTAACATTGTAATGACAAACTCGTCACAAATAGTGTTGGTCTCCTGATAACTATCTGAAAATAAGTTCTCGTCGACTTGTCTCATTTTTTTTAAAGATTCATTGACATTTTCAGCTGACTCAAGAGCTAAACTCATGTCCAAATTTGTTTTTTTTTCAGATACCATGTGAAAGAACGTCGAGAATGGCATCGTGAAACAATGGCGAATTGAATTAAGGCTCATACTGATTGTACATATTGCTGTAGCATATAAATATTTATTTTAAATAATGTTATTGCCATACGTTGGGCATCGCCATATAATTTATATGCTGTGACAACATATATTTGTGTGTATTACCACACGTAGGGTATAGTCTTTTGTACATGCTGTACTCTTAAAATTATTCTTTATACACCAAGAACTTATACTTGTTTTCGTATTTTTATCTTATATTGTTGGAGCATGTACTTTATGACTATTGTGGGTCCTGGCAATGTATGTGGTTCCTTCTCCTTTGCTGATGATTTTTCTCTTGCTCATAATAGGGAAGAGGTAATAGTTTTGTTCAAAGAAAAACTGTATGTCTATACAACATAATCATATATCTTTTATTTTGCAATTTATAGATTCAAAAATAATTTTTATATACACACCTTTATGCTCTAAACAAGATACATAATTGAAAATGCTCATATCATTTATACCTAATGCCGGTTGTAATGTATGTAAATCTTTTATTTATTTATTTATTCTGCCAAACAAAATAAATATTTATCCTGTAAATAAACAAATGTAAACTTTTATTGTACATTTATGGATATACTTATCGATGTAATTATATTTATGTATTGGCTTCAATTAATTGCTTTAGACAACCATTTGCACGTGTTGTATCTAGCTCTTAATCTTTGCCTTGTGAAATTTTAATTAATTATTTGCTTAACTTGAAAGAGATTAATGATGCCTAGACAATACGATGAAGAAAATGCTCATTTGCACGTAGCATCTCTCCAACTGACCAACACCATTAATCCTATTTGGTTGTAATTCCAACTTTATGAATTTAAAACAAACCTTACAGGATAAATTATTTACTTATCTATATTGTCCAACAATACATTGATTAATCATTTGCACGTAAAAACCAATGTCTGTCCAACAATTTGTATAACTTCCTTTTCAAAAGAAATTAATAAACTTACTTGCTATCAAAATATTTATTTTTGAATGTCCATTATGAACGCTTCAAGTGAATTCAAATGTATTAAATAAAATAAACTACTATGACTATACGTGATGAAGAAATAATGAAAAACTACAATGTAACAATCTAAAACGTCTTTAAGAGATCTTCCTTTCGGAAGTGTTATGAGAAGTCTCCTTCTCGGAATTGTCATCAGAAGTCCTCTTGTCGAATCTTGTCTTCGTATTTATAGCGGCAAAAAAAAACTATGTTGACCATTGCGCCCTCTAGTCCATATTTAGGTTGGTACTGGAATACACTTTCCCGTGAAATCGCTGCCCGCACGTTGCCGTCTTGATACACGCACACATACACATATTGTTCTGACAGTTCACCATTCACCAAACGTCAACATAACTTTCCAATTCAAAGGTCCCCTCTGCCTCGCACAGCATTTCCAACGGTAGGTTTATTCTTGTCGCTAATACCATCCTTCTTTGTATTCGTCAATGAACCTATTGCCTTGTTCATTGTTCGATACATTTTTTTCTTTCCATTTATTAACGTCAATTTCACTTTTCTTTTAGCCGGATAGCGACTTGGCAAAATGGGAAACATGTTGAAGATAACCATTATTTTTCTTCCCGCACTGCCTGTACCTGTGGGACACGTCTGTTTCTCCACTGCCTCTCTATCCTCTATCCAAGATCTCTCTATTGGTAATATGTCAATCTGCAATAGACTTTACACAAGTTTTATATATTTTGTTGTCTTTTGTAGGTCATTAAACCGTACACGTCTGTTTCCAGTCCCTGAAGCATTGTGTTACAAACAAATCATAAACACATATACTTTTTATTTATTTATGATGTCAGCTACCCTTAAATACAAAAATGTTGTTGCTGATCGTCTCTACGTTTTATATATTTTTATATCCTTTTTCTTAGTCTAGTTGTAAGCTAAGGTAAATTTTATCTTTTAATACAATTTAATTCTTAAACACTTTCATAAAATTTTTACTGCTTTATGCATATAAATCACAATAATTTACTCATTTATATTTCTTGCATATCGTATTTCATTTTTTTTTATACAATTCTATTGCTTTCACATGACTCATTCTCTTAATTGTTCCATCCATTAACATAACTCTTTCTCTATTATTTGCCTTCATTTCCCTTTTTGACTTAAACAGCGGTCCATTATTTAGAATGTTTAAAGCAATGTTTACGCATTGTATAAAATTAGGTTCCTTTTTATGATATGAAAACCATTCTTTTTGTGTATCTTTTCTACAAAAGAAATATATTACTTATATTTATTTTGTCTTTATTTCATATTTTTATTTAATAAATTTTTTATTCTACATCTTTTGTTTCATATTTATTTAATAAACTTTATTTTGTATTTTCTCATTATTTACTTGAATAATAATAGTTTTTTTAAAATCACTTTTATAAATTGACTATGTGTATGCAACTTTGTATACCTTCATGTAGTTCTTGTTGCATAGTTTTACTCAATAATATTTTAATAGGATTTTTGTTATTTTTATTTTTATTTCAAAGCTTAAACTAATTCTTAAATTAATCTCTAAAGCTATTCTTATTCTACAAATTTTGCGAGTTCACGGCATATTCCCTTGGTTATTGTATTTTGTCGTGAATCGTCAACAATGATTATTAAAGCATGAACGACACATATAATAACCATTGTGAAAACTCGCACAAATGATTATTAATTTTCTACGTCTATATAATCATAAAGCATAGATATGTGATATTTCCCTTTGATCCTTTCGCTATCTATTTCTTGTAGCTCATACGTTACATCACTCAAAATTTTATTTACTCTATATGGGCCTCTGTACGGTAAGTCCAACTTTGCGCACTTGTTTAAATTTCTCCTTCCCAATCTGTAGTTTTTTACCACTACCAGATCTCCAATTTGGTACGTCTTGTGTTTTCTTATCTTTTCATTTTCTGTTCTCATGTATTTTTCTGCAATATTTGCTTGTCTTTGTTTACTTTGATTTGTCAATTCTTCGATATCATCCACGATTGGTGTCTCTTGATTCCAAGGTCTCGGTGGATGTCTCCCATGCATTAATGTATAAGGACTTATATTCGTCGTTACACTAGGTAAGAAATTTATATTGTTTTCCACCTCTTCTATGTATTGCACCCAGGCATCGTGTCTTTCGTGCGTTAACATTCTTAAGTGCCTCGTCACTTCTTGTATGTACCTCTCACTAGGATTTGCTTGTGGATGCCTTATGCTAGTGAAAATTACCTCTATGTCCATCTCCCTCAATTCTTGAATGAATCTCATATTGTTGAAGTATGAAGCGTTGTCTACCAGTAATTTTCTTATCCGTCCATGGTCATTTATAAATTGATTCACACAATTTATTGCTATTCGAGTATTATATCTTCGCGTCGGATATAATTTTACATATTTCGTTAAAATGTCTACCATCACAAATATGTTGCGATATCCTTGCTCTCCTGGTATTAAATTCCCCAGAAAATCAGCAGCTACCAGATCAAGTTTATTTTCTACTCGTATACTGTGTATGCTGTTCTGATTTACTCTGTTTTTATATTTTCCTAATAAACATTCTCTACATTTTCTATTCTCTGTGGCAATTCAATTTTTGTCTCTCAGAGAATAAAATTGCTCTCTGAAAACAAGAAATGTTTTTCTATTTCCAGGATGCCCTAAATTATTATGTATGTTTCTAACGATACTTAATGCTAAATTTCTATCTAAAACTATTAAATTCTTATCACCTAAAGTCTTATATACTATGTTATTTCTTATATTATATCCTCTGTATTCTCCTTCTCTTCGTATTTTTCTTTTTATTTCTAGAATTTCTTCGGTTTGTTGACATGCTTCAATGCTCTGTCGACTGTATATTTCTGGTGCATGATCCAAGTTATAATTGTTGACTTGGTATGCATTTTGCTGCTTTATCCCTCCTTGAGCTCTACTCAATGCATCTGCAACTATGTTGTCTGCGCCCTTTCTATGCCTTATTCTAAATGAATATTCCGACAATAAAAGTGACCATCTATATATTCTTGAGTTGTTGAATCTGGTCTTCATAAGGAAAATTAATGATAAATGATCCGTCTCAACTAAGAAGCTATTTCCCAGTAAATAATATTTTAATTTGGATACTGAATGAACCAAAGACAAAAGTTCTTTTTCTGAAATCGTGTAGTTCAATTCGTATCCTTTCAAAATCCTTGATAAGAAACAGATTGGCCTTTCCACACCATTTCTTATCTGTAATAATTCTGCAGCTATTGCATTATTTGATGCGTCGCATCTTAAAACAAATTCTTCATTAAAATCGGGCAAATTTACTATTAATGCTTTGCAAAAATTCTCTTTCACTTCTTCAAATGCTTTGAGAGTTTCAGGAGTCCATTTAAATTTTACTCCCTTCTTTATCATTCTGAAAAGCATGTAAGTTTGATCAGATATTTTCGGAATGAAATGTTTATAATAATTTATCATTCCCAAGAATCCTCTGAGCATTTTTATGTTCTTTGGTCTGGGATACTTTCTTATTGCTTCCAATTTTTCTTCTTCTATAGTTATTGTTTTACCATCTATAATATACCCTAGATAATTTATTTTATTTTTATAAAATTCACATTTTTCAATGTTAACTTTTAAATCGTTTTCTGCTAACGTATTTAAAACCTTTTCTACTGATTCTTTGTGATTCTCTAAATCTTTATTAAATATCAGTATGTCATCCACATAATGAGAAACGTACTCCTCGTGTGGATCTAAAATTTGTTGCATGGCTCTAACCAAAGCGGCTGTCGCTGTTGATAGGCCAAACGGAACGACTCTATACGAATAGACTAATGAATTGAACATAAAGGAACAATACTTCCTTGAGTCCTTGTGTAATGGTACCAGCCAAAAAGAACTCTTCAGATCTATTTTTGTGAACCACCTTGCATCAGTACACCTTGTTAATAAGGTCTCTATACTCTGCTGAGCTTCAAAATTAGGGGAGGTCCTTGAGTTAAGGCCCCTTGCATCAAGACATAAGCGTAATTTTGTTTCTTTCTGATTGCCTGTATTTTTCTTTACTACCACTACTATTGGATTTATAAATGTTGATTCTGTTCTTTCTATAATTTTATTTTTTAACATTTCTTTAATTTCTAATTTGACTTGTTCTCTGTATTTATTGGGGACAGGATAATTTTTGACTTTAAAAGGTTGTGTTTCATCTACTTTAAGCCTGTGTTCATAGCCTTTTGCTAAACCAGGTTTATTATCAAATAACTCTTTATATTTACTGACAAGATTGCTCACATGGCTTATGTATTGTTTATCGCAATTTAAATTCGTACCATCCCTATATTGCGTGAAGTCCTCACTTTGACGATGCTTCACAGGATGTGCACACTTATTGTCTAATAAACTACTATCCATTTTATTTGTGAGATTTTGTTCAGCATTATTTATATATAAATTATTAATTAATATTTCATCTTCCTGTGTTTCCTTACACCAGGAGATTATTGAATTTTTAATATGAAATGTTTTGTTTTCCATATTTATTTTTGTACCGTATTGACTTAGAAAGTCTATCCCCAAAATACAATTGCTGTTCAAATTAGGCACTATTATGAATTCTGTTAATAAATTTAAACTACCTATTCTAACATTTATACAAAAAACTTTATCTATAGTAATGATGTGTTTCTTATTTGCATTTATTAAATTTACTTTTCTTATAGGCATATAATATCCTAATTTTTCTATGTCTTTGTCTATAATACTACTATCTAATAATGATAATTGCGCTCCTGTGTCTAATAATGCTTCTATTTCTTCGTTCCCTATTTTTACTGTTATGTGTGGTAATTCCGTCGTGATTTTCTTTAGATCGTCGAAGTTATATACGTTTTGTACCTTCTTTTTCTTCTTGACTGGCCTTTCTAAAAATCCAACGAAGTCGCATTTGAGTAGGTAGAATTTACCCATTCTTTATTTGTCGGTAGTTGTCTTGAATCCTTGGGTATTGCACCTTTTGATTCTGTCTTTTCCTTCGTACTTGTTTCTTTCTTCTCTTCACTTATTTGAACGTTGTTCACTCTTCTTTCCCTCTCAGGGTTTCTTTCTTCCTTCCCATGATTCTGTTCTTTCTTCCTCTCATTTTCATAGTTTCTTGTTTTATTGTATGAATATGGATTGTTCCCATAGCTTGGCTTATTATATGTATAAGGGTTGTTTCCATAATTCTGTTTGCCCTGATTTTGATTGTACCCATTATTGTAGTACTGTTTGTTTTGATTGTAACGAGGTGTATTGTTTATATGTGGATTATTTCCATAATTTTTGTTGTTTCCCTTTTCATCCACATCGTCTAATCTCTTGACCAGTTCCAGTAATCCTTCAATGTTATCAATTCCTTGAAGTGCCACCGCCTGTGTAACGTTGTGGTCAAAGTGTGCTGCTAGCTGTGAAACAATATCGCTTTCTTCAATGGTTGGTTGTATGTATTTAAGAAAAGAATATTTTCGTATGATGTAGTTTTCTCGAGAAGATCCAGCTCTGTATTTGCCGAACACTAAATCGTGTCTAATTTTCCTCTGCTGAGTCTGTCCCCAGTACTGTCTCACAAAACGAATCTCAAATTCTTTGAAGTCTACTACTTCATCTATTATCATATCGTACCACTGAAGTGCATAATCCTTCAAACAACCTCTTATGAAATGTAGCTTTGACATCTCATCAGATATTCCCCTCATATACGTTTTTATCGTTCTCATAAACGCCATTGGATTATCTTTGTAAAATCCTGAGAATTTTGGTATATTCTCTGCGCTACCAGGTATTTGTGTTAAAGATACACTAGGTATACTAACCCCATGTACTTTGTTCTCTAACCCTTTGATAGTGTTTTCAAAGTTTAAAGTTTTGTTTTGTAAAGTCAACATTGTGTCCGTACAAACACCATATTTTATTTTGCAATCTTCCACCTGATGTGAAAGTTCTTGTATTTGTTCTTGATATTCTACATTATTCCCTTTCACTTTATTTTCAAGAGAATTTATTTTCTCATCTACCTTATCAAAACTAGCTTGTGTTTTGGCAGACCTTTCGTTGATTTCTTTTATTAAGAATGTGCCTTTACCTTCATATTTCTTTTCGTTAATGTTTATTTGTTTATTTAAAGTTGAAACTGACTTTTCTAACTTTAATTCCACTTTTGCATTTAGCTCTAATGTTTCTTTTCTTAATTCTGCGAAACCTGCGTCTATTTTGGCATTGAGTTTTTCTAATTTTTGATTATTTTGTTCTAATCTTTGATTGTTCTCCTCAAATTTCTTGTTCATACTCAAATTATTTTGTTCTAGTTTTCGATTATTCTCTTCAAATTTTTTGTTCATATTCCTATCGTTTTCTTCTATTCTGCTGAATAGTTTATTGAAACGATTCTCAAGTTTTTGTTCACCAGCTATGCCACTGATGCTTTCTGTCTGCACGCTACCTTCAAGTGTTTGATCCTCTGATTCAGGTTTTTCTGACTCTGAATCAGAAGATACCGGACGATTGTCCCTGTATTTAGTGAACTGTGAACCTTCACCATTATTTTTATCCTTCTCTGCCATTTTTATCTTATTTCTAACTTATAAATTAATAATGAAACTTATCTAATTAAATACTATTCCTCCTTCTTTATCCCTTTCTAAATAAGAGAAATTGATAATTCACCAGTAAATGAAAATTAAAGGTATTCTGTCTCTAAACCGGACATTGAATAATTATTCTATTTACTAATGAATAAAAAAAATGAAACAAACTTTGTACCCATTATTTGTACAAAATAAATTATTATTTTTTTGTTTAAACATTAAAAAAAAACAAAAATTGCACTGCTTCATAACGTTGAGTGTTATGTAAATAATTATTGACAAACGAGAAAATGAATACAATGCTCCACTATGTTAAGCAACATTAATTATATATTTTTTTTCTTTTAAACAATTTTCAAAAGTAATACATTGCCTGTCTATGTTGGGCGTTAAATAAATATATGATTAATAAACAACAAGAAAAGGAATACATTGCCCCACGTTGGGCGCCATTTTAATTAATGCTGTAGCATATAAATATTTATTTTAAATAATGTTATTGCCATACGTTGGGCATCGCCATATAATTTATATGCTGTGACAACATATATTTGTGTGTATTACCACACGTAGGGTATAGTCTTTTGTACATGCTGTACTCTTAAAATTATTCTTTATACACCAAGAACTTATACTTGTTTTCGTATTTTTATCTTATATTGTTGGAGCATGTACTTTATGACTATTGTGGGTCCTGGCAATGTATGTGGTTCCTTCTCCTTTGCTGATGATTTTTCTCTTGCTCATAATAGGGAAGAGGTAATAGTTTTGTTCAAAGAAAAACTGTATGTCTATACAACATAATCATATATCTTTTATTTTGCAATTTATAGATTCAAAAATAATTTTTATATACACACCTTTATGCTCTAAACAAGATACATAATTGAAAATGCTCATATCATTTATACCTAATGCCGGTTATAATGTATGTAAATCTTTTATTTATTTATTTATTCTGTCAAACAAAATAAATATTTATCCTGTAAATAAACAAATGTAAACTTTTATTGTACATTTATGGATATACTTATCGATGTAATTATATTTATGTATTGGCTTCAATTAATTGCTTTAGACAACCATTTGCACGTGTTGTATCTAGCTCTTAATCTTTGCCTTGTGAAATTTTAATTAATTATTTGCTTAACTTGAAAGAGATTAATGATGCCTAGACAATACGATGAAGAAAATGCTCATTTGCACGTAGCATCTCTCCAACTGACCAACACCATTAATCCTATTTGGTTGTAATTCCAACTTTATGAATTTAAAACAAACCTTACAGGATAAATTATTTACTTATCTATATTGTCCAACAATACATTGATTAATCATTTGCACGTAAAAACCAATGTCTGTCCAACAATTTGTATAACTTCCTTTTCAAAAGAAATTAATAAACTTACTTGCTATCAAAATATTTATTTTTGAATGTCCATTATGAACGCTTCAAGTGAATTCAAATGTATTAAATAAAATAAACTACTATGACTATACGTGATGAAGAAATAATGAAAAACTACAATGTAACAATCTAAAACGTCTTTAAGAGATCTTCCTTTCGGAAGTGTTATGAGAAGTCTCCTTCTCGGAATTGTCATCAGAAGTCCTCTTGTCGAATCTTGTCTTCGTATTTATAGCGGCAAAAAAAAAACTATGTTGACCATTGCGCCCTCTAGTCCATATTTAGGTTGGTACTGGAATACACTTTCCCGTGAAATCGCTGCCCGCACGTTGCCGTCTTGATACACGCACACATACACATATTGTTCTGACAGTTCACCATTCACCAAACGTCAACATAACTTTCCAATTCAAAGGTCCCCTCTGCCTCGCACAGCATTTCCAACGGTAGGTTTATTCTTGTCGCTAATACCATCCTTCTTTGTATTCGTCAATGAACCTATTGCCTTGTTCATTGTTCGATACATTTTTTTTCTTTCCATTTATTAACGTCAATTTCACTTTTCTTTTAGCCGGATAGCGACTTGGCAAAATGGGAAACATGTTGAAGATAACCATTATTTTTCTTCCCGCACTGCCTGTACCTGTGGGACACGTCTGTTTCTCCACTGCCTCTCTATCCTCTATCCAAGATCTCTCTATTGGTAATATGTCAATCTGCAATAGACTTTACACAAGTTTTATATATTTTGTTGTCTTTTGTAGGTCATTAAACCGTACACGTCTGTTTCCAGTCCCTGAAGCATTGTGTTACAAACAAATCATAAACACATATACTTTTTATTTATTTATGATGTCAGCTACCCTTAAATACAAAAATGTTGTTGCTGATCGTCTCTACGTTTTATATATTTTTATATCCTTTTTCTTAGTCTAGTTGTAAGCTAAGGTAAATTTTATCTTTTAATACAATTTAATTCTTAAACACTTTCATAAAATTTTTACTGCTTTATGCATATAAATCACAATAATTTACTCATTTATATTTCTTGCATATCGTATTTCATTTTTTTTTATACAATTCTATTGCTTTCACATGACTCATTCTCTTAATTGTTCCATCCATTAACATAACTCTTTCTCTATTATTTGCCTTCATTTCCCTTTTTGACTTAAACAGCGGTCCATTATTTAGAATGTTTAAAGCAATGTTTACGCATTGTATAAAATTAGGTTCCTTTTTATGATATGAAAACCATACTTTTTGTGTATCTTTTCTACAAAAGAAATATATTACTTATATTTATTTTGTCTTTATTTCATATTTTTATTTAATAAATTTTTTATTCTACATCTTTTGTTTCATATTTATTTAATAAACTTTATTTTGTATTTTCTCATTATTTACTTGAATAATAATAGTTTTTTTAAAATCACTTTTATAAATTGACTATGTGTATGCAACTTTGTATACCTTCATGTAGTTCTTGTTGCATAGTTTTACTCAATAATATTTTAATAGGATTTTTGTTATTTTTATTTTTATTTCAAAGCTTAAACTAATTCTTAAATTAATCTCTAAAGCTATTCTTATTCTACAAATTTTGCGAGTTCACGGCAATATGTCCATTGTCAGTGATTCCGAAATTTATTGCAAAGTCAGTAAAATATCGTTACAGAATGCCAAAAAAATCGCACGTACATCACTTAGCATCGCTAAAACATACACAGAAATTGGACCCCTTGGAAGCTGACAATTTTAAGAAACAACTCGGTGAAACTTTAATGGCGGTTAATGTGCCATTAAATAACTTGACAATCCCACTTTGAAAACATTTCTCCAAAAATATACTGGTCGAAATGTTCCTGATGAATCCACCTTACGCAAATATTATGTTCCTAAGTCCTTCACGAAAACAGTTGAGTACATTAGAAGACATCTTTCAAATCAGTACCTATGGATAAGCGCCGACAAAACTGTCGATATATTAGGACGCTGTGTGGTAAATGTTGTAGCTGGTGTACTACATCCAACTATCATATAACCCATATGTAATAGCATCTAAAGTTATAAATACAGTTGATGCGGAAACAGTTGCTAAAACCATTGACGAGAATTTGCACTAAATGCTTCATTCGGACGATAGGTAGTATATGCATGTGTTTGAGATACACACATACATTAACTGCTATTGTCGACAATCGAACGCACAGACACCGGTGTTTCGACCTATGAGGTCTCATCAGTGTGCGTGGAGATTCTCGACAATAGCTTCAAGACTTAAATCGCTGCTTATGTCATTTTAGCGTGTTAAATGCAGTGAGAGTATCACAGCGACATCTAACACCCAAAAGATGACACAGAACAAAGCGATGGCTTCTGACGGCATGTTCTGCTATACAGAGGCCTGTATATTAATAGTGTATCTCATGTAATAGAGCCTTAGGTGGCGTCACCGATCAAAACGAAAATGAAAAGTGTGAACACATGGATGTTAAAACTAACATCAAGCAGTAAATAATTACTGTGACTTACATATATACCTTTATACGTAAAACGTATATGCATATATGCATGTGTTTGAGATACACACATACATTAAGTGCTATTGTCGACAATCGAACGCACAGACACCGGTGTTTCGACCTATGAGGTCTCATCAGTGTGCGTGGAGATTCTCGACAATAGCTTCAAGACTTAAATCGCTGCTTATGTCATTTTAGCGTGTTAAATGCAGTGAGAGTATCACAGCGACATCTAACACCCAAAAGATGACACAGAACAAAGCGATGGCTTCTGACGGCATGTTCTGCTATACAGAGGCCTGTATGTATGTTAATAGTGTATCTCATGTAACAGAGCCTTAGGTGGCGTCACCGATCAAAACGAAAATGAAAAGTGTGAACACATGGATGTTAAAACTAACATCAAGCAGTAAATAATTACTGTGACTTACATATATACCTTTATACGTAAAACGTATATGCATATATGCATGTGTTTGAGATACACACATACATTAAGTGCTATTGTCGACAATCGAACGCACAGACACCAGTGTTTCGACCTATGAGGTCTCATCAGTGTGCGCGGAGATTCTCGACAATAGCTTCAAGACTTAAATCGCTGCTTATGTCATTTTAGCGTGTTAAATGCAGTGAGAGTATCACAGCGACATCTAACACCCAAAAGATGACACAGAACAAAGCGATGGCTTCTGACGGCATGTTCTGCTATACAGAGGCCTGTATGTTAATAGTGTATCTCATGTAACAGAGCCTTAGGTGGCGTCACCGATCAAAACGAAAATGAAAAGTGTGAACACATGGATGTTAAAACTAACATCAAGCAGTAAATAATTACTGTGACTTACATATATACCTTTATACGTAAAACGTATATGCATATATGCATGTGTTTGAGATACACACATACATTAAGTGCATATATGCATATGTTACGGTAAATGTACACTCTTGGGAAATGTACACTTTTACCGTAAAATGTGTACATTTCCCAAAAAGTTAGGTATATGTGAACTGAATATAATGTATATGTACATTTCCCGGCAAATGTGTACTCTTGCCTTCACGTTTTGGTAAATGTATACTCTTACCTTCATGTTTTAAGAAAAGTTGGAATACAAATAAATTAAAAATGTTGTTGCAGTAAAAAAATATTTATTTAAATAAACAAAATTTCAGCACCAATACGATGGGAATCAAACAAATAATAATAATAACATACTTTTCTTTATTATAACAGTTAAATTTTATAAAACTATAAAGGAACATATAGAAATTTCATAATGAAAAAAGTTTTATTTATTTGGGCAAGAATTGCTATTGTGGCACTTGGAATTACATAATATTCCAGCATTTTTACAACTGCATTTTTTTGAGGAACATGTTCCTTTACAGATGCATCTTTTAAAACCTTGTCCACCAGTAAGGGACTGCATTCCTATAATTTCTCTTACCGATTTCTCAACATCTTGAGGAACATCTTCGTATAATATAAACTTTTGTTCGCAAATGGCGAATTCATGCCTAGAATAAGATTGTTTTAAAACTCCCTGTTTAGTTCCTAATTTATATAAATTTTTATCGTTATCTCTAGACAAAACTACGCAAATCAAATTTTTTGGATCCGTTTTACCACGATCAACGTCTGGAATGGAAACTCTAACATTGTCACCAATCACAGCAGCAGGAAATTTTTCTTTCGAAAGACTACACATTTTGATAGCTTGATTTTCTAAATTTTCCCTTGCTTTCTTTCGAGCATTATCAATTAAAATTTTCTTCTCGTTTAAAACAGAATTTAACTCAAAACTTCCATCTTTATCTTCAATTTGGTTGCATAATAAACCATCATCCAAAATTATGTCTAACGTTTCAATGGAAAATTCATCGTTTTCTGCGACTTTGCTATGTGGTGAATTAGCTGTGTGTACTCCTTCTAGTAATTGCTCTAACTCTTCTTCTGTTTCCAGCTGTTCAACAGATTCCATAGGTAAATTTGATGTTTTCAAACCCAATTTCATTCTAGTTCCGAATAAAGCTTCATAGGGAGTTTGCTTTATACCCTCATGAAAAGCTCTATTTTTCATCAGTTGAACATATTTTAAACCTTCTGACCACTTGGTTGTTTGGTTAGTGATAAGCCAGGTTGTAAGCATATTTTGAACATCTTGATTCGCTCGCTCTATCGAGCCCTGGCTTTGGGAATGGCGAGGCTTCCCGTGTATTATTTTCACACCATCCCACATATTTACTAATTCTTGGATAATTTTATTTGCAAACTCCCTACCATTATCACATTGGAGAATGGATGGGGCTCCCATAAGAGTGAAAATGTCCATAAGTTGTTTTGCTACTTCTGACGCAGTTTTTGTTTTTAGTGGGCGCAGCACAACAAATTTGGTTAAATGATCTTGATAATTTAAAATAAATTTAAATTCATTATCTGGTTGTGTCTGTAAATCTATAAGATCCACTTGACACCTAGAATTCATTTCACTCGTCAAAATTGGTTTTATCACAATTCCTTTTTTCTTGCCCTTTGCCTTTTTTTGACATGCTTCACATAAAGATAAATACAACATAACTGCTTCAGTAGTAATGTTGTTGTATTTGTTATTAATTTCTTTCACTAATCTGTTTCGGCCACCATGGCCAGTTGCCAAATGAGCATCGTGTATAATTCCATAAGTTTCTTCAATTCTTGCAAAATATTTTATGCTACCCCCTTCTTTTAATGGACTTATTAATTTTTCTTCCTTTCCTACCACTATTATATCGTATCTTTTCAGCCGGCGGTAATCTACATCACTTTTATTCTTTTCTTTTAATTTTGCTGCCCTTACTTCCAATAATATTTTTTCATACTGATGTTGGTTTAAATAAATATTATTTTTGTTTTTTTGTGATACAATCTGTTCTAGTTGGTTTTTAAATTTTTCTTTTTGTTCCATTGTTTTTCAAAAATTCTAACTAAAAAAATATTTTTTTTGTAGAAAAATTAAAATTTTAAATCTATAATTATGATAATTTTAACTTACCTGAGTCTTATTTCTCTAAATATCTTAAATTATATCCAGAAATCTTCAGTAC
This sequence comes from Amphimallon solstitiale, assembly GCA_963170755.1. NCBI lineage: Eukaryota > Metazoa > Arthropoda > Insecta > Coleoptera > Scarabaeidae > Amphimallon > Amphimallon solstitiale. The sequence goes on along the minus strand of OY720685.1, from coordinate 40,598,690 downwards.
TATGGCATTAATTTGTAATGTAGTTATTGTAGGGTACATAAACATAATAACATTAACATTATAGGTAGAGCACTTGCACGAAATGTGTAACGTGAAATAGCAGCGCCTACTGAACTAGCCGAAACGGTAGTTCGCGTACCACTACAAGTGCGCGTGCGCACCACATTACTAGCACTTGCGATTTCGTATTTACAAGGTTTGTTCCAACACACATCACAAACTAGTCAGGAGCAATTTGATTGGTTGCGAGAAATCACAAACTGGTTTCTGATTGCTTTTACAACATTTGATTGGATCCGACTCGTTTGTGATTGTATGTTGGAACAAACCTTATGCTCACATTTACCAAAACGACATGGTCATTGTGAATTCAATGTACATTTCCCTTCTTTGAAATTGTAAATGTTAGTTGAATGCACATTACCCAAACGAGGAGGCAAATGTGAACATTTACCGGAAAATGTGTACATTTGCCGCAATATCTACTTTTACCGTAACACATATACGTTTTACGTATAAAGGTATATATGTAAGTCACAGTAATTATTTACTGCTTGATGTTAGTTTTAACATCCATGTGTTCACACTTTTCATTTTCGTTTTGACCCTGTATAGTTTGTAAGTTGTAAATATTTGTGTTTATGTCTTGTATGTTAGTATTAAGTTGTTGTATATTAGAATTTATATCTTGTTTAATCTCTTGTTTATGTAATTCAAATTGTGTTAAAATGTTTTCATTTTGCGACTGTATATTTGTCTGCATGTTTATTATTTGTGTTTGCTTAACCTCTTGTAAATTCTGAATCATGGTCTGAATATCTATACTCTCTTCAGAACCTGCTAAAGATCCTTCACAAGCTGCTGTACCTTTTCTTGTATTAGGCATATTTAAAAATCAAACAGCCAATGCACAATTTGAAATAAATAATTATGTAATATACCAATAAATCAGTAAACTAATATGACAAATGACTTTTATTGTTTTTCCACAATTTACTACCTTTTTTTTAAAAAATTATTAGTATTATATTAGATATTGTAATTATTCAAAATAAGTAGTTGATTCAAAAAAAATTTTTTTTAACAAAACGTGCTCCACTTGATTAAATATTACTATCTATAATTAGTAGCATAACAATTTATTTGAAAAAAATTTGCAACCACGTTGCGCGCCATAATTTAATGCTCGTAAAACACGTTGTTGTATATTTAATTTAGATTCTATATTTGTTCTAAAATAAATAATATTTGAAATTTTAAAGAAATCTACTTAAAATCCATTAATGGATTCAATAATTATATCTCAATGCTTTGATCGTTTTATCTACTTCATATGAATCTATAGTATTCATAGACAAATCCGATATCAAACTAACTGTCACGCGTATACTAACACGTGATTTATAAAAGTGTTTCTATTGGTACAACCATTCTAACATCTGTTATATCATAACTGTCTATTTCTATAGTTGAAATAAATTGTATTTTCTATTAATAAGCATGATTCTAAATTAGACTCTATTCTCACGTGGGTTTATATTTGAATAACTACAATATCTTAATATGCTGTTTTCGTTCTAATGGGAAATGAATTAGATAAGTTTGGTTTGTTTATTACAATAACCTAGATAGTTCAGTGATAAATCAAACAGTGTATATGAAAAACATACTCATATATTTGTGAATCTCATAAGGATAACATTTTACTAAATCAAAGGTAAGTAATTCCAAATTTATTACCAAATATAAATACGTATGTTAAAAAAAATTGACCCTGTAAAATAACATCTGCTTTGATATAAATCCGAAACATTTATTATATGTATTCATAGGTATTTGAACATATTGCTGTGACCTCCTCTACTATGGTTAATAACCAATAGTTAAATTAATAAATTGATATACTTTAATAATCTCAGGGTCTAAATGTGAATTTCTTTGTTTCTATAACGGGTAATGTGTCGCAGCCTTTTGCTTATTGTGAGTTCTAGCTGTGATAGTGATGTTTACCTTCCTTATGTTCTCCTTTGGGATGGGTATAAATAAGTAAATATTGAATGTCAGCACAACTTATTTTATTTACAATATAAATTTACAAAAAACATTGAGAGTAATTTTTTATTATCATACAATACAATACTTTATTTTATTGTTATGTGTTCTTTTTTCATCAATAGTACAAGCACCTTGCAAATCCTTTGTTCCTTAAGAAATTGTAAAAATCACTGCACTAATTCTTCATGTGTGCTTACAAATCAAAGAAATTTACTAAATTCACTTTCTTTACTTTTTACCGATGTATCCCCATTGGATCATCTCGACCTGAGATTCTCACGTCAAAATCGAGATTTAAACAATGAAGAACTATTAGATGTTTCCCATAATATTTCAAAATTATTGTTATTCAAATAAAAGCGTTAACGCCTCGTTGAGTCGCCCTAACTTGAGATTCGCACGTCAACCCAAGGCTTACTCAAAGAAGAATTTATTAAATATTTAAATAATATTCTAAAATTTGTTGCTATCCGGGTAAAATTATTGATACTCCGTTGAATCGCCTTAACTTGAGATTCGCACGTCAACCCTAGGCTTATTCAAAGAAGAATTTATTAAATATTTAGAATAATATTCCATAATTATTGCTATCCGATAATTTTATGTCACACACATGAAGATTCCTTTATTTATTTATTTATAGGATTGCAAGATGGAGTTTTATTTAATAGTGCTTGTACTTACTTTTCTTGATTGTATATCATTTCGAATTCTCCTTGATAATCCGGGCCTTCCATCCTACTGGAAATTTTATTATGGCGGGCTTTGTAAAGTCGAATAATAATGTTTCGCGCTTTTATTGTATATAGCGCGCACTTATCGTCTGTGAAGCGTATCACACGTTTTGTTCTTGCGACGTCTGGATCTTAAAGGCGTTTATGCCTTTTTAGATTTTTATTTTTATTTATTTCTTTATGACACTTGGAGCACTGGTTTAACTTTTCTTTTCTTCTTGAGTCTTGGAGATCTTCGGATGGACTCCTCTATTTTGCTGATGCATGCCCTTATATACCATTTAACATTTGACAAACGCTTTATTTTGTTTCAAATTATTTTCGTTCAGTTTAAATTTTCATCTACTGCGCCCTCCGTGTTTGTTATGGTAACTATCGATGTCACGTGGTCATGTGACCTTTCTTCCGCCATGTTACCGTTGTTGTTGTTTACATATTCTATACTTGCATATTCCATGGACATTGATTGATTTTATCTATTGGTGGGTATTCTTAAGCTGTGCTATATTATATACTGACTAATGTTTTATTTATCTTTAGCTTGAAATTTCTTGAAGCATTTATATATATAAGGAAATTGTGTATCGATCGCATGTTTGGATGTGCATTCAATAATATCTTTTATTCTGGATATCAGTGAAAAATCGCATACCCAACATAATGTTTTATTTTTAATAGTGAACCAGGCCACAATATTTTCATTCTGGATGTGTTTGTGTATAGAAACAAATAAATCATATACCTTTGTATGCATTTCCATGTTCCATGCGGAAGAAAATACAATTGATCTTAGTGACTGTGAAATAAGTGGAATATATTTATTTATGTATATAGACCTTTGTTCTTGCCGTAGTGTTTATTATTAACGCAATATGTTGAACGCAGGCTTCTATTCGCTGATTATTATTATTGCCAAAGAATGCATTACCGAATGACCTACTTTCTATTAATCACTAGTAATAATGTTTGAATCGTTACATATCCTTTTTTTAGACTGAGGTCAGTATTTAAGCATCATGTTTTGTATGATATTTAACACAATTTTGTACTCTAATTTATTTAACATTGTTTTATATATTATTCAATACCATTTTTATTTTTAATTGCTAGTGCTATCATTTTTATGGGTATGCAACCCATATTGCATTGATGTGTATTCTACTGCATAGTCATCAATTTGAGTAAGTACCCACCGTTATGAGACAATTTGAATTATATATATATATATATATATTTTTTTATATAAATTAGTGAATTATTCTGTATTTATTTGTTGAAATATTAAATTATAATTTATATCTAACATGTAAATTTATATTTATTTAAAATAAATGTAGTGGTATTTTATTTTTGTTGACTTTTTATTTGTTTGGTTTCTTTATTTATCTATTTATTTATTTAAGTGGAAAAATACCACAGCATATCCCAAGTTAAGAAAATTGTCGATATGCCATAGTTAACTATGAATGTAATGCGCATATTGCATTTTTCTTTACTTAATGGTATTTTTAACCTTTTACTTAGCTAATATTCTTACATCTAAATTTTTCTATGTTTTTTATGTGGGAACTATCCCTTTTTGTTTCTTAATATCTATTTATTTTAACTTAAGTACTATAATCCTGGGAACTATCCCTTTTTATTTTCTTAATGTCTATTTATATAACTTAAATAATGTGATCCTGGGAGCTATCCCTTTTTATTCTTTAATACCTTATTTATATAACTTAAATAATATAATCCTGGGAGCTATCCCTTTCATTTTCTTAATGTTTTATTTGTCTAACTTAAATAATATAATCCTGGGAGCTATCCCTTTTTATTTTCTTATGGTTCATATTTTCCATCGTGTGAGTTTTATATTTCAACTTTACTCCCTTCATTTTTGTTTGATACCTTAGTTTGAGTTTTTCACCTTTCTTTTCCAATAGGAAAGTGGTACTTAATTTATTTAAAATGAAACATATACAAATATATAATAAATTGGAAATATTTTCTTCGTGTGGGTTCAATATCTTTTGTGTGGCATCAATTAAGCCTACAATTGATATGCATATATAAAATCTTATTGTCTTCCACATATCAGTCGGGGAATTTATCTTGAAGAAATAGTATTTTCTTATATCTTTGTTCAATGTTACCAGCCCAAGGGAATCTTTTAAAACTATCGTAGCAAACCACTGGGCATCTGTGTACTTCATTGATAATGTTTCTTTTGAATCTTCTATATTTTTCTCTTTTACAGCGACAATTGGACTGATAAAGTTCGATTCTGCTTTTTCTATTATATTGTTCTTCAGCATTTCTTTGATTTCTTATTTCACTTGCTCCTTGTATTTATTGGGAATTGGATAGGTTTTCACATAGAAGGGTTTCTTTTCATTTACCTCGAGCTTATGCTCGTAATTTCTTGCCAAGCCAGGACTGTCGTCAAATAGTCTCTTGTGCTTATTTAAAAGATTGCTCACATGATTTTTATACTTTTCATTGCAATTTATACTTGTACCATCCCTTTTTGATGTGGAGTCCTTATTCTTTGGATGCTTCACGAGATGCGCACATTTATTGTCATATGAATTGTCAATCATTTCTTGCGTGAGTTCCTTTTCTATTTCTTCTACATATAAATTATTAATTAAAATTTCCTTTTCTGGTGCTTCTTCGCTCCATGGAATTATCATATTTCTTATGTGAAAAGTCTTGTCCTTCATGTCCAGTTTTGTGCTGTATTGACTTAAAAAGTCCATTCCCAATATGCAATTGCAATTTAAATTATGTATTACTACAAATTCTGTCAGTAGGTTTAAATCATTAATTTTAACATTAATGCAGAAAACTTTATCAATGGTTATCAAAGGTTTTTTATTTGCTGTAATCAAGTTAATCTTCTTTATAGGAATATACCGTCCTTGTTTCTCTAAATTTTCATTTATAACGCTGTAGTCGAGTAGCGATAATTGTGATCCACTATCGAGTAATGCTTCTATTTTTTCCTCCCCAATTTTGATTGATATGTGTGGTAGTTCAGTGGTAATCTTCATTAGATCTTCATATTTGTACATGTTTTGTGTTTTATTTTTTTTTTTTGATTGGGGTGTCGTAGTTGGCTAAGGTTGGAGTGGGATAGCCATGTCCCATCGGAGGTCCCCTGTTTATCCTCCGCCGTGCTCCTTGTATTTATTGGGAATTTATTTTCCCAAAATCTTGAGGCGAAAATCAATAATGTTCTTGTTATGCCGAAGTATATCCTCGATGTACGTCGTTGGTGTTCTAAGTTCCCTATCTTCTTGATTACATGAACGTGTATTTATTGAGTGGTAAAGTGTTACTTGATTTTCTTTATTTAATTCCGTTGCTATTCTTATTCTTCCCTTTTTCATCAGTGCAACTTCTTCGGTGCCCCTCAGTGTGTTGACTTCTTTGTGTGTCTTTATAAATTTTCCAATTTGTATATTAAGTGCCTGTCGTTTCCATGAACCTGTATATTTTCCTGCTCCTATGAGTATTTCAAATCTCTGCCATGAAGTGTATACATGTAATTCTTCGTTATCTTCTTCTTCATATAAAAACGTATCCAAGTGTGTTCTCAAAATTTTCTTATTGGAATCTATGTACTTGGTTCTTCTCCATATATGTATTATTGTGGAGGCTTCTTTGACTTTTGTTACTGTTTGTGCATCATCTTCATGAGTTGGCATATTCCTCGTAATTTCTTCGTTGTTCGTTGTGTTTGTGTTTATTATTTTATTTTCTAATGATTCTTCTTCGTTGTTCGTTGCGTTGGTGTTTATTATTTTATTTTCTAATGATTCTCCTTCTTCAAATCGTCCTTTCGTTTTTTCCATTCTGTCATTTGTTCCGTTTATCAGTGATCTGTATGTATTCTCACATTTTCTTGCATTATCTCTTATTACTTTAGTTAAACCTGACACAGACTGTGTTATTTTGTTTTCTAGATTAGCGTTTAACTGCAGTGTCTCCGATCTAAGATCTTGAAATCCCCTGTCGATCTTTTGATTGATTTTATTTAGATTTTCATTGTTTGCTTTGATTTCTTCTTTATTTTGATCCAATTTTTTATTTAGATTTTCATTTATCTTCTCATTGTTTGATTTCATTTCTTCTATCAAATTTTTATTGTCTTCTTTCATTTCTTCTTTCAATTTATAGAATAGATTTTGAAGCAAATTTACAATTTTTTCTTCCCATGGTTTTTCTCTTATGCTTTTAGGAAGTGCAGTTTCATCCATCGTTCCTTCAAATTTTCCAGATTTTTCGCCTTTATTCTTCTTGTTTTCATCAGCCATTTTTATTTTTATGTTTTTATTCTAACTCTTATTCACCCTGTCCCAATAGGAGAATATTGTGTGCTTATGACGTTATAAGGAAAGTAAATTCACACAGCCTTTTATCGTTGAGTGCCAAATCAAATCTTGGCCAACGATAAGCCCTTTTACGTTGTGCGCCAAATCAATGCTGTGACCTCCTCTACTATGGTTAATAACCAATAGTTAAATTAATAAATTGATATACTTTAATAATCTCAGGGTCTAAATGTGAATTTCTTTGTTTCTATAACGGGTAATGTGTCGCAGCCTTTTGCTTATTGTGAGTTCTAGCTGTGATAGTGATGTTTACCTTCCTTATGTTCTCCTTTGGGATGGGTATAAATAAGTAAATATTGAATGTCAGCACAACTTATTTTATTTACAATATAAATTTACAAAAAACATTGAGAGTAATTTTTTATTATCATACAATACAATACTTTATTTTATTGTTATGTGTTCTTTTTTCATCAATAGTACAAGCACCTTGCAAATTCTTTGTTCCTTAAGAAATTGTAAAAATCACTGCACTAATTCTTCATGTGTGCTTACAAATCAAAGAAATTTACTAAATTCACTTTCTTTACTTTTTACCGATGTATCCCCATTGGATCATCTCGACCTGAGATTCTCACGTCAAAATCGAGATTTAAACAATGAAGAACTATTAGATGTTTCCCATAATATTTCAAAATTATTGTTATTCAAATAAAAGCGTTAACGCCTCGTTGAGTCGCCCTAACTTGAGATTCGCACGTCAACCCAAGGCTTACTCAAAGAAGAATTTATTAAATATTTAAATAATATTCTAAAATTTGTTGCTATCCGGGTAAAATTATTGATACTCCGTTGAATCGCCTTAACTTGAGATTCGCACGTCAACCCAAGGCTTATTCAAAGAAGAATTTATTAAATATTTAGAATAATATTCCATAATTATTGCTATCCGATAATTTTATGTCACACACATGAAGATTCCTTTATTTATTTATTTATAGGATTGCAAGATGGAGTTTTATTTAATAGTGCTTGTATTTACTTTTCTTGATTGTATATCATTTCGAATTCTCCTTGATAATCCGGGCCTTCCATCCTACTGGAAATTTTATTATGGCGGGCTTTATAAAGTCGAATAATAATGTTTCGCGCTTTTATTGTATATAGCGCGCACTTATCGTCTGTGAAGCGTATCACACGTTTTGTTCTTGCGACGTCTGGATCTTAAAGGCGTTTATGCCTTTTTAGATTTTTATTTTTATTTATTTCTTTATGACACTTGGAGCACTGGTTTAACTTTTCTTTTCTTCTTGGGTCTTGGAGATCTTCGGATGGACTCCTCTATTTTGCTGATGCATGCCCTTATATACCATTTAACATTTGACAAACGCTTTATTTTGTTTCAAATTATTTTCGTTCAGTTTAAATTTTCATCTACTGCGCCCTCCGTGTTTGTTATGGTAACTATCGATGTCACGTGGTCATGTGACCTTTCTTCCGCCATGTTACCGTTGTTGTTGTTTACATATTCTATACTTGCATATTCCATGGACATTGATTGATTTTATCTATTGGTGGGTATTCTTAAGCTGTACTATATTATATACTGACTAATGTTTTATTTATTTTTAGCTTGAAATTTCTTGAAGCATTTATATATATAAGGAAATTGTGTATCGATCGCATGTTTGGATGTGCATTCAATAATATCTTTTATTCTGGATATCAGTGAAAAATCGCATACCCAACATAATGTTTTATTTTTAATAGTGAACCAGGCCACAATATTTTCATTCTGGATGTGTTTGTGTATAGAAACAAATAAATCATATACCTTTGTATGCATTTCCATGTTCCATGCGGAAGAAAATACAATTGATCTTAGTGACTGTGAAATAAGTGGAATATATTTATTTATGTATATAGACCTTTGTTCTTGCCGTAGTGTTTATTATTAACGCAATATGTTGAACGCAGGCTTCTATTCGCTGATTATTATTATTGCCAAAGAATGCATTACCGAATGACCTACTTTCTATTAATCACTAGTAATAATGTTTGAATCGTTACATATCCTTTTTTTAGACTGAGGTCAGTATTTAAGCATCATGTTTTGTATGATATTTAACACAATTTTGTACTCTAATTTATTTAACATTGTTTTATATATTATTCAATACCATTTTTATTTTTAATTGCTAGTGCTATCATTTTTATGGGTATGCAACCCATATTGCATTGATGTGTATTCTACTGCATAGTCATCAATTTGAGTAAGTACCCACCGTTATGAGACAATTTGAATTATATATATATATATATATTTTTAAAATATATTACAATTCTTTGCCAAATATACAAATGTATTGAAAAAATGAATGGAAATCTTCTTGGTAGTAGTGGCATACAATGAATTGAAAATAATAACAATATGACAACTGGTTGTCAATTAGAAAACAATGACAAATATAAAATGTAAATCAAAATGTATAAATGAAAATGTATTCAAATAAGCATAGGACTATCGGTATTACTTATATAGTCACATCAAAGGGCCTGGGTTTACCACAAGCTGTTCAGTCAATGCAATTATAGAAAATAATAACAACGACGCAACTATGTAATGAAAAATTAAGAGTAGAACTGTTGAATTATAACAATATAGAATGTAAAATCAGTCATGTATAAATGTAAATGAAAGCAAATAAGCATAGGACAATCGGTATTACCTATGTAATCCTATCAAAATGGCTTAGATTCATCTAAACATGTACAATTTTGATTGAAATACATAAATAATCAACAATGCAACTATGTATGTGTTAAGATGTAATTTGTAGCTACAGACATATATGTTTCTACCTAGTTTGGTTTCGTCAGTGCAGCATAACAAAGAAAGCATTAATATGTGTTGAATAAAAAAAAAAATATAGTATTACCTTAAAATGTCAATCCAAAATGTCCAAGTGTAAAACAACTGTGCACTTACTTAATACTGTGTAATGCCTTATTTCAACCAGGCAGATAATAAAATATATTACAATTCTTTGCCAAATATACAAATATATTTTTATATATATTAGTGAATTATTCTGTATTTATTTGTTGAAATATTAAATTATAATTTATATCTAACATGTAAATTTATATTTATTTAAAATAAATGTAGTGGTATTTTATTTTTGTTGACTTTTTATTTGTTTGGTTTCTTTATTTATCTATTTATTTATTTAAGTGGAAAAATACCACAGCAATATGTATTAAAAGAAATCTAAACAGATAAATGAAATTCAGTTTAACATTCAATTAAATCCTTTCACATTGAAAAGATTGATTAATTTATGTAAGACATTTAATAGTAAATAATCTCAGTATTATTAAAAAACTGTAATAATAAATATAATTATCACAAATATACATATATCCATTTATACGTAAACGTAAATGAATATATGACCTTTTGTAATAAATATAAGTTGAAATTGAATTTTAATATAATAGTATTTTGACATATAAGAAATACTAATGGAAGTAACTTTTAAATCTGTGCTTGTTCCATGATGAATTTATAATCAAATGTCTTTATAATAGCTATTTATAGCTATTTTCAATTAGAATAATAATAAATTTCTAATAATAGATCAATGATTATCTGATCCATTGCTTGCAAGTCTTATTGTTAATTCAAATAAATTATACAAAATATAACCTTATTTCTTTCTTCAGAGCTCCTTTGCTTCGTAATTCTTAGTCCGTTCCGGAAAACTGATTCCTATCTTCAATCCTCCGGTAATTATTATAAATAAATCCTCCAAAATTGATGTAGAGCTTCTTTCTGCTACAAATAAAACTGGATCATCTTATTCTGGTTCCGTACACAATTGAATATCTTTCTGCTCCAAATTAATTATTCGGTAAGTCAATTCTCCATTTAAATTAGTACAATGTTTGTTATTAATTGTATTTTCTTCTTTTCCAGGTATTATACAGCTATAATCTTCATCCGAAGTCCTCTATTCCTTGGCTGAAGTTCTCGGTAAAAGTATTCTTCAAATTTTAGTAAGTCACTTAGTTTCACTTTTCTATTAGAACTATTTTACAATTCTGTATACTTTTATATTGTATTTAAACACTAAAATAACGTTTTATTAGAGAAAAATAAATTGCTTTTTCTAATTTCAATCAAATTTTTCTTTCTTTTTTTTATTTACTCACCAAATCTCCTAGGTTTTTCAAAATTGGTAACTAAGTTTTTACATTAAGTTAGTTTAGCATTATAATATATAGTTATTTAACAATTCAAATATACCTTGATATATCTTTCTCTTTCGAAACACATATTTTAAATATGATTATTCTCTACTTTCAGAATTACATATCAAATAAATAAGACACTTATTTATAAATTTCACTCATTTAAAGCAAATACATATGTCAACTTTAATTATGAATGTCATGAATTTCATACGAATAGAAAGCTTTTATAAGTTCAAATAAGTTGTTAGTAACAACATTAATAACAGCTTAATATATATACATTTAATAAAGGAAATATCACGGATACAATATAAAAATAGGAGCGAGTTGACAATGTCTGCCTCGCGGCGGTGTCAGTTGTTGTCACTCAGACCTGAGGATCTTCTGACATTTAAGCTGCAATTGGTGGTCTGTCTTCCCGATGGTCTTCCTTTTGTTTCTATCTCCAAGGATATCCCACCTTATTCCTTGGCTACACCGTACTGACGATGACCAACGAGTCTGAAACACGTGTCTGCGGTTGCACTACAGCGGATTAGCCCGATATTCTTTTTCCTATTTTTATATACATTTATTTATCTAAAATAAATTGTGCTGAAATTTATTTTTGTTTTTATTTTATTTGTTTAAATTTTTTTATATTAGAAAATGTTATCCATATTCACAAGTATCTGGTTATATTCACTTATATTCAGTAATATCCACTTATATCTAGTTCTATCTTTGTTTTTACATATATAAATTTTTGGATATCTGAAACTGGTTATATCCAGTTTTCCATTATTTTTTTATTTTTTATTATACTTTAAAAATACAGAAAAATACCACAGCAATATGTATGTATTTGTATATCTATCAGTTATTTGTAATAAAGTAACTTCATCATGTATTTGAATTTCTGTTTGATATAAAAATATATTGTACTATTGTGATGGGTGAAAATAAATTAAAAAGAGAGTATTTTTGTCTTGCAAACAAACTGAATGTGTTAATTTTCATCCGACTTTAATATGTGCATTAAAGCGAGGTGAAAATGAACACATTTAATTTGTTCGCATCTGAAAACAATAAAGTAATACGTGACTTAGCCCGCAAGAGGGCAGTTCCGTAAGTACTCAATTTTTATACATTATGTTTCCCATTTATAATATTCCTTTATCTATGTTGTATATCAATAGTATACATAATCAAAGCAGTGCTGCCGTTTCAGTACAATTGTGCCGAATTCAGTACACTATTTACAAATCCAGTACGTCAGTACGTCATTTTGCAAAAAGAGCTAATTTCAGTACAAACTTGAAAGTTTCAGTACTAAATTAAAGCCAAGTAATAATAATAATGTAATACTAATAAGAATTACAAAAACGAGCATAGAAATAGTTTAAATATAGATACGGTCAAAAATTTATTATTTTTACAGGGTTTTTGGGTTACCTTTCACGATTTGTCGTCCTTTATGTTTCACTATTAATCAAACGACATTCGCATTTGTCAAATGAGTTTCACCATTTGTCAAAACAACTTCATGAATTTTCATTATCATAACATGGAACGTGTGAGAAGTGAGAAGGCGAAGGCAAAATGCCAAAATTAGTGACGAAATACGCACATTAATTATTAATTCTATGAATCAGGAAAAATCTTCTGTTGAGGATGACAGTTTAATGTAAAATCGAATACAAAGTGTAAATTTTATGCAAAAAATGTGCAAACCAGAGAAGTACTTAATCGACCCCCCGACCACAGAATACAAGAAGAATAGAAATTCTTTCGTAAATTGTGTATGAATTTCATTATGTATTTAGTGTCTATTTTACATAAGTACATATAATAAATGTGCATTAGTTCGACTGCTCTCAATTATTTTATTATTTGCATAAGAAGAGGGAAAATCATTTGACAAATAGTAAAACTGAATACAAAAGACAAATCGTGAAAGGCAACCGAAAAACCCTCTATATTCAAAAATTATTGTAAGCTAAAAAAAAAATTTGGATATAATATGGATATGGTAAATGGTTATTTAAGAGTGTATTGTTGTTTTGTCATATGTTTCAAATCAATATATTTTGTGATTTTATGAAAGTTGAATAATGTCATTACACAATTTAGTGATGTATTTTATTGCCCCTTGAGATTAAAAAAGGTCATCCATAAATTCTTCTCGATTCAGTACATTTTTTGTAAATTCAGTACGTTTTTAGAGCTAGTGGCGGCAGCACTGAATCAAAGGTATGGTGGTAGCGCTTGACTGGGTCCTTCAAAAAATCGTAAAGGAAAACATAAGGTTTGGACAAAGGCAAATGGCTTATAATGTGTATTTTAAGCATAAATATATAGTATGTCTAAAACAACTACTGTTAATCAAACAGGAAACAAAGTGGGTAGTATATTAAGGAAAAACAATAACTTGGATGAAGCATTAAAAAATCATTTGCACGACATGTCCTTTCATTTCTCTTGAGGAATGAGTTAACAAATTGTAGAAAAATGTGACTTAATATATATATGTACAGTTCTGTGCAATAAACTGGCGTACACTTATTATACGATTATGTAAATATGACTTTTGTTTGAATATCTGCATGACAAATTGAATTGACCCTATAATTCAATGTGACATACTTAACTTAAGCCATCTTCACAATGGTTATTGTATAAATTATATATGAGTATTTTGATTCTAGGTTATTAATGCCAATGGTGGCTTATGGCCAATAAAACGAACATGTCAGAAGAAAGGTTGAATAACTTTTACCAAGAGGAATTTTTGTTGATAGCACTATACTAAAATCCGAATGACGAGCTTGCAAAAAAACAACCTTCATTTACCTTTATATGGTGTTAACGAGATAATATGAAAAAAAGGTTCTTCTGCTTTGCTTTCATTTAAATTAGACACAGAGTCCAGAATTTGTTGTTAGGATTAAACATGGTTGATGCTGATTTTATCATGTCATGATGGAAGAAGAAAAAGTGTATGGTACTGAAATATTGTTGACAATATCCGATCTTGAAAACATGTAATTTTAACGATCAACATTCATGTTTTGACATTAAGTTGGTGCAAATAACAGTAGTGTAAAAATTGCAAGACTTGATTTTAGTGTTTTTTTAACTTATTGTAATAATTATTAGAAATGTACTTTTTATTCTCTTCAAGCTTTCTGTTATTTAGTGTAATGTTTTGTGAAATAAAAATACTTGTTCATGTTTACAAGTTTTTATTAATAACAATATGAAATGATGCTTATTGCTTTTATTATAGATATTATACTTATTAAAGATATTTCTTTTGAGGTATTAAACACTTTATCTTTACACTGCAATTAAATACTTCCTGCATATATCTATATACAATAGCTGCAATAATCTACAACAATAAAATAAGAAGCTACAAAATATAAATTGCAACACAGGTAAGAGTTTATATTTTCCATAGTTCGTGTTGTGCTATAAAGCTTCTTTCTTGATTTTGCTCGACTTCTTTTCCAAGCTTCATATTTTCTTTTATATTTACCAGGAGATACCATAAAAATAAACTGACTTTGTTTTACATAATATTTCTTAAATACAATATAAAAACATGCAAAATTATGAAATAACCAGAAAACATTCTGAAAAAAGGGTGCTATTATATACTTAATCTGATAATCATTTTAATTGATTTATTACTTTTTAGTGCTCTCAATTTCCTATCTTATCTTGGTCTAATGGGATCATCCGATCTAGCTCTCTCCTTTTCAGAACTTAATGAAGGCACTTCATGTGTCCCTGCTAACGATTCATCAGTGAGATTTTGTCCACTAACACCAGCAAAACTAATACTTGAAACTTCATCTACAGCAGATGTTTCCAGTATTATTTTCAAAGATGCTACAGCATTGTTACACAATCGAAATCGCTGGTGTTCCATTGGCACATAATCTTCATCTCTGAAATGTTCTAAACAAACATATTTATTCTCTGACCATAGCCATAGCCAATCAGTTGCTATATTGAAAGCTTTCATGAATATCGGTAACAAGGCACCTTCTTGAAATCTGAAATAATTTTGATATTTCAACAAATTTAAAATGATCTTGCCATCAAACCTGTGAAAACTTTATCCTTCAGGTTTAAACCTCTTAATATTGGGACAGCTTTTAGCATTGCACGACTTGTTTATATGGATATTTATGTATTTGATATCTAAAACATTTATACAATAATGAAACCACACACTTGAGCACATTAAACAAAACCACTCCTGACATACCTGGGTCAAAATGGCGGCGATCATTGGTCCCATTCAGCAGACGCAACTGTTGTGGAACTGTTGAGGAAACGTCTGCTGGATGCATACGCTACATCGAATTACGTCACGATTACATCGACAACTTTATGGACCGGACGGCCATCTTTTGTAGTGCATTCTATTACCGCTACGTATCGGTAACACGTTGAGTAAGATGGCGGCTAACTATATGAATTTAAAAATCAATTGTATGAAATTACAGATATGGATGAGATTCACAATAGATTAGCCTCGGGTAGTTGTTTTATCGAAGGTAATTTTTTGTAAAGCTTAATTACCACTAGTTTTTACAGACGAAGAGTATTTTGCGGATTACATAAAACGTAAATATACTCTTGAATGTAATGTATCACCAGTGGTGACAACAGTCAAGACTAATCAAAACAAATAATAATAATAATCTTTAATTTTCAGTTGCTATTAAAATATGCAAATATATTACTTAGGAACTAAAACTTTTTCTATAATATACTTACGGACTAGTTCTTCAAATATTCTAATGTACTTAATACTTAAAAAACTACAATTTAATCACTACTAAGTGAATCAACCCTACTTACTATTTAATTGCTACGTATGTATATTTAAATTTCCAATCTTGTTTACCTACTACAGGCATGGCCAACATACGGCCCGCGGGCCGGATCCGGCCCGCGTAATGAATTTATCCGGCCCGCGATTAATTTTTCAATATTAGCTATTTATCTTCCAATAATTGGCTGATTTCTTTTTTATTACATGTAATGTTTTTATTGTATCTCTGGCTTCCAAATAATATTTTAAAACTGTAAATTTGTTTACGAAATAAAGCTCATTTCAATAATTGGTCGAATGGATTCGCGATACTTCTTTATCTCTATACTCGATATGAACTGTTTGACGGCGATGTTAGCCGATGTGTCGACGTTCAGCGGCGACGGCCTCTATAGCGGCCTGAGCACAAATCGCTGGCTCATTGACTACGAGTGGCGGCTGTGGCTACTGAAATACATCTCTGGTTGAACAGATAATATAATATTTCCATAGTTCTTCTTTTTCTTGTCTAAGTATTTTCTCTCTATTTTAATTTTAGCTGAGACGTCCTTGTCTACATATTCCTGTGACTCTTGCAAATTGAGGTTTCTATAAAAATAATTTAAACTGTTCAATCAGTAAGTAAGCAAGAATCAAGCATACTTAGTGCTAGACAAAGATTCAATAAATTTTCTGCAAAAATGGTAGGTTAGGCAATTTTACATTTAACTAGCTCAGTTTAAAATGACTAAAGAAAATTTTCTCTCAGGGGCAGAAAATATAAATATACTCTCCACTCAAATTGAATGCTCTTCATTTATTACCAGGTCAGGTAAAGAAAATAAAATGCAAAATAAACCTTATAATATAGTTTATTAAGGATATTAAAGAAAATTTTAAAAATTATACAAGTATATTTACAAAAATAAATGT
The DNA here is from genome assembly GCA_963170755.1 of Amphimallon solstitiale. NCBI lineage: Eukaryota > Metazoa > Arthropoda > Insecta > Coleoptera > Scarabaeidae > Amphimallon > Amphimallon solstitiale. The sequence goes on along the minus strand of OY720685.1, from coordinate 40,581,576 downwards.
CTTAAATATTACAGAAATTCATGCATGTCATGATTAAATAGTCAAATCAATAAACAATCTCATAATTAATACAAAGAATAATATCGAATACAAATTTTGTTTTAAAATTTCTATGATTCATCAATGATACATGTAAACAATCAACATCTCAAACAAAATTTTATTGTATGTTGTGAATTGTACTGGAATATAAATAAAAAAAAATTATGTGACTTATCATTTGCAATAATATAAACATTAAGGTAATGGCTCTGCCCTAATTAGTTCTGCCTGGCGCCTTTGCTCGCTCCCAAGACAGTACCATCAGAAAGCAAATCCACACTGGTAGGTACCCCAAAGTTCCATCCTACGAGTATGCTTTTCCACTCGTTGGACACAACCCTAACATACATCACTATTAATTCAAAAATGTCTTTGTGCATTCAATTAATTAACTCAGCCCTGATTAGTTCTGTCTGGCGCCTTTGCTCGCTCCCAAGACAGTACCACCACTACCAATTCGTGCTTTAAGGATTCACTAAGGCTCCATGCTATGAATTAAACATCTACTTAATTTATTGCACACATCCCTGGATCTATTACCCAACACGTCAATATCAAAAAATGAGGTGTGGCCACCACACGACTTTCTTATACGTATGAGCGTTTCAAACTATACAATTTTACGAATTTTTTTATACAAAACTTATTTAAAATTCTATTCTAAGTACTTTCCTCTTAATAAATCGCTATAGAATGCATACTTTGCAATTTTTCATCACAGTCTAAATATCCTACATGTACACAAAACAAGAATTATTAAACTATAACCCTTCTAATCTTGCAAATAAATAATAAAGAAGAATTTTAAAAAACGCAGTGTTATTATTAGGCTATTAAATTTGATCATTACAAACACTAAAATGCTTTACCATAACACACGGTGTAATAACCCTGCATATAAAAATAAAACATTATCGTATAAATAAAATTTTTAAAAAAAATTCAGAGTTCTAATTTAATAAAACTGTTCCAAATACAAATAATTATTTCTGAAAAATAATTACAAGTCCCAATGTAGACGAATCTCCTGAATTAAAATGATATCTAATTCATTAAAAAGTCCCACTTCGATTGAAAATTTTATAAGTATGTACAATAAAATCTTTAAGAAAATATTATAAGTTCCGATACGTGAACAAATTTCTATGTTAGAATAATATTTAATCTATAAAATATTGTAAGTCCTAATTTTATTAAAACTTTTCTAAGTATAGTAAATCCGTCTCAGAAAAATTATTCTAAGTTCCGATTCATGAATAAATCTTTTAAGTTAAATTAACATTTTAAAATATAAGCACCCCGTGTAGGTATTTTTTTAAGTTTAAGCGGTTCCCACCTGGTTGAAAAGTCTTTTCTTTTTAAAGAGCCGGTTTTCGCCAAGCATCTCACGTTTTCTGATCGTATCCCGACTTATATGCATATTTTTCTTCACAAAAACGTACGGTTATCCTCGGTACGATACCGATTCCACCTCTTCAATTGCATTTCTATAGTGCTGCACCTTTCGGTCAATCGATGTATTACTAGGTTTCTAAACGTAAACAAACATCTAAGCATCGATTTGTTTACACGTTCGTGATTTGTCAGTTTCATCTAGCGGAGAATATCGTTTTCACCGGGTCAATCTGTCGATCTCTCCCGGTCACAGTATTTTTCGTGCGGGAAACACTTTCTTGTTATAATTCACTTAATATTTTATGCTTATTCTAATATTATTTTACGTAAAATAAACATTAAGGGCAGGTTTTACAATCATGGAATAAGGACGGAATATCTCTATTCTTAGTATAAAATTGTTCGTGCCATTTTACAAGTAGAGAATAAGGAACGCATAGAATAAGTTCCGGAATAAGGCAGGTATAAATTATCTAGCGTTGAGGGACCGAGATAATCTTATACTTGGCTTATTCTTCGCTGTGATTGGTCGCATACATTGTAGCTGGCCTTGTTATACTGTCATTTTTTTAACCTGCATTTGCTTTTGTTTTGCGTTTTGCGGTATATTTTGATTTTCTACTTGCTTTCACAAATTTCAAATAAATTTTTTCGAATTTTAAAATGAACGTAGTTGATGTACGTTTGTTTGAGTCCAGCGACGACGATGTGCAAGAGCGTGTGAGAAGACCTAAACGATTTCGTAATAGGTAATTACGATCTTACGATACAAGCTTGCTTATTCAATGTTTGAATAATGCTTGTCTTCTTTACAGAATAAATTATTTCGAAGAATTGGATGAAATAGAATTCTTTACCAGATTTCGGTTGAAGAAAAACACATGCCAGAATTTATTGGGTGATATTCAACATGCTATAAGATCGACCACAGATAGAAATAACGCTCTAACACCTACAACTAAACTTCTACTGACCCTTAGATTTTATGCAACAGGATCAATGTTAATTGTTGCAGGTGATTTTTTGGGTGTCAGTAAAAGTGCTGCTTGTGTAACAGTGCGAATTGTTACAGAAGCTATTGCCCGTCTGAGCAATAGATGGATTAATTTTCCAAGAACTGCAGAAGAAAGAGAAAATCAGAAGATTAGATTTTATAATATTGCTAGATTTCCAAGTATATTGGGGTGTATTGGTTGTACACATGTTCGTATACAATCTTCTGGAGGTGATGATGCAGAGGAATACAGAAACCGAAAAGGGTATTTTTCTTGGAATGTGCAGGTTATTGCAGATGATAAGTTACGTATTCAAGACATTGTAGCAAGGTGGCCGGGCAGATCACATGATCAGACAATATTCGATAATAGCAGGATTAAAGCACGGTTTGAAAATGGTGAATTTGGAAATGCTGTACTTTTGGGAGACAGTGGCTATGGCATCACAAATTATTTAATGACGCCACTATTAAATCCAAATACTCCTGCTGAGCAGCTGTACAATGAAGCCCGCATAAGAAGTCGCAATGTTGTTGAAAGGACATTTGGAGTATGGAAAAGAAGATTTCCTATATTATCTTCTGGTATGAAGGTATCACCAGCACGGAGTAGAGCAATTATTGTTGCTACTGCTGTTTTACATAATATAGCAGTTAATGAAGGTGAAGATGTGCCATTAGCAGATGATTTCAATCAAGTGGAGGATAATGAAGAGGAAATAAATAACGAAAATAATGGAATTAATGGAGTAAATGGTAGGCGATTAATATTAATCACACAACATTTTGCAAATTTAATGTAAAATTTATTGGACAATTATTTGTAAAATAAATGATTTTTATAAAATTGAATAACATTATTTTTTACTAAGTGATATTTCATTGTTATAAGGTATAATGAGAATAAATTTTCACTCATAGCTCTTTCTTCAATTGCCTAGTATATCCATTACAGTCTCATTATGAAACTGCTAGCTTTGATGCCTTTTATTTAAGTTTCATGGTGAATAAAATAATATGCGTAAAACTGTAATGCTAACTTAAACAAAAAGTTAAATATTACAATAAAAAAAGGAAAGCAGAATTGTATATCAAATTAAAGGTCATTTGAAGTCTATCGATTCTAAGTTCAATTTCCAGAACATGGTCAAAATTGATACAAAGTTGGATGTTTACATCAGTCAATTTTAAGTTAAATTAATTCACAGCTGTAAAATAAGCTTAAAAACTAACAATATCTAAAGACAAAATAAAACAGGTGGTAAATGTACAGTGGCCATCTAAATACAATAATATGTATAAAATATCTATGTTACATATAAATTAAATGAAATAAAAAAAGATAAATATTACAAAAAACAATAAGATACATAATAGAATTTAAATAAACCTAAGAATTAAACATTATAAAAATTAAAAATTAGTCTATACTACAAACCTAGAAAATATAGGTACAATGAGCTGAAAATTACAAAGACTTTGGTCATTTGAAATAATGTATTTGACAAAATACTACCTGTTTACGTTTTTGTTTCATTTTTTAATTGCTGCTGGAGGATTTTCATTTTTAATTCGTGTTCCTCCTTATGTGTTTTTATTTGTAGTTCCAGCAGCTCAATTATTTTGGATATTAATTTTTGTTGTGCTTCATTGCATTTGCACTTCTGCTTCTGCTGCTTTTTAACTAGAACACAGATAAATTGAAATATGCCATAAATTAGTACTTACTTTTAGGACTACTACTATTTCCTGCACTTTTATAGAATGGAATTTTCTGGGTGCTGCTTGTAGTAGCATTTGTAGCATCAGCGATTCCCTCTATAAAATAATACAAATATTATACCATGCATTACAGTAAGAAATTTGTACCTTCTAATGGAAAAACGACACATTCTGATGTGTTGAGTTCTGTACTACTACTCGTACCTACAAATGCGACAATGTAGTGACATATAATAACATATTCATTATTAGTAATTACTTGTTTCTGCTATCACATCTTCTTGCGACATCTTCAATTTTTTATGGACAGGGGTCCGCAGCATTTGGGGATTCCACTTTGACCACTATATAAGTAAAAAAATATAATTGTTTGTATGACATAATTTGAAAAAATACCTTTTCTTCGAACTGAATAATTATTTCCTCATCGTTCTTCACTGATGATTCGGATATATCTACAAATCAAAATATCTGTATCATCTATTTCCTACCTACCATATTTTTAACATAAATAATACTAACCAATGCGGTCAGAGTCAAAATCATTCTCTGTGCCTGTGGCACTAATGCCTACAATTTCCAGCACCTTTTCTAACAATATATTAAGTTTTAAATATATAGGAGACCCACCACCTGTCTTGTATTTGCTGTTTTTTAATTTTGAATACTCTTTTCTACAAAGCTCTTTTAGGGAATCCCACTTACTGCGTAACATTTTTGATGTCCTACCTGTTGGACATAACGCATTAAACTCATTTGTGAGCACCTCCCAAATACGATCTTTCTCCTGGTTACTCACAACATCCGTTATTTTACTTTCTGACATAGATATAATTTGTAATTAGTGTACTCTACCCATACGTTTTGCGTAATGCATTACATACCTATCACATTCCTATACTTCCTCACTAGATTTATTAACATTTTTGTCTCCTCGGCAGAAAAGTTACTGCATCTCATCCGTTTTTCAGTTTTGCTTCCTTCCATTTCAAAAAAGAGTCGATTGATTGGAAAAAAAATACCGTAACGTGCCGTAACCAAAGCTGGAAAAAATGCACATGTAAAACTTTAAATTGGCGGTAAAAGTTTTATTGTTTCGCGCAGGCGTGTTTATCTTTTATGTTACCAACATGAACGATTCAGCTCACTTGACCAAGTATAGTTATTCCGCGGAATAAAGAGTTGGTAAAACGTATAAATCTTTATACTAGGGATAAATGTTTTACTAGGAATATCTTATCCCCCGACTTATACCGTGATTGTAAAACTGGCCCTAAATTTGTCAAAATATTAACTTAATGAATGAATATCTATATACACATCATTATAAAATAAATAAAATAGTAATTAATTAAATTAAATCTAGAAGTGATCTTGATTATGCTTATTTACAATTTACTACCAAACTCAAGATCACTGCAATATGTTAATCATTTTGTATAATAATCGCATACACTCTATCATTGTTTTGATCAATAACACCTTCTTCAACACCAGTAATTATTATTTTCGGATTTCTTAATTTCAGTTCAGAAACTACATACTTATTTCCAATTTCATTTATGTCTTTCTCTCTTAATTTTTCAAATAAATAAGAACTGATCAGCTGACTTCTGTCAAGTGTGTTAACAGGTAGCACATCCAACAACATAACGTTAAATTTTGAATTTCACTCAACTGTTGTCGATCTAGCGTACGCTACCTATGGAGCGGAGCATATGCTTCTGCTGAATGCAACCATTGCGTCGCGTAAGTAAAAATTAGATGCGCAGTGGTTCAAAAACATTCTCCCCTCTCTATATCTCTGCACCCACCAAGCGTATAATTTTGCCGCTCGCAAAAATGGCGACCATTCCCTAACATGTTCAACACAACATACTTAACTTTTTAGTAACATTTTTAAAATTATGTTTGCATTACGAACATGACATTGGTAATAGTGGTAATATTATGGTGAAAAGGACATTTACATTTATGGTGTTGATGTGTGTGTTTGACGTTTGTGAGTGTATAAAGTGTATTATTATTCATACATGTCACGAAATCGAGAAGAGAGATACCTAGCGCAGGCCCAAAAGGAGCATTTAATACTGTTCATGTCAATACATCTACCAACAGATGCTTGGCCAAGAGCTGTTAATAAACTATTGTCAACATGTCTTTGGTAACTACTCACTAGTACTCACTACCATGACGAACAGACACAAAATAAAGAGGGATTATTTTCAATTTTTATAATGCCCAAGTTTGAGTAAATATATTTAACTCCTTCGTAAAAGAAAATACATGTGGCATATAGAAGTAAATATATTTCAAATATTCTTCTATGATTTATCATACGATAACATTGATGTATCAACATTACAAAGAAATCTTTTTGCTGTTCTACAAATGTTTGGGGCTTTCGGAATTTATTCTATTTTTCAAGGGCGAGAATGAATGCTTTATTAAGATCTGGGTTTTATAGAATTTGTAATTATTTATATTGATGATATTTACGAGTATGTATCTGTCATAATTTTTTTCTGTAATATACATTCTATTTATTTTAAAATAGATACAAAAAAATTATGTGTTTTTCATTATAATTTAGTTCAAAATTCTTGAGTATATTATTATATCTGCATTCTAAGACTTTTTTACCTGGGGCATGTTTGCCTATTATGTATTTACCTTGGTATTTACACTGCAATTGCTAGAGGTGTTTAAATTTTGGAATATTATTTAAATCAAGATTTTTTGTAGCCCATATATCAAATACTTTTTTTTCAAAGTTCAGCCATCTCTCTAAAGATCAATTATTATTTCAGCATTCCTTGTTTTATCAGTATGGTAATTTCTCTGCATTTTTATAACGACATATATTAAAACGTACGGGGTAAGTGTGATATTGCTCTTATTTTACATTTTAAAATATTTTCCTTTGAATATATTGTCTTCAACGGATTCTTTGTGTAATTTTTTGTTTGCTTATTTATTGCTTTATTATGCTAGATGTATTTTATTTTTCAGGAAATTTATTATATCTTTCAAGGGTAAACAAAAATATTACAATCTCCCTTTATGGTTTTTTAAAATTTAGTGGGAAATATTATCGGATTACTAGAGTTGACAGAATACCTCGTAGCGATACGCTATTGACGCTATGGCCTTGACCGATAACCCCCCTGCAGACATAGCGATGTCGCCATGATTCTTTTTGACGTCATAACTTAGCGATATCTCGCTATATTTACCGAGACCAAAAATGGGGTCGCTATAATTTATCGATATCGCTAAGATATGCTTATAAGTTCATTACTGTTATTGTTTTACCGATTTGCTTTTCTTTAGTTGACATTTGATATAGAATAAAAGTTTAAAAGTAATTTCTAATTTTCTGTTTCTTATTTGTCCGACAATGGCAGCTTTCTATGGGCATTCCTTATTTGAAACTCCAGGTAAAATAATCCTCAAACGCCTTTTTTTTTATAATTTCAAGATAAGGATGAAGGAAATACTATTCATGTGATTTTCTACTACAGTGGATAGAAGACTTTCTATAATGCAATTTTGTTATGCTAATTACATTTTGGCCAATCAGCTGAGAATACCATGGATATTAAATAAAAATAATAAAAAGAATAAATGGTATTATAATAAGTGATGTGACATGGATGGCGAAACATTGTTACGATTTGCCCTTTCTCACTTTTTAATTAATTTTCATTTGGATGTGATGGTGCGATATCTGGTAAAAGTAAAGAGACCTATTATAGAGAGACAGTTTAAGATCTACTAAATAGAAAATTAAAACTTATCTGAAGTACAATCAAATAATGAAACCAGTGTTTTAAAATGCCAGAAGTCATATAGGGTGATTTTGAATGTTCATAGTCCACAGAACATTTGAAATTTTTAAATAAAATTCGGTTCGCTGTTTCACGAATAACTGAAGGCTTTATTTTATGAGCCCCAGCTGCATTAGTGCATGCCAAAAATGGTATTCTCTGTTTTTCGGTTTTTCTACCAGCAGCAGTTTTTTTGTTCCGCCTGATAACAATTTCCAATAGACTCCCGTCTCATCGACACTGTACAGTTGCTTCAATGTAATACCAACTTCATCTATTTTATTTCTTAACTGGATTTCAAACGGATCCACGAGTTCTTATTGAGAGGACAATTTTTGAGCTTGTTAAAATGAACAAAAAAAAAATTAAAATTTGGCCCATTTATCAAGTAAATCTCAGTTATTCTGATGACAATATGGATGCAGATTTTGTTCTTGTTGGTGAATCTAGCCGACTTTAATTTTAAGAACTTTGATTAACATTCGGGTTTTGTTAAGCTTACTGATTTGTTTTTTGTAACAAAAACTCAAACCACGTATTTTTGAAAATTAAAGCTTTTAAAAAAAATGAGTACTTTTACTAGGAGTTTTGCTCAGCATTAAACTATGTTTATTTTCATATTTTTGTGTTTAGGATGCCATACTACAATTAAGATTTGGCAAAATAAAACATTCTTCGATTTCAACTTACTTCAGATTTCTTAAATGTAGCATATAATCTTTAAACACAAGGTCTTCATTTGTTGTTTGTTTCATATCCACATGAGGCATATTTTAATCAAATTACTTCAGATGCTTAGTTTTTACATGTATTTTTAAATCACCTATTGTCTGTTGTAAATGTACATGAGCCGTATTTACAATTAATTGTTAAATGTTTAGAGTTTACATGTCTTACTAAATGACTTCTGCGGTTTGAACTGTAATCACACGAGTCACATTTAAAATCAAACTTTCATATGTCTTTCTAAACAGAGGCGCAGGCAGCATTTTGTATTGGGGGGGGGGGGGGGAGTCAAAAAAAAAAAGGAAGCGTACTAAAGAACAAAAATTTATTATAGAACTCAAAACGTAATGTACATATAAAATATATTTAAGAATATATAAACAAAAAAAAATCTGTCATTTAGTGATACTCAAACACAGCGTGCATATAAAATACATTAAAAAAAATATAAATGACAATAAAAAACTTTAAAACAGTGAAGAATATACTCATCAACTGAAAACAAGAGGCAAGAAACACAGCAACATAATAAATGTTGTTAAAATTGACTTATAAATTATAGTGAACAGTTAGATGGCGAGCTTGGAGAGCTAAGATAAGACATCAAGAACGTCGTTTTCCAGATCAGAAATATCAGAATGTATATACATCAAAGCTAGGCCGTTTAATTTGCCGTCCCCAGTAGAATTCCTCAAATATTTTTTTTAGATATTGAATGAATTTTGCATTTATTGCCTGTATTGTTTGGTCGAGAAACAGAATATAAATAATAATCTTCTGGCGAAGAACTAGGAACATTATTTCTGTGAGATTGTCGATCAGTGGTTCTAGGTTGTAACATTGTAATGTCAAACTCGTCACAAATAGTGTTGGTCTCCTGATAAATATCTGAAAATAACTTCTCGTCGTCTTGTCTCATTTTTTTTTTAAGATTCATTGACATTTTCAGCTGACTCAAGAGCAAAACTCATGTCCAAATTTGGTTTTTTTCAGATACGATGTGAAAGAACGTCGAGAATGGCATCGTGAAACAATGGCGAATTGAATTAAGGCTCATACTCATTGTATGTCCATTGTCAGTGATTCCGAAATTTATTGCAAAGTCAGTAAAGTATCGTTACAGAATGCCAAAAAATCGCACGTACATCACTTAGCATCGCTAAAACATACACAGAAATTGGACCCCTTGGAAGCTGACAATTTTAAGAAACAACTCGGTGAAACTTTAATGGCGGCTAATATCCCTTAAATAACTTGACAATCCCACTTTGAAAACATTTCTCCAAAAATATACTGGTCGAAATGTTCCTGATGAATCCACCTTACGCAAATATTATGTTCCTAAATCCTTCACGAAAACAGTTGAGTACATTAGAAGACATCTTTCAAATCAGTACCTATGGATAAGCGCCGACAAAACTGTCGATATATTAGGACGCTGTGTGGTAAATGTTGTAGCTGGTGTACTACATCCAACTATCATATAACGCATATGTAATAGCATCTAAAGTTATAAATACAGTTGATGCGGAAACAGTTGCTAAAACCATTGACGAGAATTTGCACAAAATGCTTCATTCGGACGACAGGTAGAAGAAGAAATACTTTTATTTGTTAGTGACAGTGCCGCATGTAATATATCAGAGAGGCCTATCCGGAAGTTGATAGACTTGTATCCGCTTTAAAATAGTTTTCAGAAAAGCACCATTGAGAGTAGCTTTTTACAGGGAAAAACTTCCATCTTTGTCACTGCCTCCCTCGTCAGTAATTACTAGATGGGGAACATGGTTGGAAGCTACTAGCTTTTATGCAGACAATTTCGACAGTTATAAAATTTCGTTACATGTTTAAACGACGATGCTCGAAGTCTTTCTGAGTGCAAGGAACCAACACATATCCCAAATTTAAAAACTCATTTGTACTTCCTTCAGGAACACTGGAAATTTGCCTAAACTAGTCACATATTTTGAAAATCGAAATATCAAATTAAAAGATGGATTAACCACATTAGATGTGGGTATTAATAATTTCAAAAGTATTCCAAGTGACTTCCGATGTGGCATTCGGCAAGTTAGACGCAGTTTTTAATAGAAATCCAGATTTAATAACATTGCGGCAATTGTGTATGGGGACAATGACACAAAATCTAACTGCTAAATACGCTGAAATAAAAGAATATTTCCAGTATGCACCTATAAGCAGTTGTACTTCATTCAAAGAGAACAAATCATACAGAAGAGAACATTGAGAAAGTATTGCTAGTAAATATTAATACTCCTTTACTCAACTTGAACTACAAAATGAACAAATAATAACGTATTTTGTATTTTCTAGATCACCACCCATTTGTTATCCAATTATATAAATAAAATTAAAAACTTTAGAAATACAAAGTTTCAATAGTGCGCCCTTGGGCGATGAATCATCGGCCGCTCGTGTCCGGTCTCTAATAATAACGAGGATCGATACGTTCTAATACTCAAATAAAAAATATAGACCACTTATTAACTGCAAGGCAAGTTTATGGATTTGCTTACCATTCATTTATGTCCCAATGTCCGCATCTATTCTTACTGCATATGATATGAAGGATGCTGGGTTTTCGTTTTTGTGGAATTCATAGAAATGTGTATATTTTTGTCCATCGATCGTCGTTTCGAAAGTTTGGCAATGTAAACGCTCTTTGGGTGGCAGTAAAAAAAATGACCGAGTATTTGGAAAATTAGTGTACTTCACGAGAATGAAAACTATCCTTAAAATGTATAAAAAAGTAAATTTGTAGGCTTGTACATAATACAGAAGGGTGCAAAATGTACCTGATTCATACAATCGGTACAATTGCACTAACTATAGCAACACACTCTGTGACCTGCAACTATTTAGTGGTAATGCCATGCTGTGGGTGTTGCGTTTCAAAAACAATTGACGCTGTTGACAAGATTTTTTTTAAACAAGACTAACATATGTATTTTGAAAATCCTCAGGCGGTCTGGGGGGCGGTTTTAACCCCTAAAAGCCCCCCTTCGCTGCGCTACTGTTTCGAAATGACTTACGGTCTCTTCCAAATTCACAAGTCACATTTATAATCAATTTTTTTCAAATGTCTAGTTTTTATATGTCTTTTTAAATGGGATTTCCTGTCTGTTTCATATTCACAATAATCACATTTATAATCAAACTTCTTCAAATGTTTACTTTTTATATGTCTTTCTAAATTACATTTGATGTTTGTTCGAAATTCACAAGAGTCACAGTTATAATCAAATTTCTTCAAATGTATAGTATTTATATGTATTTTTAAATCAGTTTTCCTGTTTGTCATAAATTCACAAGAACCACATTTATAATCGAATTTCTTCAAATGTCTAGTTTTTATATGTCTTTCTAAATCAGTCTTGTAGTTTGTTCTAAATTCACAAGAGTCACATTTATAATCAAATTTTTTCAAATGACTAGTTCTTATATGTCTTTCTAAATAAGTCATGTAGTTTGTTCTAAATTCACATGAGTCACAATTGTAATCAAATTTTTTCAAATGTCTAGTTTTTATATGTCTTTCTAAATCAATCTTGTAGTTTGTTCTAAATTCACATGAATCACATTTATAATCGAATTTCTTCAAATGTCTAGTTTTTATATGTATTTTTAAATCAGGTTTCTTGTTTGTCATAAATTCACAAGAACCACATTTATAATCGAATTTCTTCAAATGTCTAGTTTTTATATGTATTTTTAAATCAGGTTTCTTGTTTGTCATAAATTCACAAGAACCACATTTATAATCGAATTTCTTCAAATGTCTAGTTTTTATATGTCTTTCTAAATCAGTCTTGTTGTTTGTTCTAAATTCACAAGAGTCACATTTATAATCAAACTTCTTCAAATGTTTACTTTTTATATGTCTTTTTAAATTAAATTTGATGTTTGTTCTAAATTTACATGAGTCGCAATTATAATCAAATTCTTTCAAATGTTTGGTTTTTATATGTATCATTAAAGCATGTTTGTATTTTGTTCGAAACATACAGAGCGAACATTTAAATATTTTCTTTTGATCTTGTGAGCTCGACTGTTCTACTTTTATATGTGTGTTTCTATAATTAGTCGTAGAATGCTCTCGGCCGTCCTTTCCTCGAACAGAAGCGTGAGTATTTTCCACGTGCAGCCTGAGGGCTTCCTTAGTCTTGAAACGTCTGTTACAAATTCCACATTTATACATTTTAACTATGTAATGGCGGTTGCTGGTGTGCTCCTTGAGATCTGATTGGTACTTCGTCCTGTAATTGCACTGCTCACATCTATAGATTTGATGGAGGCTCCTCTTGCGTCTGTTCAATGCTGTTGTCGCTTGTTTGGGCGGTGGTGTCGGTAAAATGCCCTTTCTGAAAGTAAATAAATAAATAAACAAATAAATATTTCTAATTTCATAGTACTAAACTTCAATTTAAGGGCGGAATTAATTTCACCATCATCAAATGGCTAATGCGCTTTAATGGAAAAAGAGACCCTTGCAGAAGTAAGAGTTCATGTTAATATTAATACAGTGATTTTCACCACTATGCTTGATACCAACCAATGTTTTTCTTTAAGTAATGAACTAATTGTAATTAAACAAATTAGGAACACATAACAGGCACGACAAATAGAGTGACATAAACATGATCATTTCTATAGGAAATTCATAAACACTATACATTGTGGCTTGCAGTGAATGCTTTTTCAACGACAATTTGAATTTATTTGCATTTGTCATAATTTTCGCCAGTGCTTTATAAAATATGTAGTTGGAAAACAAATGGCAGTTCTCTGTACTGAAATTTTTCTCATTCTTATAACCTCAAAATATTGATCCTCATGTGGCGCCATCTATCCAAAGCACAATAAACTGCTTGGTAATCGCTGAGCATTTTTAAAATCACGTGATAAAAATATGCAATATGATTGGATTATATCAAGCCTACTGTTTTTGACATTTGATGTGCGCTACATATTTTTACTATAATATATTTTGGAAGTTACGTCGAGTACCAATAGAAAACTATATATCCAGGTTTTTCACGGAAAAAAACGTGGTTGTTCTGGGTCATTTTGTTCTTACCAAAATAGTCTGCGATAAAAGGCAAGTAATTCGTAAGGTACTTTGGAAAATGAGTATTGATTATTCGAAATGTAGTATGAAGAAAATTCTTGGTAAATAGCTATAGTTTTTTGCATTCGTAGGTTAAATTTATATCCTAATATTTGTAATGTATAAAATTCTAATGGAAAAATTGCCGGGATGAAGTGAAACAGCTTTGCTAGACGTTATTTGGTCATTAATATTAACATTAAGTCTGAATATGTGAACTCTAAGGTATTTGAGGGATGATTTAGCACAATTTTAAGAAGGATACAAGTGGATTTATAACGAATATTTGAACATTGTCAATTTTTGTTCTATAATTAGACTTGCGCCTGTTGAATAAATAAAGATGCTATAGTAATTTTAAAATGCTCTTATTATTACCAATAATGCTCCTTGTTATCATCGTAAGGTTGAGAAGTACCAACAAGACTCTCATTAGTGTTATAAAGCAAATTTTGGTCTGTCATGAAATGTATGCGTAAAAATACTAACTGATTTGGTATAGGCAGCAACAAAGAGTGCAATCACTATAAGTAAATTAGGAAATTGTAATAGTGCCAAAATGGAAAAAAGTACATCAAATATGTATCGAAATACACAGAAAAAAAAAGAGCTTAGTGAATATTAGTATTGTAATATTTGAGTATACAGTACAACAAAGTTATATTGTCTTAACATGATCATTTAGTTGCGATTCTGCAAACCACATGTTAGGCTTAAAGGAGGTGCAAATTATACTACCGATGTCAGAATAGCAGAATATTTTATTTGCGACGTGGAAATAGTAAAGCTTCAAAATCTTACAGTTAATTAATTAGTGTTTCCTTTTGAATTGTTTTAAAAAATTAGAAACGTACTTAAATTGTAATTCTTGACACTACCCAACAACTTTATTATTAGCAACACTTTTTTTAATTATTTTAATATTATTAATATTAACTACCAATTTTATTGTAAAGTTAATGTTTAAAGTGTTGTTTAAAAGTTTATTTCAATAAAAATTCAGAAACTATTTCTTTTGGGTACTACAAGATGACGCCACATAAGGATCAATATTTTGAGGTTACAAGAATCTAATTCCTCAATGTAAATCGATACAGTTAGCCTTGGTATTATTAAATATGGATTGATATAATAACCTATTGGGGTGTCAAATGGGTATGTGTTTAAAAAACGTGATAAATAAATAAAAGTAAGAATGTAACTGCAAAATACATTTTTGACAGAGACGCCATCTTTGTCACTACTCTGCTGGATATAAATTTTGTGCGATATCTATGGGCCGGTCATAATACTACAGGACAAACTAAATGGTGCTGAAATTTAATAATCTCTGCATAAGAAGAGCGATACTCTAAACTCACTTATTTGAATTATTCCATTTGTATATAATAATAAGTAAGCTTCGGATAAATATGCATTTGCATAACTGCATATTCTGATGCATAATTAAGTCATTCTTGAGTTGAAGTGCATATTTTAGTAATTTTCAGTTTTATCTGCATATTTCCCAGTTAATTTTTTTTTTAAACATAATGTAATGGTTTTTATGGGTCCGAGAAATAATAAACAAAACACTCACTATTTATTTTTAAAAGTCTATATTTAAAACACCAAATAAAAACATAATTGAAAATGAAATTAAAGAACACTCTTGAAACAAACGAACTATATATAAACTAAATTCAATAAAATTATAATTATTGAATCACAGTAACACAAAATACTATTTATGTACAAATTTATCTAAGAATATTTATGTGACAGATTTATGTAAAAGTATTTATTTGGTATACACACATTTACATAACCGACTCTGAATGAATGAATGCTTTTTCTGTCCGGCTGCCTTTTTATAGAAGTCCTATTATTCTCGCATTTACATTACATAAACAAATCTAATAGAACCGTCACCGTCCTTCGAAAATATACGTGGTAAATCCCAAACAGCTTTTATGACCGATTATCAGTAGGGAGCGGAATCGAGCGAGTCATGACTCATCGCCCATGGGCGCGCTATTGAAATGTTGTATTTTTAAAGAGGTTTTAATTTTATTTATATAATTGAATAACAAGTGGCTGGTGATTATAAAATACAAAATACCCTACTATTTGTTCATTTTCTCTTCTGTAAGACTTGTTCTCTTTGAATTAAGTACATCCTTGTAGATAGAAAACGTCCCTTCTACATCGCAACTGATTATAGGTGCGTACTGGAAATATTCCTTTATTTCAGCGTATTTAGCATACACAATTGCCGCAATGTTATTAAACCTGGATTTCTATTAGAAACTGCGTCTAAGTCACTTGGAATTATTAATAGCCACATCTAATGTGGTTAATCCATTTTTCCTTTCTTATACGTAGTATAAGGAAGTAATGTGAAATTTTCGACTTCGAGATTTTTGCAGATGTCCACGTTTTAAAGTCTCCTGATACCGAAAAAGATGTTTTTAAAAAATGTCTGTGTGTCTCTATGTGACCACGATAACCGCTGTAGATATCAATTCCAAATTTTGTATTTACGTGTCTAATCTCCCTCTTGAGATCTGAGTAGTTTTTCAGTAAAATCGGTAGACCGGAAGTAGCAGTTTACTTCAGTGAAAAAATTAAATTTTGCCAATATTTCGTCAACTACTAAATTTAAACAAATTTATAAAGAATTCATATGTACTTGAAATTAAAATTGAGAACAATTTTATTTAAAAAGTTTTTCCAAGCTGCTACCGGAAGTAGGTCTTTTACTCCTATCGAAAATCAGTTTTTTGCGAATATGTCGCATGTCATGCTTTTTAGACAGGTGCGTTACGGGTATAAAAGTATTTAAAACGTAATTTTCAATATCTTTTGCATAAAAACAATTTCAAAATTCAGACCGGAATTACCACTTTTACTCTTATCGAATAGCGATTTTTTGCGAATATGTCGTAAATTATGCATTCTACAGTATGTCCACGGATCGAGTTCCAAAGAGGAAAAACTTTTTTATTTTGCATTTTACAAGAAAAATGTATTCTTGATAAAAGTTTTTGCAATTTTCAAAATTTCTTTTAGTTTAAGATAAAAATCGAAAAATTGGTCGTTTTATTTGAAAATTTTTTCATAAACTCAAAAACAAAAATGATATAACTAATAACTATTTTACTCAATCCATTCACCGCCCTTTTCAACGCACAATTCTAGCCGTCGGCGCAATTCTCTATAACTTCTTCGAATTTCTTCGAGAGTTAAAGACGTCACAGCGTCTCTAATCCTCTCCTTTAAATCTTCTACCTTCGGAGGAAGATTATTTGCATAAACTATTTGCTTCAAACGACCCCAAAGATAAAAATCAGCCATTGTTAAATCAGGGCTCCTTGGTGGCCATATCACGGGACCATTTCGACCTATCCAATTCTGTCCAAATTGCTGATTTAACCATTCAACAACAATCCTAGCATAATGAGCCGGACAACCATCTTGTTGGAAATAACACCTTGCGAGGTAATTAATCGGTAGATCGTCCAAACGTTCATCAACAAAATTTTGCAGCATATCCAAGTACGTATGCTGATTGACAGTATTATCAAAAAAATATGGTCCAATGATACCATGGTAAGAAATTGCACACCACACATTAACTTTTGCCGAATATTGTCGATTGTGAGGCATGCGAAAATTCGGATTGTAATCGCTCCAATATCTCACATGTTGAGATGCAACAGTACCATTAGTAGAAAACGTGGCCTCTTCAGAAAAAATAATATTTCGGTAAAAGTATTGATTATCCATAATTTGAGCGCCCATCCACAGACAAAAATACAAACGTTTCGCAGGATCTCCGGGTTCTACTGCATGATTAAAAATGGGCTTGTAGGGATGGAACTTCCTTTGTTTCAAAATCTTTTGAATGAGCGATTTACTAATTCCCAGATGGTCTGATCTGCGCCGCAAAGAAAGTTTGGGATAGTTCCGTACTGAATCCATTACAAGAAGAGTGGCGGCGTCGTCATCATCGCGTGCTATATTTTTTTTCTTTACATCCAGTATGGAACCAGTGGATAGGAATTTTTTGACCAATGCTCGTGCACCTCTATTTGAGATGTAAATATCCGGAAACTTTTGATTAAATTCTTCGACAACTAGACGGATCGCTTTATTACCTTTGCCATAGCATTGAATTAGGTAAATTCGTTGGTCTTTTGACAACATTTTCAACTATTATGGTTGATTTTTCTAACTGACAGTTAATTAGATAATTAAATATGGATAATTACCATGATAACGCAACTTAATTTCTGGGACTTTAAAAAATTTTCAAATAAAACGACCAATTTTTCGATTTTTATCTTAAACTAAAAGAAATTTTGAAGAGGTTAAAACTGACTTGGCCGTTTCGAGACATGCAAAAACTTTTATCAAGAATACATTTTTCTTGTAAAATGCAAAATAAAAAAGTTTTTCCTCTTTGGAACTCGATCCGTGGACATACTGTATATGTATTTATCAAGAATACAAAAGTATTTAGTGCTAGATTTGCAATATTTTTTGAATATATGAAATTTCAAAATTCGGACCGGA
Source organism: Amphimallon solstitiale (assembly GCA_963170755.1). Classification (NCBI taxonomy): domain Eukaryota; kingdom Metazoa; phylum Arthropoda; class Insecta; order Coleoptera; family Scarabaeidae; genus Amphimallon; species Amphimallon solstitiale. Next base: position 40,563,182 of record OY720685.1, on the reverse strand, counting down.
AGTAACACTTTTACTCTTAGGGAGTAGTCCTTTTTTCGAATATCTTGCTAAGTATGCATTCTATAGCGATTTATTAAGAGAAGAGAAGTACTTAGAATAGGATTTTGAATAATTTTTGTGTAAAAAAAATATAGTATAGTTTGAAACGCTCATACGTATAAGAAAGTCGTGTGGTGGCCACACCTCATTTTTAATTTGAGATTCGATTTTCAAAATATGTCATTAGTTTAGGCAAATTTCCAAAGTGTTCCTGAAGGAATAACAACTGATTTTTTAAATTTGGGATTTGTGTTAGTTCCTTGCACTCAGCATCGTCATTTAAACATGTAACGAAATTTTGTATATATATATATATATATATTACACTAAGCACATCGTTGGGCACCAAAATACCCTAGCATGCTCTTTACGTTGGGTATTAAAATACACTATGCTCTTACCCTTATGTAGAGATAGTGCTTATGTTTGCATTAAACTTACGTAATTTGATATAATTACGCAAGTTTAATTTATATAATGTATAATTTAAATTTTTATTGACTATATTCTTAACTTTGTAGAATGTTTATTTTACCTTACTGTAACTAAAATTCCCAGGGGTCTATTTATGGCTAGGTTCGCTCCAATTATATTACAAGTGGTGGGAAAACGTATTCACAAAACTATGAAGTTTGGTTATGTTATTTCTTCCGGCATTTATTTACTTAAAAAAAATTGTTTGAGTATTATTAATTAGCTCAGTTTAGAACATGTGTGACTCTTGATAAACAATCTCAGGCTTAGTGGATTATTATGGATTGGAAACTACTTTCGATACAAGAAAACACAGTGTAATTTCTAATAAAAAAACTTGACTATATTGAAAAAACAAACAAATATAAAAAAAAATATCCAAGTAAAATATGAATTTGAGCAAAACAGAATTTTATAAATGGTTAATAGTGTTATCCATTGAAAAACAAACAAACAAAATGACAGGATTCAACATAAATAACGGTAGGTATAATTTATCATGCTAAATTACAAATTAACTTCACAAATAATAAGCATACGTAACAAATTAATTACAAATATGTAGTAAACTTAGAAGTTGAAATATTTTAAATCTTTGTTTAATGTGTAAGAAATTATTATAACAAACTATAATAGCATATTCTTACAAAAAATCATAACAAATAACTATATCTTGTACTAACAATATGCTTTATAAATCTTTTCTGCTTTATTTTTTTATTATTGAGATCTCAATATAACTAAATGTTTTTAAGTACTTAACTTGTTATTTCTAGTCTTTAAGGCGTGTGTTTTGTATCCTCTTCGTCCTAATTCCTTCGTTTTGAAGAGAAGAACCGTCTCAGGATGTAAAAGTCCCAATTCTTCGGATAATACCTTCCACAACACGTTCAGATTCTTCGAAAATGTGGGTAAGATTCTTGATATTATTTTAATTTCAACACTAAAGTTAATTTTCACTGTTGTAGGGATGAGTGCACATAAATTACGTCGAATGACTTTCAAAAATCGTATAATTTTCAGCACCAATATGATTTATTTATCGAGGAAAATATATTTACTAATTTTACACGCACCAAGGTATTAAAATTTACTATTTTCACAATTATTTTACTTAAAAATCAGGCGCGTCCTTTTTAGCGTCCTTTCTGTGCAAAAACTTAATTTCTAATCCATTTTTTTTTTAAATTTCAATGCTACCTTTATTTTCGAAATAACTTGTATATTGAGTTGTCTACATTTAAGGTACATAATATAAATAATTTTATTATGATATTTAAAATGTTATTATACATTTCTTTCTCTTGATTCTTGAGAAATTAATTATTTTAGAATTTATTACATACTTTTTTACAATTTACCCTTATTTCTGTGAATAATGCTATTAACTTGTATATGAAGTTGCATATTCTTAAGTTACTCTAAATTGGCAATTTCAACTACCTAGGCTTATGTTACTTTAACATACACATATCATGATAATATATATATATATATATATATATATATATATATATATATATATATATATATATATATATTGTTAAAGGTCCATTATTGACTCTAACAATATTTTTCTAAAAAAATCATTTATATAACAATTTAATTAATTATTGAAGAAGTATATGATAATAATATGGACATATGTAATTGAATTAGACGTATAAATTTATTAATTTGTTGTACAGAAATATTTGTTTAGTATGGTACATTACTTGGTGAACCGACCAGTATATTTTTTGAATAATTATTTTCTTCTTTTCATTAGACTTTACCATAATCTGTAAAGAAGAGATTTGAATATTAATTATTGTACTATAAGAAATGTTATTATTTTGTAAAAACTCATTTAAATGACGTTTAAAGAGGTAAAAGATGATTAAAAATGAATATTGTAAGGTAAATGATCAATATTGAATTAAAAGTACATTTTAAATATCGTACAACCGGATGGAGAGTAAAATGTCAAAAGTGACATCTGATATATAATTTTTACTGTAAATGTTTCATTTTTGAATATTAAAAGTATGGGAAGGCTTAATTAAAATTCAAAATGTTTGAAATAATGAAATTTATAAAGATTAGTTAGTATTAAAAATAGTCAAATAAATTTAAAAACTATATTGTCTGGACAAAGTAAGAAAAGATATCAATTGGCTGATTTTGAAAATTTAAAAAAAATCACTAAGGAGATTTGTTGAAAACAGTTAAGAGAGAATTTTCAGAGAGATAATTAAGTGCGGACGCATTATTTTGGATGTGAGAAAAAACACATCTAAAATTGTCCGAATTGATATATTTGTGAATAATTAAAAGTGTTTAATTCCTCATACATCGGTACATGAAATTTTGAGAAGATACGTATAATTTAATTGTAACCAGAGAACTTTAAAATATAACATTTACGACCAAGAAAGCTGTAAGAGATAGTTATTATACTAGTACAATAATAAAAAGTGGATAGAAATTTTTAAAAAGAAGAATTGGAATTGATTAATATCTATAATTAAAAGAATACTTACAATTTTGAGAAAACGATTTTCCATAATAGAAGAAGCCATTAAGAAGAATTTTCTACCTACAAAAGGTACAGAAGTCCATTTACATCCAGAACTCAGGAATCAGTGTTTTTATTTCAGCCCTAATATTTGAATTTGAAGTACAGAAGTTCCTTTGTCCGATCCAGTTCTTGATTAATAATATAAAATGAAGATCCAAGGTCCATAAAGCCAAAGAAAACAGAGAAATTCAAGAAGGTATTAATTTGTCGAGTAGTAGCAGCCAGAAACCTGAATTCCATCGTCGTAGTCAGTCTTTCCGAAGAAATTAACCATATTCAAGCCGAGGTGTCCAGTAAGACAGCTATTTCAAGGATACAAACCAGGATAGGAGATTTCTAAGAAAAAAAAGGATTACATTAAAATTAATGGAAACAAGAAACATACATATCGTTATGTTCAAATAAGGTTGTATAAATTCTTGTCTAAATAAGGGAGTCATTGAAGCTAATTCAAGCCTATAATTGTTGTAATAGTAATCTTATCTATGTCCAAATAAGATTAAATTACTTTAAAATATTAATATTTGAATCTCATGTTGATAAAGTTCTTGAATTTTAAGATACAAATTTCCATACTGAACGAATAATTTTTTCATACCTAAATATAGATAAATATATTCTTAATATGGTATTATAAAGGAATGGAACATATTATAAAGAATTATAGTGTATTTGTATATCCATAAAAGCATTTTAGAAGTACATAAAAAAATTTACCTGAAAGGTTATTTATAAAACTGTGTGGACATCGTACCATAATATTATCATATCTTTTTAACGTCATCTAAATCGGTTTATATTATTTGTGAAATTGAAATTTATTGCATAGCAGACAAAAAAGACGTTTATATTAATTTTCATCATATTCATTAAATTGTATAAAATCTGAAGAGTTGTGTTTATTTGATTTCTTTAGTTGCATCTTGGGAATTTTCTATGTTCTTGGTCTATTGACATTTCGATAACCTTAAAACATAAAAGCAACATGTAAAATTATAACATTGTATTCTGGATTAATGGATTACTTACCTAATTTATAGGAAGGGAATAGTCTTACAAATTATTAATAAATATTATTCGTTTATCGGACCTCTATCACACGATCCTGAAGAGAAATTATAGTTATCTAATATATAGTAATATTTTTTTTTAAAGTTGAACGTTCATAAATATAGAAGAATAGAATTTAATACCAACTTCAAACAAAAACATTACTAAGATTGATGTATAGTTGGTGGTATAAGCTACAGGAAAGTATTTTAATTTGAATTTGAACTAGTAAATTTTCTTAAGTAAATACTAAATAAAGATCATTGATGTTTATAATAAAAGTAAAAGAGTCTCATGTTCAAAATTATTACAAGTATAAATTAATAAACATTTATAATTGAATTAAGGAGTTAGCCGGTTGAATTTTATTAATTATTGGCAGGTCCAATATAGGACATTTATAATAAGATTAATGAAAGACATTACATGGTAAGCCTTTTATTAATTATTGGCGCATAGCAACTTGGGGCGATATTGGAGATAGCACATCTATCACCAATATTATATTTATTAATACTTAAAAACGAAGGGTAATTATTTTAAAAAAAAATATAAAGGTATTATTTTCTTTAGGTGATTGACAACTTTTAACATAATTGTTGGGATAGTAGAGGGTAATCATATAAATAATAATAACTATACAGTGTGATTTCTTTATTTTGGTACAGTTTTATACATTTATGTGGATTACATTATAAAAGAATGTTATAATACAGTACATTATAGAGTGTGTGTAAATTCTTATTTAAATACAGTGACATTAGAAATATTGTAAGTGATTTATATAATGATGCAAACACGTAGCAGAAAAGGGGATAAAGGAGATGAGGAAGTCTCAGATAGTGGAGATGAAACTTATCAGAGTGAACAAAATCCGGTGATGGATTTGTTGTTAAAAATGAGAGAAGATATGAAAGATATGAAAAATTTACAAGAGACACAGGATTTGAATATGAAAAATTTACAAGAGACACAGGATTTGAATATGAAAAATTTACAAGAGACACAGGATTTGAATATGAAAAATTTAAGAGAGGATATGAAGAAAGATTTGGAAGAAAATAGTAAGACTTCACAAGAAAAACAGGATGCTAATATAAAAAATTTAGAGAAAGTTATTAAGAAAAATATGGAGGATTTAGAGGAAAGGAATGTCGAGAAAATGAATCAGTTAAAAAATGAGTTTAAAGAAATGGAAAGTAGATTAGTTTCAGATATATTCAAACGAACAGAAGAACAAATGGTACTAGTTAAAGCCGACATAAATAAAGAAGTTACTAAGATAGTAAACACAAAAGTAGATATTGTATATGAGGTGTTGAAAACAGATAAGAACAAATGTGAAAATGCAGGAAAAGTGTTACAAGAGGCAATAACCAGGAATGAAGAGGTTTGTAAGAAAAGGAAGGAAGAGTTACTTGTTAATTGTGAAAAGGAATTAGAAAAGAAATTGGGAACTTATGAAAATACATTTATTAATGAAGTTGCAAATTTAAATCAACATAAGACAGAAGAGGTTAAAATGTTACAAGAGAATTTACAGCAACAGGAAGTTAAAAGAAAATTATTAGAAGATGAAATTAAAAAGATGTCGGTTAACATGAAAAACATAGGATCAAGTTCTACGATAGCACATAACTGTTCTAACTACACTAAAGTGGAGAACATTGCTCAATTTGGGGCAGATAAAACAGGAATACATCCTATGACATATTTAAGGAATATCATGAAATATTTAGAAGATATCCCGTCTTTAAAACATCAAATGGAGGTAATAAGATCTACGTTGAATAATAGTGCGTTGGAATGGTTTCAGAGAATAGAGGATAACTGTCAAGATATAAATCAATTTGAAGATATGTTCAAGAAAAATTTCTGGAATGAGTCTCATCAGAATAAAGCAAAAATTAGATTATTAACCGCAAAATATAGACATGGTAATTTGACAAGAGAGGCTTATGCTTCTAGGATATATAATCAGTGCAAGTATGTTAGCGATCTTAATGAATACATGATTGCTAGTCAATTGTTAAATCACTTTATTTTTACTGATACACAAGCCATAATTTGCCAGAAGGTGAATGATATGGACTCTTTAATTGAAATATTACGTAGACTAGATGATTTTAATGATGTTAATGCGAATAGTTATTCTTCTTTACCTAGAAACAATTTCAATAATGGTAATCATCGCATAAATAATAATGGTAGGTCAAATTATTTTAATAATACTGATTTTAAAAATGGTAATCAACGAGATCAGAATAATTATAATGGAAATTATAGAAACCAAAATTATAATAGATCATCACCAAACACCTATAGTCAGAATACGCAAATACGAGGAGGGTTTAATAATTATAACAATAGGAATGGTAATAATTATCAATCAGACCCTAGGAACTATAATAATGATAAAAGGTATATACAATATTCTGGAACAGATTATTATACTCAGAATAGACAAACTTATGGTAATAAACCTAAAGAAAATCAGGGAGAAAATAGACAAAGACCTATACATAATATTAGATGGGTAGATAATGATAGAGATAATGCCAGAAATGAAAATGATGAGTTAAAAAAAACGCCGATTTTGAAGGAGGATGCATATCTAAATTCAAAACCGAACACGTCACAATCTTAAAAGAAGATATAATTAATCAACCCAGTTTTATTACTTTACAAACAATTAAATTTTATCAAAGACCTGAGAGTATATTTAAAAATAATGAAGAAGTATCTATAGTACAAGATTTTGGTTTGCCATTTATTAAGATAGAAATTGAAAATATTGTTTTTACATGTTTGATAGATAGTGGTTCAGAGATTACATTAATACAAGAGAGTAAAGTTAAACAAGTCAAAGGGTATTTAAATAGTGTGGTTAAGATAAAAGGAACTGATATTATTACAGCGAATAGAAAGAAGATGGGAACAATAAAACAATGCTTTTATACAGAAGTGATTATAAGTAAAGAAAGTTATTTTATGCAATTTTATGTCCTGGAAAATTTATTTTATGATTGCATAATTGGTATAGATAATATTAGAAAGTTAGGAATGGTTATGAATTTTGAAGAAGGTAATATTTATATAAAAGAGAATATATGCAAAATAGTAAAAGAATTAAGTGAAGAAGAGAAAAATGTTTATAATGATTATAAGAAGAATATATTAAGTATAGAAATGAATAATTTAATAATTGAAAATGATAATGTACATGATAATATTGATAATGAAGAATGGAATGAGAATTATGATGAAGAGATGGAAGAGGAATGTATAAATGATACGATAAATAATTATGAAGATATTGAAAGAAAAATTAAATTACAGGACATAAAGGATAAAGTTATGGAGCATAAGTTAATAGAGATTTTATATAGGAATATATCGTTAATTAATGAAGAAATTGTTTTCGCAAGAAATTATGAACATAAACTAGTGGTTACTGATGATTCACCATTGACTTGTAAAAATTATCCTATACCATACTACTATCAAGAACAAGTAAATAAGGAGTTGAAACGTTTAGAAGATTCTTGTATTATAGAAAGGTCTAATAGTTATTTTATTAATCCTATAGTTATAGTGAAGAAGAAAGACGCATCTTTACGAATCTGCCTTGACGCTCGCTCATTAAACCTAAGATTACGTTCTGAGCACGAAACACCTCAAAACATAGATGTATTATTGACAAAATGTGGTAATAAAAGTGTTTATAGTAAGTTGGATCTTAAAAGTGCATTTTGGCTAATTAATTTAGATGAAGAATCTAGGAAATATTGTGGATTCAGTGTGAATGGTTGTGTATTTTCGTTCCGCGTGGCTCCGTTCGGCGTGAAGACCTCCCCTGCAGCTTTAATCAGATTTTTACATAAAATACTTGATAAGTATGAAGAGTTTGCATTACATTATCTCGATGATATAATAATTTTTTCCAATAGTTATGAAGATCATATTAAACATTTAGATATTATAATTACTACGTTAAGAGAAGAAGGAATGAAATTGAACTTAAAGAAATGTCAATTTTTTAAGAATCAAGTAAATTATTTAGGATATGTTGTGACTGAAAAATGTATACAATTGGATCCACAAAGATTGGATGAAATTAAAAATTTTCCACGTCCTACAAAATTAAAATTATTACGAGGATTTCTTGGTATGCTGAATTATTACAGGAAATTTGTACATAATTTCAGTGAGAAAACTTTACCTTTATTACAGTTACTTAAAAAAAGAAACAAATGGAATTGGAGTGAAGAATGTGAAGAATGTTTTGTGAAGTTAAAAGAAAATTTTGTGGAAAACCTTCATTTAGAACATCCAGATTTCACTTTACCATTTATTGTACGTACCGATGCTTCAAATCATACTGTTGCCGCAGAATTGATACAAATCAAAGATAATCAAGAAGTACCTATATATTTTATTTCTAGAACACTTAAACCATGCGAAAGTCGATATTCCACCTCAGAACTCGAAATGCTGGCAATTATTTTTTCAATTACTAAATTAAGATACTATTTAATTGCTAAGAGGTTTATCTTAGAGACAGATCATAAGGCATTAGTGAACATTATGAATACACGATTAAATAATAATAGAATATATAGATGGACTTTGATTATACAGCAATATGATATGGAAGTAAGATATAGGCCTGGTAAAGAAATGATAACAGCAGATGTACTAAGTAGAAAAGATGGAATTAATAAAAGAACTAGTTTGGAAGTTAATTTGGTAATTTTGAATCAATCGGGGATTTTATCTTTGGAATATCTTAAAAACATACAGAAGTTACCTATGTTTGATGATATAAGAAAAATATTGGAAGAATTAGGGGATTTTAAGGAAATGACTATAGAAGAGGAGATAATTATAAAGAAAATTGGTAAAACTGAAGTTTTTGAAACAAATGAAGAACATACTAGAGAGATAACTAATTATATACATGAAAAGTATTTGCATATTGGGGCACGAAAATGCTGGTTGATATTTAGGGAAGCTTTTTATTGTAAAAATGATGAAAGGATAATAAAAAGTGAAATTAAGAAGTGTCGATTATGTGAATTGGCGAAAGATAAGAACATTACACATCAAAATATAAGTAAAAGCATAATGGTAAATGACAAGTTAGAATTGGTATCTATCGATTTTTTATCTAATTTGTTGCCAAGCACAAAAGGATATCGACATGTACTAATTATTTGTGACATTTTTTCTAAATTTGTAAAATTGGTACCAACAAGCAAATGCAATACTGAAATTGTATTACAATCGTTACAGGAGTATTTTTTTATGTATGGGAAGCCTTTAGCTATATTATCAGATCATGCTAGTTATTTTAATAATGACAGATATAAGGAATATTTGAATAATCAGGATATTAAAGCTTATTTTTCCTCGTATAGACATCCTCAAGGAAATCCAACAGAAAGATATGTTAGGGAAATTTTAAAATATTTAAGAATATTATTAACAGATCAACATAATAGATGGGCGAGATATCTTGGTCAAATTGAGAAGGTAATGAATCATACGCATAGTTCAGTACATGATTTATGTCCAGTAACGGTATTTTTGGGAGAAATGCCAGAAAGGCCATGGGATAATCAAGAAACAATCGATTTAAGTGAAAGGTATGAATTGGTGAGGGAAAGATCAAAACGTAAAAAAAAAATATGGGAACAAAAACAAATGGAGAAACAGAAGAAGTTTAAAAGTTACGAAATAGGAGATTTAGTTATTGTGAAGAATTTGAGGGTTACTGATCGAAAGAAAAATATTATGGGGAAGTTGTTAAGGCCATATATCGGACCATATAAAGTTAATCTAAAATTAGGAGAAAATACTTATGAATTAATAGAACCAAATACAAATTATATTAGAGGTAGATATCATGTTTCTATGCTACAGGATTATTATCAAGATATAAGCAATAGAGATGAATGAGTGTAATTGGTACAAAGCACACACATAAAGTATTATAAATAGGAATTTTGATTAGAATATTAATTTACAGAAATACATTGGGTTGATTAATTGAATGTACATACGTTTTGAAAATACATAAATATAGTAATATCATTAAGTTATTTGGTTCGTCTTGTGAAAAGTTATTTTAAATAAAGTTTTGGTTGTAATGAACTATAATAATTGAAATTAGGTATAGTAACAGTTAAATGTATTTATGTTAATTTTCTTTAAAAAAAAATAGTTTTACATGGAATGCTTTTGTAAAGGTTGTTTAATAAATATAAATTTATTTAGAAGTTAAAATTTATATTTATTAAAAAGGGGCAATTGTTAAAGGTCCATTATTGACTCTAACAAAATTTTTCTAAAAAAATCATTTATATAACAATTTAATTAATTATTGAAGAAGTATATGATAATAATATGGACATATGTAATTGAATTAGACGTATAAATTTATTAATTTGTTGTACAGAAATATTTGTTTAGTATGGTACATTACTTGGTGAACCGACCAGTATATTTTCTGAATAATTATTTTCTTCTTTTCATTAGACTTTACCATAATCTGTAAGGAAGAGATTTGAATATTAATTATTGTACTATAAGAAATGTTATTATTTTGTAAAAACTCATTTAAATGACGTTTAAAGAGGTAAAAGATGATTAAAAATGAATATTGTAAGGTAAATGATCAATATTGAATTAAAAGTACATTTTAAATATCGTACAACCGGATGGAGAGTAAAATGTCAAAAGTGACATCTGATATATAATTTTACTGTAAATGTTTCATTTTTGAATATTAAAAGTATGGGAAGGCTTAATTTAAATTCAAAATGTTTGAAATAATGAAATTTATAAAGATTAGTTAGTATTAAAAATAGTCAAATAAATTTAAAAACTATATTGTCTGGACAAAGTAAGAAAAGATATCAATTGGCTGATTTTGAAAATTTAAAAAAAATCACTAAGGAGATTTGTTGAAAACAGTTAAGAGAGAATTTTCAGAGAGATAATTAAGTGCGGACGCATTATTTTGGATGTGAGAAAAAACACATCTAAAATTGTCCGAATTGATATATTTGTGAATAATTAAAAGTGTTTAATTCCTCATACATCGGTACATGAAATTTTGAGAAGATACGTATAATTTAATTGTAACCAGAGAACTTTAAAATATAACATTTACGACCAAGAAAGCTGTAAGAGATAGTTATTATACTAGTACAATAATAAAAAGTGAATAGAAATTTTTAAAAAGAAGAATTGGAATTGATTAATATCTATAATTAAAAGAATACTTACAATTTTGAGAAAACGATTTTCCATAATAGAAGAAGCCATTAAGAAGAATTTTCTACCTACAAAAGTTACAGAAGTCCATTTACATCCAGAACTCAGGAATCAGTGTTTTTATTTCAGCCCTAATATTTGAATTTGAAGTACAGAAGTTCCTTTGTCCGATCCAGTTCTTGATTAATAATATAAAATGAAGATCCAAGGTCCATAAAGCCAAAGAAAACAGAGAAATTCAAGAAGGTATTAATTTGTCGAGTAGTAGCAGCCAGAAACCTGAATTCCATCGTCGTAGTCAGTCTTTCCGAAGAAATTAACCATATTCAAGCCGAGGTGCCCAGTAAGACAGCTATTTCAAGGATACAAACCAGGATAGGAGATTTCTAAGAAAAAAAAGGATTACATTAAAATTAATGGAAACAAGAAACATACATATCGTTATGTTCAAATAAGGTTGTATAAATTCTTGTCTAAATAAGGGAGTCATTGAAGCTAATTCAAGCCTATAATTGTTGTAATAGTAATCTTATCTATGTCCAAATAAGATTAAATTACTTTAAAATATTAATATTTGAATCTCATGTTGATAAAGTTCTTGAATTTTAAGATACAAATTTCCATACTGAACGAATAATTTTTTCATACCTAAATATAGATAAATATATTCTTAATATGGTATTATAAAGGAATGGAACATATTATAAAGAATTATAGTGTATTTGTATATCCATAAAAGCATTTTAGAAGTACATAAAAAAATTTACCTGAAAGGTTATTTATAAAACTGTGTGGACATCGTACCATAATATTATCATTATGGTACGATGTCCACACAGTTTTATAAATAACCTTTCAGGTAAATTTTTTTATGTACTTCTAAAATGCTTTTATGGATATACAAATACACTATAATTCTTTATAATATGTTCCATTCCTTTATAATACCATATTAAGAATATATTTATCTATATTTAGGTATGAAAAAATTATTCGTTCAGTATGGAAATTTGTATCTTAAAATTCAAGAACTTTATCAACATGAGATTCAAATATTACATTTTAAAGTAATTTAATCTTATTTGGACATAGATAAGATTACTATTACAACAATTATAGGCTTGAATTAGCTTCAATGACTCCCTTATTTAGACAAGAATTTATACAACCTTATTTGAACATAACGATATGTATGTTTCTTGTTTCCATTAATTTTAATGTAATCCTTTTTTTCTTAGAAATCTCCTATCCTGGTTTGTATCCTTGAAATAGCTGTCTTACTGGGCACCTCGGCTTGAATATGGTTAATTTCTTCGGAAAGACTGACTACGACGATGGAATTCAGGTTTCTGGCTGCTACTACTCGACAAATTAATACCTTCTTGAATTTCTCTGTTTTCTTTGGCTTTATGGACCTTGGATCTTCATTTTATATTATTAATCAAGAACTGGATCGGACAAAGGAACTTCTGTACTTCAAATTCAAATATTAGGGCTGAAATAAAAACACTGATTCCTGAGTTCTGGATGTAAATGGACTTCTGTAACTTTTGTAGGTAGAAAATTCTTCTTAATGGCTTCTTCTATTATGGAAAATCGTTTTCTCAAAATTGTAAGTATTCTTTTAATTATAGATATTAATCAATTCCAATTCTTCTTTTTAAAAATTTCTATTCACTTTTTATTATTGTACTAGTATAATAACTATCTCTTACAGCTTTCTTGGTCGTAAATGTTATATTTTAAAGTTCTCTGGTTACAATTAAATTATACGTATCTTCTCAAAATTTCATGTACCGATGTATGAGGAATTAAACACTTTTAATTATTCACAAATATATCAATTCGGACAATTTTAGATGTGTTTTTTCTCACATCCAAAATAATGCGTCCGCACTTAATTATCTCTCTGAAAATTCTCTCTTAACTGTTTTCAACAAATCTCCTTAGTGATTTTTTTTAAATTTTCAAAATCAGCCAATTGATATCTTTTCTTACTTTGTCCAGACAATATAGTTTTTAAATTTATTTGACTATTTTTAATACTAACTAATCTTTATAAATTTCATTATTTCAAACATTTTGAATTTTAATTAAGCCTTCCCATACTTTTAATATTCAAAAATGAAACATTTACAGTAAAATTATATATCAGATGTCACTTTTGACATTTTACTCTCCATCCGGTTGTACGATATTTAAAATGTACTTTTAATTCAATATTGATCATTTACCTTACAATATTCATTTTTAATCATCTTTTACCTCTTTAAACGTCATTTAAATGAGTTTTTACAAAATAATAACATTTCTTATAGTACAATAATTAATATTCAAATCTCTTCCTTACAGATTATGGTAAAGTCTAATGAAAAGAAGAAAATAATTATTCAGAAAATATACTGGTCGGTTCACCAAGTAATGTACCATACTAAACAAATATTTCTGTACAACAAATTAATAAATTTATACGTCTAATTCAATTACATATTGCTGTGACTCTTACAAATTTATATATAAATGAAATAAATTTAATTTACTTAATTAATGAATAACTGAGAGTCAAGCACGCATCCTAGTGCTAGGCCTTATGCTAGACTAAGATACGGTGAATTTTCTGCTAAAAAGTAGGTTAAGCAAAACATTTACATGCAACTAGCTCAGTTTGAAAATAAATAGTTCTCTCAGGGGCAGAAAATATGAGTTGATTCTCCTGCTCTTTAATTATCTCCAGGTCAGGTAAAGGAAAATAAAATACAAAATAAATCTTAACATCTAATTTATTAAAATAAAATAATTTTAAACGAATTCAAAAGTTTTTATCTACAAATATTTACACACAAAAATCAATATTCAGTCATAATTCAAATCTATACAACATAATCAATAAAATATTATAAAAGATAAAATAAATGAAGTCATAATATTCTGGAAAAAACTTATGTCTAAAAATGTGAACGTGACCATTATGATTTATATTTGTTATAGATACATGTAAACAATCAAAAATAAAATAAGTTACCCGTGATGAATTGTACTGGAATATATATATATATATATATATATATATATATATATAAAAATTGTGCGGTCTATTATTTGCCAAAAAAATATAAACATTAAGGATATGGCTTTGCCCTAATTAGTCCTGTCCGGCGCCTTTTCTCGCTCCCAACACAGTACCATCAGATAACAAATTCACACAGATGAGTATCCCAAAGTTCCACCCTACGAGCATGTCTTTTTCAACTCGTCGGACGCAACCCGAACATACATCACAATGTGCTCACTCCTTAAGGAATATATATATTTTAAATTAAATAAATAAAATGAAATAAAATAATGTCTCTGCGTATTCAATAATTAACTCAGCCCTGATTAGTTCTGTCCGGCGCCTTTTCTCGCTCCCAACACAGTACCACCAAGACCAATTCGTGTCTTTCAAATTCACCAGGACTCCATGCTATGAATTAAATAATGACATAATTCATTTCACACATTCCTGATGTATTATTCAACACGTTAATATTGAACACCCAAATACAACAAAAATATACTTAATACACATATCAAAAGAAATAATATATACATTAAAAATAAATTTTACCTTTCTCGTGAAATTCCAATACAAAAACACCACTACAAACAAAGAATTTGGTACGCCACTATACACACATTTATAACAAATATTGTTTAATCACCTTAACTCTTCATACATCGTTTCAAATTCATCCATAATAAATTTTTCAATGAAAATTTGATTCACTTATATATAACCTATATACACATAAAACAAAATTATTAATTTTAAATACCTTTTTGTAGAATAAATAAATTTAAAAGAAAAGTAAATTATGCGAAAATGAAATGATTGTGTTATCCAAAGTTATCATTACAATTACTAGAAAGTTTTGTCATAATGTATGGCATAGTACCCCTACATGCAAAACAAAACACTCTAGAAAAGAAAATAAAATGAAATTAAATAAATTCAAAAACTGAGTTCATAAATAAAGTATCTCATACATAAGTAATTATTCAAATATATCTAGACATCTCAATGTGATACGCGCTGCATGTTAAAATAAAAATATTATAAGTGTTGAATCTTGTTAAAATTTTATGTGTCGAAAATCTCAAAAATTATTCTAAGTCCGGATTTAGGAGTAATCCTTTTTAAAAGAAGGAGAGTGGTATCACCTACTTTTAGACTATTTAAAGATTGCGGTTTTCACCAAGCAAGTCCCGGAAATTTTATCCGTCCGCTCTTTTATGCTTAAATTTCTTTATAAAAACACACGGCAACTTTCGGCATACACGAATCCACCTCCATAATTGTATATCGACGGTGCTGCTCTTATCGGTCACTTGGGGAAACAGCGTATTAATAATCCTTGAAAAAGGTAAACAAACATGTGAATATAAATTCGTCTATACGTTTATGACTCATACGTGCATCTGACGAATAATGTTGTTTTTCACCGGCCACACACGGTCGATCTTCGCCGGTGTCAGCATTCTTCGGGCGAGAGACACTTTCTTATTATTGAAAACGTAACATTTAATGCGTCTTTTAATATTATGACTTTATAAAAATTTTACTAAGATTCTTTTATTGTTTTACTTAAATAAAAATAAAGTTTTCGTAAATTATTGATATAGTGAATATTTATATACACATTATAATAAAAATGAATAAAATAAAATTAATTTAAATAAAATCTTGAAGTGATCTTGATTATACTTATTTATTTACATATTATTATTTATTCAAGATCACTGCATAAATATCCCTATGGGAATATCTGCGATTTATAAGCGAGAATCGCTAATGCCAATGGTATAAATTCAAGATTTCCCATAAATACCAGTTAATATACTTATACATTATTTACAATATTATTGATATAAAGCATAGAGACATGAAAGTTCCCTATAATATGCTCATTCTATATTTATATACAAATCAAGAGTAAATATGCAAAACTCTTGGAGTTTATTTTAAACTTTACTCCTTTCATGACGAGAAAGTTTAAACAAATAACATTTAAAACACTTAAAATAATGAAACTACTTATTATTACATATACAAAAGTGTACTTAAATTCTTTAAATTTCACACCTTTCATTGGTATCACAAATATTATAATTTGATTATTGAGTTCCCTTAAAATGAAGTGGCAATTGTAGTCCACTATTTTGGGAAAACTTCTTAACATTTTTAAATATCTGGGCTGTGGGTACTTTTCAACTGCATCCAAAGCCTCTATTCTCTCATGAATCCATTTAGATTTCACACTCATTCCTAAAATCATTTTATCATTCACATGATGTGACACATTTTCATCATGTGGGTTTAATATGTGCTGTACGGGCTTTACATACCCATAATGTAAAATATTTTGTTCCTTATGAACAATTTTATTTAAATTCACTAATAAATTTACCACTATTGGATATAATTTCACGAAACATTTATATAGCTGTACCAACCAAAGAGAATTAACGTTTACAAACCACTTTGCATTAGTACTTATTAACAATAATGTTTCTATTAATTTGGGGAGTTGTAGCTGTTGTTTTATTGATTGAAATAAACATAAACTTAATTTATTATTCTCAATGTTTTCTAAATAATCTAAATATTCCTTAATTACTACTGTGATGGGGTTCATTAAATTATATACTAAATTTTCAATAATTTCATCTTTTAACAAACTTTTAATTTTAAATTGAACACTTAATTTCTGCTTATGGGAAGATGGATGAGTCGTTTCTGTTTTAAAACAATTATCATAGTCTACTGCTAAATCTACATTACCATTAAATAATTTAACATCTTTTGTCAAAGGATCACTCACATTATCATTATTAATCTGTTTGTTGCAAATCAAATTTTTGTCACCCATATTTATTTCCCGGTGTGAACATTTATTTATTATGTCACCCATATATTTCGTGGCGTCTTTCTTTTGAAGACCCTCCACATGGTGTGTACATTTATTATTTATGTCACCCGTGGCAAACATGGACTCTTCCCTTTGAAGATCATCCACATGGTGTGAACCTTTATCCTTGTCAATCAAACTATCATTATTTATTTTTAAAGTGAGGTCCCTATCAAAATTATCAATGATTGAATTATTAACTAATATTTTATCATCTTGAGCGCCTTTGTCCCAAGACATGTTTATTTTACTATTGTGAAGGGTTCTATTTTCCCTTTCCAATTTCGATGTATATAGACTCAAAAAATCCATCCCAAGTACGCAGCAATATTTTAATCTTGGTGTAACAATAAATTGTGTTACAAGTTCTACATCACCCATCTCTATATTTATACAAAATACATTATCTTGCTTGTAAAAACCTAATTTTTCAAACCTTTTATCAAATAATCCCCCATCTAAAAGTGACAATTCTAATTCACTATCTATTACAGCTACACCATATACATCCCCTACTTTAACATCTACCAGTGGAAATTCAGTGGTTATATTACTTAAATCTATAAAATTTCTCTTGCTTCGTTGTTTCTTCTTTTTCCCTTTGGTTGGACCTACCAAAAATCCAGGTCCTTAAATTCCTCAATTATAGGAACATTCCTTACTTCCTTCTTCATTGCTCCTCTTGACGCATCTCTCATTACAGCTTCTGTTTTATTTTCTTTACTTTCTATAATTACGTTATTAAATCCTCGGGTATCTTCTGTTTCATTTTTTCCATATTTCCTTCCTACATGACCCTCCTGTCTCCAATTATTATTATTATCATTACTACTACTATTATTACTCATATTCTTATTGTTACCATTTTCCACTTTTCCTCTCTGGTAACTATTATTCTGATATCGATTACCATTGTATCTTTGTTGGTTATTATGGTAATTACCATTATACCTTTGCTGAGTATTATATTGGTTACCATTGTTACCTGCTTTATATCCATTTCTATTTTGAGACACACTCCTATCTTCCACGTCGTCCAGACGCTTTACCAATTCCAAGAGTTGCTCAACGGTGTCTATACCCTGTAAAGCAACTGCTTGTACTACCTCATGCTCGAAATGATTAGCTAATTGTGTAACAATGTCACACTCCTGGATCACAGGTTGTATGTGCTTCAAGAAAGAATATTTCCGAATAACATAATTCTCCCTAGACGTGATGGAACGATACTTTCCAAAGGTAAGGTCATGTCTGATGCGCCTTTGCTGAGTTTGTCCCCAGTACTGTCTGATAAACATATTCTCTAATTCTTCGTACGTCTGTACCTCATCAATTACCATATCATACCATAGTAATGCATAATCTCTAAGACACCCTCTCATGAAATGTAATTTCGACATATCATCATGAATACCACGAATATACGTCTTAATGGTTTTAAGAAATGCCATTGGGTTGTCTTTATTATACCCAGAAAATTTTGGTATATTTTCCGTACCAATTGATATCTGTTGCGGTACAACACAAGGTGTAATTGTACCTTGTTCAACTCTCGTTTTCAAATTCTTAATTGTATCTTGACAATTTAATGTCATATCCTGTAGCTTTAAAAGTGAATCTGTACATGTTCCATATTTGACTCTACAGTTCTCAAACTTGCTTGTTAAATTCTGGACATCTTTCCGAACTGACATGGCACTACTGTCCACCTTCAGTTCCAAGAATTGTATTTTTTCATCTTGTCCTCCAATCCTTTCTTCTATTTGTTTAAAATTTTCTCTTGCTACACTAGCTCTCTGGTTCATTTCATCTATTAAGAATTCACTGCTATTCTTACACTTCTTTTCGCTCGCTTCTATTCTTTCATTGATCTGTGTTGTGCTTTGTTTCACATCTTCTCTTAATTTCTCATTCATTGCAGACATCTCCATTCTACAGGCTTTAATTCTTTCGTCAATCTTCTCATTCATTGACTTTACCACAGTTTGTATCTCTATTTTATTTCTATTCATCTCTTCTTTCATCTCAGCTTTATTTTCATCTAACTTTTTATTCATATCTTCTTTATTTTCCTTGAATTTCTTATTCATTTCAGTTTTATTTTCATCTAACTTCTTATTTATATCTTCTTTCATTTCTATCTTGTCACTTTCCAATTTACAGAAAAGTTTTTCAAATAAAATATCAAATCTGTCTCCGCCTGGCATTTCTTTCGTTTCAATTTTTACATTTTCAGTTACATTTTCATCCTCATCAAGAGGTAGCGTCTTTTCTGAATCTGTCACAGAGGAAATGCCTTGTGGTTCCCTGTACGTTTCAAATAAATATTTGGTATCCATACCACTTTCAGGATTTACACCCTCACCTTTATTCTCAGACATATTTACTTTATCTGTCCTGGCATTTAAAGAGACTTATTTGTGGAGAAAAATAAATCAAAACTTGACAAAATTTACTTGTGAATTATACTAATTAATTATTCAAATGCACTTAAAGGTGAAAATACCTCCCTCTAATTACACAGCTATTTGAATATTAAATAATTAACTAATTTTTATCTAAACAGTTTAAAATGTAAAAGTTTTGCCCCACTACGTTGGTCACCATATATACATTATGGAACGGCAAAATTTTTACACCATGAACATTGGACATCATATGAATAATATGGAAATGTGAAATTGCTAGTAAATTGTAAATATATATGAAATGTAAATGCAAAAGTTTTGCCCCACTACGTTGGGTGCCATATAAATTTATAGAAAGTGTTAATAAATGATATATATATAAATGTAAATGTATCATGGCCCCACGTTGGCTAGCGTCCATATATACATTATGGAACGGCAAAACTTTTACACCATGAACATTGGACATCATATGAATAATATGGAAATGTGAAATTGCTAGTAAATTGTAAATATATATGAAATGTAAATGCAAAAGTTTTGCCCCACTACGTTGGGTGCCATATTATATGCTGTGACTCTTACAAATTTATATATAAATGAAATAAATTTAATTTACTTAATTAATGAATAACTGAGAGTCAAGCACGCATCCTAGTGCTAGGCCTTATGCTAGACTAAGATACGGTGAATTTTCTGCTAAAAAGGTAGGTTAAGCAAAACATTTACATGCAACTAGCTCAGTTTGAAAATAAATAGTTCTCTCAGGGGCAGAAAATATGAGTTGATTCTCCTGCTCTTTAATTATCTCCAGGTCAGGTAAAGGAAAATAAAATACAAAATAAATCTTAACATCTAATTTATTAAAATAAAATAATTTTAAACGAATTCAAAAGTTTTTATCTACAAATATTTACACACAAAAATCAATATTCAGTCATAATTCAAATCTATACAACATAATCAATAAAATATTATAAAAGATAAAATAAATGAAGTCATAATATTCTGGAAAAAACTTATGTCTAAAAATGTGAACGTGACCATTATGATTTATATTTGTTATAGATACATGTAAACAATCAAAAATAAAATAAGTTACCCGTGATGAATTGTACTGGAATATATATATATATATATATATAAAAAAAAAATTGTGCGGTCTATTATTTGCCAAAAAAATATAAACATTAAGGATATGGCTTTGCCCTAATTAGTCCTGTCCGGCGCCTTTTCTCGCTCCCAACACAGTACCATCAGATAACAAATTCACACAGATGAGTATCCCAAAGTTCCACCCTACGAGCATGTCTTTTTCAACTCGTCGGACGCAACCCGAACATACATCACAATGTGCTCACTCCTTAAGGAATATATATATTTTAAATTAAATAAATAAAATGAAATAAAATAATGTCTCTGCGTATTCAATAATTAACTCAGCCCTGATTAGTTCTGTCCGGCGCCTTTTCTCGCTCCCAACACAGTACCACCAAGACCAATTCGTGTCTTTCAAATTCACCAGGACTCCATGCTATGAATTAAATAATGACATAATTCATTTCACACATTCCTGATGTATTATTCAACACGTTAATATTGAACACCCAAATACAACAAAAATATACTTAATACACATATCAAAAGAAATAATATATACATTAAAAATAAATTTTACCTTTCTCGTGAAATTCCAATACAAAAACACCACTACAAACAAAGAATTTGGTACGCCACTATACACACATTTATAACAAATATTGTTTAATCACCTTAACTCTTCATACATCGTTTCAAATTCATCCATAATAAATTTTTCAATGAAAATTTGATTCACTTATATATAACCTATATACACATAAAACAAAATTATTAATTTTAAATACCTTTTTGTAGAATAAATAAATTTAAAAGAAAAGTAAATTATGCGAAAATGAAATGATTGTGTTATCCAAAGTTATCATTACAATTACTAGAAAGTTTTGTCATAATGTATGGCATAGTACCCCTACATGCAAAACAAAACACTCTAGAAAAGAAAATAAAATGAAATTAAATAAATTCAAAAACTGAGTTCATAAATAAAGTATCTCATACATAAGTAATTATTCAAATATATCTAGACATCTCAATGTGATACGCGCTGCATGTTAAAATAAAAATATTATAAGTGTTGAATCTTGTTAAAATTTTATAAGTGTCGAAAATCTCAAAAATTATTCTAAGTCCGGATTTAGGAGTAATCCTTTTTAAAAGAAGGAGAGTGGTATCACCTACTTTTAGACTATTTAAAGATTGCGGTTTTCACCAAGCAAGTCCCGGAAATTTTATCCGTCCGCTCTTTTATGCTTAAATTTCTTTATAAAAACACACGGCAACTTTCGGCATACACGAATCCACCTCCATAATTGTATATCGACGGTGCTGCTCTTATCGGTCACTTGGGGAAACAGCGTATTAATAATCCTTGAAAAAGGTAAACAAACATGTGAATATAAATTCGTCTATACGTTTATGACTCATACGTGCATCTGACGAATAATGTTGTTTTTCACCGGCCACACACGGTCGATCTTCGCCGGTGTCAGCATTCTTCGGGCGAGAGACACTTTCTTATTATTGAAAACGTAACATTTAATGCGTCTTTTAATATTATGACTTTATAAAAATTTTACTAAGATTCTTTTATTGTTTTACTTAAATAAAAATAAAGTTTTCGTAAATTATTGATATAGTGAATATTTATATACACATTATAATAAAAATGAATAAAATAAAATTAATTTAAATAAAATCTTGAAGTGATCTTGATTATACTTATTTATTTACATATTATTATTTATTCAAGATCACTGCAATATGTCCATATTATTATCATATACTTCTTCAATAATTAATTAAATTGTTATATAAATGATTTTTTTAGAAAAATTTTGTTAGAGTCAATAATGGACCTTTAACAATTGCCCCTTTTTAATAAATATAAATTTTAACTTCTAAATAAATTTATATTTATTAAACAACCTTTACAAAAGCATTCCATGTAAAACTATTTTTTTTTAAAGAAAATTAACATAAATACATTTAACTGTTACTATACCTAATTTCAATTATTATAGTTCATTACAACCAAAACTTTATTTAAAATAACTTTTCACAAGACGAACCAAATAACTTAATGATATTACTATATTTATGTATTTTCAAAACGTATGTACATTCAATTAATCAACCCAATGTATTTCTGTAAATTAATATTCTAATCAAAATTCCTATTTATAATACTTTATGTGTGTGCTTTGTACCAATTACACTCATTCATCTCTATTGCTTATATCTTGATAATAATCCTGTAGCATAGAAACATGATATCTACCTCTAATATAATTTGTATTTGGTTCTATTAATTCATAAGTATTTTCTCCTAATTTTAGATTAACTTTATATGGTCCGATATATGGCCTTAACAACTTCCCCATAATATTTTTCTTTCGATCAGTAACCCTCAAATTCTTCACAATAACTAAATCTCCTATTTCGTAACTTTTAAACTTCTTCTGTTTCTCCATTTGTTTTTGTTCCCATATTTTTTTTTTACGTTTTGATCTTTCCCTCACCAATTCATACCTTTCACTTAAATCGATTGTTTCTTGATTATCCCATGGCCTTTCTGGCATTTCTCCCAAAAATACCGTTACTGGACATAAATCATGTACTGAACTATGCGTATGATTCATTACCTTCTCAATTTGACCAAGATATCTCGCCCATCTATTATGTTGATCTGTTAATAATATTCTTAAATATTTTAAAATTTCCCTAACATATCTTTCTGTTGGATTTCCTTGAGGATGTCTATACGAGGAAAAATAAGCTTTAATATCCTGATTATTCAAATATTCCTTATATCTGTCATTATTAAAATAACTAGCATGATCTGATAATATAGCTAAAGGCTTCCCATACATAAAAAAATACTCCTGTAACGATTGTAATACAATTTCAGTATTGCATTTGCTTGTTGGTACCAATTTTACAAATTTAGAAAAAATGTCACAAATAATTAGTACATGTCGATATCCTTTTGTGCTTGGCAACAAATTAGATAAAAAATCGATAGATACCAATTCTAACTTGTCATTTACCATTATGCTTTTACTTATATTTTGATGTGTAATGTTCTTATCTTTCGTCAATTCACATAATCGACACTTCTTAATTTCACTTTTTATTATCCTTTCATCATTTTTACAATAAAAAGCTTCCCTAAATATCAACCAGCATTTTCGTGCCCCAATATGCAAATACTTTTCATGTATATAATTAGTTATCTCTCTAGTATGTTCTTCATTTGTTACAAAAACTTCAGTTTTACCAATTTTCTTTATAATTATCTCCTCTTCTATAGTCATTTCCTTAAAATCCCCTAATTCTTCCAATATTTTTCTTATATCATCAAACATAGGTAACTTCTGTATGTTTTTAAGATATTCCAAAGATAAAATCCCCGATTGATTCAAAATTACCAAATTAACTTCCAAACTAGTTCTTTTATTAATTCCATCTTTTCTACTTAGTACATCTGCTGTTATCATTTCTTTACCAGGCCTATATCTTACTTCCATATCATATTGCTGTATAATCAAAGTCCATCTATATATTCTATTATTATTTAATCGTGTATTCATAATGTTCACTAATGCCTTATGATCTGTCTCTAAGATAAACCTCTTAGCAATTAAATAGTATCTTAATTTAGTAATTGAAAAAATAATTGCCAGCATTTCGAGTTCTGAGGTGGAATATCGACTTTCGCATGGTTTAAGTGTTCTAGAAATAAAATATATAGGTACTTCTTGATTATCTTTGATTTGTATCAATTCTGCGGCAACAGTATGATTTGAAGCATCGGTACGTACAATAAATGGTAAAGTGAAATCTGGATGTTCTAAATGAAGGTTTTCCACAAAATTTTCTTTTAACTTCACAAAACATTCTTCACATTCTTCACTCCAATTCCATTTGTTTCTTTTTTTAAGTAACTGTAATAAAGGTAAAGTTTTCTCACTGAAATTATGTACAAATTTCCTGTAATAATTCAGCATACCAAGAAATCCTCGTAATAATTTTTATGTCCAAATAAGATTAAATTACTTTAAAATATTAATATTTGAATCTCATGTTGATAAAGTTCTTGAATTTTAAGATACAAATTTCCATACTGAACGAATAATTTTTTCATACCTAAATATAGATAAATATATTCTTAATATGGTATTATAAAGGAATGGAACATATTATAAAGAATTATAGTGTATTTGTATATCCATAAAAGCATTTTAGAAGTACATAAAAAAATTTACCTGAAAGGTTATTTATAAAACTGTGTGGACATCGTACCATAATATTATCATATCTTTTAACGTCATCTAAATCGGTTTATATTATTTGTGAAATTGAAATTTATTGCATAGCAGACAAAAAAGACGTTTATATTAATTTTCATCATATTCATTAAATTGTATAAAATCTGAAGAGTTGTGTTTATTTGATTTCTTTAGTTGCATCTTGGGAATTTTCTATGTTCTTGGTCTATTGACATTTCGATAACCTTAAAACATAAAAGCAACATGTAAAATTATAACATTGTATTCTGGATTAATGGATTACTTACCTAATTTATAGGAAGGGAATAGTCTTACAAATTATTAATAAATATTATTCGTTTATCGGACCTCTATCACACGATCCTGAAGAGAAATTATAGTTATCTAATATATAGTAATATTTTTTTTTAAAGTTGAACGTTCATAAATATAGAAGAATAGAATTTAATACCAACTTCAAACAAAAACATTACTAAGATTGATGTATAGTTGGTGGTATAAGCTACAGGAAAGTATTTTAATTTGAATTTGAACTAGTAAATTTTCTTAAGTAAATACTAAATAAAGATAATTGATGTTTATAATAAAAGTAAAAGAGTCTCATGTTCAAAATTATTACAAGTATAAATTAATAAACATTTATAATTGAATTAAGGAGTTAGCCGGTTGAATTTTATTAATTATTGGCAGGTCCAATATAGGACATTTATAATAAGATTAATGAAAGTAAGCCTTTTATTAATATATATATATATATATATATATATATATATATATATATAATCTAATAATCCCCTCTACCATATTAATGGTGTGGGGCGTTTATCCTCTTCTAACTTTTTATGAATCTTTTCCATTTATTTCTATTCCTCGCCATGCTCTTCGCCTCTGTCCAAGTTTTGCCCTTCCTCCTCAAAATCTCTGCTATGACATTATTCCATGTCGTCCTTGGCCTTCCTCTTCTTTTATTTTTCATTATTCTTGCTTCCCATATCCTTCTTGTCTGTCTCGTATTTTCCATTCTGTATAGATGTCCCCACCATCCCAACTGTCTTTGCTCAATATGTTCCAACACTGACTGTATATTTAAATCTTTTCTTATTTCCGAATTTCTTATTCTTTCCATCTTTGTAACTCCTCTGACTCTTCTTAAATATTTCATTTCTACTGCTTGTATTTTACTTTTTTGTCTTGTATTTAATATCCAGGATTCGCATCCATATACTAATATCGGTCGGTATATTGCCTTATATACTTTTAATTTTGTTTCGCGGGATATCTCTTTTTTGTTAATGAACTTATTCCTCATACTATAATACAGCTTTGTTGCTTTTTATCTATTATTTGCTCAAGAATCTTCATTGCAGTGCTTAGAAGGGTTATTCCTCTGTAGTTATTGCATTATTTTTTGTTTCCTTTATTCTTGTATATTGTACTATTAACGACTTCCTCCAATCGTTTGGTATCTCCTCTTCTCTCCATATTCTGTTATATATTTTCAACATTACTTCTCTTCCTTTTTGTCCTATATTTTTAATCATTTCTGCCGTAATCTTGTCGCAGCCTGGTGCTTTCCCATCTCTCTGTTTATGTATTGCTTCTTCCAATTCGTCCATGGTAATTATTTCTTCCGTCTCTTCTTCTTCTATTGTTTGTTGTTCATCGGTATTCTCATTTTCCACTCCTTCGTTTAGCAATTCTTGGAAGTATTCTTTCCATCTTTCTACGATTTTTTTTTATCGCTTAGTATATCTCCCTTCTTATTTTGTATATTATTATGGTGTGTAGATTGAGACATTTCTTCATTCCTTACTGACTTCAAAACTCTATAAAATAGTTCTTGGTTTTCTTTACTATTTTTTTCCATCTTTTCACCAAATTCTTGCCATGTCTCTTTTTTGGCTTCTGCCACTAACTGTTTTACTTTTTTTCTTTCTTCTTTGTATATATTGTATTTCTCCGCTGTTTGTTCTGCTAAATATATTTTCCATGCCTTTTTTTTGACTTTACTTGATACCTTATTTCATTTGTCCACCACTTTGTTTGTCTTTTGTTTTTCTTCTTGCTTACTCCACATATCTCTTTAGTTGTAGTTATTATAATTTCTTTGAACGTATTCCAAGTTTCTTCAATATTTCTATTCATTTCTACATTTTCTACTCTTCCAGTTATCCTTTTCTGGTAACTTTCAGCGATATCTTTACTTCTTAGTTTGTATGTTCTAAGTAATTCTTTTTGGTTTTCTTTCTGTTTGTATATATATTTCTTTTCTTTATTTTGAACTTTTTCCTTTATTTTTGATATAACGACAAAGTGATCGCTCCCTATTTCCGGTCCTCTTCTTACTTTTGTATCAGTCACGATTCCTTTATTCGTTTTGTCAACTAATATATAATCAATTATGGACTTCTCTCCCCTGCTCTTAACTTCCCTGGTATATGTGTGTATATTTTTGTATTGGAAAAGACTATTAGTTATTACCAAGTTGTGTATCATGCAAAAGTCTAGCATTCTTCTTCCATTGTTATTTCTAACCGTCTCTCCGTTTGTTCCTAATACTTCAGTGTATTCATCCTCTCTTATACCAACTCTACTGTTGAAGTCTCCCATTACAAAAATTATTCCTTTCGCATCTTCTACCACCACTGTTAATTCTTCCCAAAACTTATTTTTGTTATCTGCTGTGTCGTCTTCATTTGGTCCGTATACTACTATTATTGTTTTCATTATGTTCCTCTCCTTCATCTCTATTAGTAATATTCTTTCTGACCATGCCTTCCAGCTATGAACTTGGTTTTCTAATTTTTTGTGTAAAATGCATCCTACTCCTGCAGCTGCTCTTCTTTCTTTTCCTACACCACTGTATAATAAAGTGTGACCATTGTCCATCTTAATTATTCCCTGTGCCTTTTTCTTCTTTTCCGTAATTGCTAATATGTCTACTTCTAACTCTTCGAATTCCTTTTCTAATTCCTTTTCTTTTCCTGTTATACTTTTTATGTTCCACGTGCCAATTTTCCATATTATGTTTTCTTTATCCTTACTTTTCCTTATCGTTTCTATTTTTTTTGTGTCATCGTTATCATATTCATCATTATTTTTTTATTCTCCTTTATCGTGTCCTTTTTCTTGCCCGGGTCATCATCTTCATTTCTACTAGTCTTTATTATTAGTTTTTTGACATTATTTTTGCGATTTCTTTTTTTCTTTCCAATTCTCCTTCCTTCTTATTCCAATTCTCTTTTTCTCTGTTCCATCTCCATTGTTCTCCCTCCACTATTAGCTTTTGAAATCCTATCTTGACGGTTTTTCCTTTCATTCTCTCTTCTTTGGCCTTTCTACGTATCTTTTCTTGTATTTCTCTTTCCTCCTTCGTCATATCATCGTTAATATATATCTTTTGTTCTTTATATTCTCTTAATTTACCCTTGTTTTTCATCATTTGTATCTTATCATGTGTATTCTTTAGTTCTATTAAGCAAGTTTCTGGGCCCAGTTGTTTCACCGCTTTAATTTCTATTTGTATTTCCATGTACTTCTGGATAATTTCTTCTACCACTACTTTTAGGTGCCCTTGATCACTCACATCTATTTTTAATCCCTGCATAACTGCATTATATCTTCTATTCACTCCCTCCAGTCTATCTAGTCTTCCTTTCAAACTCCTAATTTCTTTTTTCAGTTCTGCATTTTCTTCTTTGATTTTCTCATTTTCCAATTTAATTCCTTTCATTTCTTCCATATATTTATCTTGTTTTCCCTCTATATGTTGCACTTGTGTAACCAGTCCTTGCATCATTTCCATTAACTTGTCTAATTTATTTTCGTCATCGCTTGCTCCTTTCTCCGTTGTTTTAGTTGTCTTTTTATTCTTCCTAAGCATTTCGGTTATATCTCGTTGTCCCCTCTTTCTTTTTCCCTCATCTGTTGTGCTCCCATCGCTATCCATTTCCAACAGTATTCCTACTATTTTAGTTTTTCTTATGACGGGCCTTTTCTTCTTATCGCCTCTATTTATTTTATTGACGCCCGACTTCTCTTCAGGGTGCTGTACTTTATTTTATTATTTCTGTTTCCAAATCTCTGGTATGGTTCGCAGCACCGTACTTTTTTCTTTAGTTGTTATTGTTGAAATATATATCCGTGTGTGTAGAATGCCCGAGTTGACCTCTCGGAGGCAGTCAACACATGTTTTATTAATCTGAATAAATTGTCTTACCTTCTACTTTCTTCTTGTATTTCTGTATCACTTCTACTTTTTCTTCTTCTTCACACTTATCTCCTTTCTGTGTATTATTAACTCGGTTTCTCCCTATTATTGGGTTAAAAATCCGGAGCCGATATATACACGTCTACACTATACACTGGACACTCTCAAACTCCACGAAATTTTGTAAACTATCGAAATTCTCTGCATGAAAACTATTTCTGTGTATGTTTTAGCAAAGCTAAGTGACGATATTTTACAGACTTTGCAATAAATTTCGGAATCACTGACACTTAATTTTTATCTCAGAAAAAGTAACATAAACAACGTTCTAGATCTAAATAAATGATAACTAAAAATGTACGCGTATGTTATTGAAACATACATATTATATTGCGAAATATAAGGTAAATATTGTACTAGAGTGGGGAAAATTTGCTTTCTGTACCTATTTTCAAATCTAAACTAATGTGTGTATATAAATTTACACTAAGATCCGCAAATATTCCAACACACTTCTAGTCATTCAGAAATATCAGAAATTTATGCTCAAAGTTTAAACTCTACATTTATTCGTTAACCCTCGTATATTGAATTCTATAAAATCTTTTATGTAACTTATTTATTATGCCCATACACTAACACAGATATTTGTTTTAGATACTTTTTATATTCCCAATAATTAATTCAAACGATTTAATTTAAATAATATAATCTTTCTTTTTGTATTCATATCACGCCATCTATCTCTAATTTTTAGAACACTATACCCTTACTCATTCAAATAATTCTATGTACTATGTTGGTACAATAGTTCTCTTCAAGCTATGGCAAATTATAACTTTCAAAATAGTATTTATATCTTTTGTGATTTTTAATGTTAATATTCTTGCTTATTATACTAATAAAGCTATCATATCAATCATCTTATATAACTTTTGTCCAAGAATTCATCACGTAAGTACCAAACAAATTACCAATACCCAAGGTATGTATCTGACAGTTTTTATATTTTTTTAGGTTAAATGTACCAATTCATATTTTTTCTACAATGAATCTACCACTTGTTGGACTCTAAACCTTCGAATTTAAAAAAAAAATTCAAAATATAATACATTTATTAACAATTTACAATTATGAAAAGGAATATGGAATGATACCACTCAATATTTGGAAATAGAGCGAATACTAAAAACGTAAACTTGTTTAAGTTCGTAATAAAAAAAACTGTAAATTATTATATTCATGTATAAGTCTGCTTTTTATAAAGGTAAGAGTTTAATTGTAATTTATTTTAAACGAAATAGTATACCTATAAGTACATATACCCCAAACTATTAGATTTATGTAATCTTTCGTATGCATATAGCATGAATTATTTATTTTGTTCCACCTTAATATCATGAAAATAGTGAATTTAAATTATTAGATTACATAATAAATTCATCACATTGAATCATATACTCAAATTTACATGGATCTTTGATTATTTTTTACTAATAAACTTTAAATAGAAATCAAATAAAAGTATACAACCTCCTTATAAATTATTTCTTTATGTCCAATACTTCTTCCTTGGATTTATATGATTCTGTTTTCAGCACTGGAATTAAGTTAATGTAAACTACTTGCAAAGAATCCCACGACAGTAGTATCCTCGTCCTCTTGAAGTTTCTGGTGATCCAACACTTATCCCCTTCTGTTTTAGATATGGTAAGTAAATTATTCGTTCTTCTTGTTTGAATGGTGTAATTAATTCCTTTCCTGTTCTTGTATGTTACTAGTGTAGACCTTACGTGTTCAGCACCCCTGGATGTATTCCAACTGTGTCTCATCTTACTTGACGATAACAAATGGACACCTTGAATTTACTGGTTGGAATAAAAAGACATCAATGGTAGGTTAATTTATGCCGATCCTCTTCTAATCCCGGATGTAAATTGACGAATCACCTCTCGGACTGGAATCTATTATTTTCTTATAACTTCTCACCGGATTTATTTGGTAAGTTTATACAATTTCTTCTATTATTTAATATTCTTCTTTACAATCCTCCCGTTTTCTTCACTTGTAATGGTACCAAATGATAGTACGTAAATTATATATGAGATCTCCAATAGACCCTAAAATTAAACACTCACTCCACTTTTACCGATCGCAAATATCTTATAGCACGCTATAAATTGCTTAATTGATTGTGAAAACTACTTTTACAGCTTTTAAATAAGATTTTTTCCGCGAGAGAAAAACGATTAATCTTTTCACATCGAAAAAATTATAATAATCCCTTTTGTTTTGTTTGATTCCCCTTGGAGATGTATCCTTTTATTTCTTTCAACCAATTGCTTTATTCCAAATTCAAAACCTATTCAATTAAAGATCTCTTTTCCTCTTGACAACATTAAATACTCATACAAATTTATGCAATCTATCATTCAAAATTCTTTACCGATTTATATCACTATTTCCACATATTTTAAATACCTCAATACCTATTTCTACTATTTCATTTTTCAACTGTCAAAACTGACAGATCCCAAATTTGAATTATACCGCGTAAACTTCTTTACCTTTTTAACTTATACGTGTTACAATATTTACCAATTCTTAACTTTTCTTATACAAATATGTACATTAAACAAGTTTTTACAAATTCATATTAACATTTACAAAATTTCAAATTATTTTCTTTAAATTTTCTACTTTCAGAATATGGTGGAAAATAAATCTACAATGGACCTGAACAACGTCCTCCCACACAAGATATAATTATTTTAGTATACTATTTCTCTATCAAAACCCAATAAATAATATAGTAAGAAATAAATACAAAAACTCTTCTATTTTATTATGTAGAATATTTTAATTTACGTTTTTTTAAAAGTATACCTAAGGTAACTACATAAATTTAAATTATAAGCATTTATATATTAATTGAGTAGTTATCATACATAAGATAACTATCTCAATATAATAAATTTTAAAAACCCGTCACCCTTGTACCTACGCCGATGAAGAAAGGATTTTATTCATAAAATTCCTTATTTTATGGCAGTTTTTTCTCTGATTCTCTGGAGTAAACAGATGTTACGTTCGCCCTATGAATTAGTGCTATTCAGATATAATGTAAACAACACACAGTTGCTTACATTATTTCTTTTCACGGTTGTGGCACCGTGGTAGTTTAGCTCGCTCGATTCCGCTCTCTAATTATCAGGTACCCAACCCGCAAGGAGTGGAATATTCCATAACTTTGTTTGATTTTGAGAAGCGATCATTCCAAGTGTTAAAAATGCCGAAAGAAAAACGATCAGTTAGCACTATTTTAAACCAATTTGTCAAAGACTTCAGCGATTTTACAACTGATGGAAGTGTGCTGTTTTGTAAATATTGTGAAGTGAGTGTAACAGCAACAAAAAAGTGCCAAGTTACGCAGCATTTACAAACCAGTAAGCTCCAAAGAAAAGAAGAACCGAAGCTTAGGAAGTAAACAGCAGATGTTAGTACCAGCTATATTAAAACCTGGTGTCAGTCGTTCACCATTTAACGAGGAATTGTGTGAAGCTCTAATTTCTGCGGACATACCGTTGGCGAAATTAAAAAATGAAGCATTTAAAACCTTTTTTGGAAAAAGATACCAAGCAAAATATTCCAGACGAATCTACACTGCGAAAAAACTATATTCTGCCATTATATAACGCCACAATACAAAAGTTGCGGGAAAAAGCTAAACATAAAAATATTTGGGTATCTTTAGATGAAACAACGGATGTCGAACAAAGTAGCATAGTAAATTTTGTTTTTGGTATTTTGAGAGTTGAAGAAGAAAGAAATAAATTGTATCTGTTAACAATGAAAGTGTTGGCAAAAGTGAACCATACAACAATTGCCACATTTTTCAATGATGTGCTAAATGTTTGTTGCCAACAGGCATTTGCTATGAAAAAGTGCTCGTTGTGTGTACGGATGCTGCTCCATACCAGTGGCGGCTGCTGCAGGGAGGGCAACGGGGCAATTTTTTTTTAACAGATAAATTAATTATAAATACCTAATTTGTATGTAATTTTTCTGATTTGTTTGATAACAAATAATATCCCTACACACTATATGCACACTTGTCCTATATTAGCAAATATATATTTTTATCCTTCTTTAAAATTGTGATTTTGCTGCTTGGGATTTTTTCGGAAGTAACAGTCCGTCTCTTCAGCGCGTTTAAAAATCACAGTCTGACGTAGGCTCCGGGGCATCTCGCGCGAGTGCACCGTTTGTATTAGAAATCGAGCGTATAAAAAGTGGCGCGGGGCGAGAGCGGTATATGTCACGACAGGGCACTAGACTGTGATGCCGGCTGGCAATCAGTATATAATATCACAGAATAACAAAAGTGACAAAAGCCACACTTGCATAATTCCGATATTTGTGCGCAAAATGAAACAGGCCCACATTTTACAATGGCGTGTTTTGTTTTTGTTGTGTGCTTGTGTAAATATAACCTGTCTTAGTTTTATAACTTATAATTTACGAAAGAATAATAAGTAAAAAGGTGCCAGTTAAATTGTTGTTGATATAAATAATGGAAACTGTACGAAAGAAGAAATCTGGCGTGCGTAGATGTTGCATTTTTACTTGTAAAAATGTTCACCAACAAAGTATATTCTACAGTTTCTGTTCGTTTCCTAAAGAAGAAAATTGATAAGTTATAGCTATTGAGTAACAGATAATTTGTAATAATTCATCTTTTTTGTACTGTCTTGCAGTGGATCACCAGGTATAACCGGAATGACCCTCTAAGTAAAGATTTGTCAAAATTATGGCAAACAACATTTGTGTGTGGTAAACACTTTGAATGAAACTTTTTATATAGTGAAGGAACCTCCTTCGAAAATAAGAATTTTAGAGAACATTGTTATCTCTCACAGCTATGACCATAATGAGAAGAAACCAATTCAAACCTCACCGGTTAAGGAACTATCTGAAGGTAAATGTTAATATTATTTTATAAGAACTAAGTATTATTTGAAATTTTAAAAGCATACTAATTTCAAAATGTATTTCAGAATGTGTGGAAATTATGAATGTTCCTAGCACAAGTGATATTGGATCCCAAAATTTAGCAGAAGGTGAACCACCTATAGGTATGACAATTAATATTTACAATACAAAATTATATTATGAGCAAAACATAAAATACGTTTAGTTGTCATTTTTGAACAAAAATTCAACACATATGTATTTAACCTAGTATAAACTAGAATAATTTAGAACTTTTCATTTACAAACATACAATTAATTTGTTTTAACAAAATCTATAATCTTTTAATTGTATTTTAGCAGTTATGGAAATTCTTACTACAAGTGATGTTGGGGTTCAAACAGAAAAAAATCTCTCTGCCCATACACCCAGAAAGGAAAGACTGAGAAAATCTCTAAAACAGCATCGAGTTATAGCTTCTAAATCTAAAATGAAATCCTATCCTAAACAGGAGAATTTACAATATTTTCTAGGGCTTTGTGACAGATATTTATCAAATGAACTGGCAACTGTTAAATTTAATGCAGTTAATAAAAATAAGAATACTGCAAGATACAGCATACAGTACAAACAATTTGCTTTAAATATCTATTTTTTGGGATCAAGAGTTTATAAATACCTAAGTAAAATACTTCAATTGCCAAGCGTAAGAACATTACAAAGATTAACACAGAATTGGAATATATCTCCAAGAGTGTTGATTTTGTGTATTTTGCAATTGAAATGAAAACTGCTCATTTTACACCAGAAGCACGTGAATGCATTCTATGTATTGATGAAATGTTACTAAAAGCTAATTTATTTTATAATATAACTAAAGACGAAATTGTAGGATTTCATAAAATAAATGGTCAAACAACATATAAACCAGCAAAATTTGCTATGGTTCCCTTTGCTAAGGGCATTCATATGAATTGGAAACAGCCAGTTGGTGAGCAGCACATGTAGTGTTTAGAGGACTGTAGATAATACAATACTAAAGTTATTTGCAGTTGGGCTTTCTGTCCGAGCACTAGTATCTGATGTCGGATCAAATTTTTGTAAATATTCAAAAGAGAAAGGAATTACTCCAGAATCACCATACTTTTAGTTAGAACATAAAATATTTTATTTTTTTGATGTTGCAGATCTTGTTAAAGCAACTAGGAGCACATTTTTTAAATATACAATACAATTTGACAATTTTACAGCAAACAAAACATTTCTCGATGAATTTTATAATAAGATAAACTCATGAACACCAAACTTCAGTGAATTAGTTATAAATTATTTTGCTAATCGTAAGGAACGGCGAATGGATTTTATTTTCAAACAAATTAATTAAATAACATATTGAGTTTATTTTTTTGTCTGTACTTAATTTTTGATATTAAACACTCAGCCCATCTGGGTCAACAACCGACTACATAGCTGCGTTATGTAGACGCATCGGACAAAAAATATGTTTTATATGAATGAGTACGATTTAACGTTTTTTCCTGTTTTATACAAATAAAAGCGTATTTTTCTATGAATGCGTGTTCGTTTCTATTTACAAATGAGCATTCTTACGTGTATTTATAAACATACATTCTGTGCCAGGTTCATAATGTAATTTTTTATCTAAAACACAACATAGAAAATTAAATTTTTAATTTCTTCGTTATTGCGGTATATTTGGGCCTGTTTCTGTTCGGACTTTACATACCTGCTACTCCGTCTTTTTATTTCTGGGACATCCTGTATAGAGGCATTTATATAACAATTTATTAAAAGCAAACTTAAGGTAGCTAGTGGTTTTGTAAATAACATCCATTGTCAAACAGCACAATGGATGTTATTTAAAAAAATACATAAGTTTTTGTTGTGTGACCCGCGATTTTATTACCGACCAGCCGCCAATGCATGCATGTGCAAGGGCGATAGATACACAGATGTTCAGTTTGTAGTATTAGCCGCCGATGTGAGTTGACACATAGTTATCGATATGGCTTTTACGACGCAAGAATTATGGGATATGGTGTATCTGTACGGTGAAGTAGGTGGAAATGGAAGAGCTGTTGAACGTTTATACGCCGTACGTTTTCCTAATCGCAGGCGTCCGTCGTATCAATCGTCGTATGGACACGGTGTTTAGGTTACGTGAACAAGGCACACTACACCCACGCTACGAAGGCAGGGGTCATGAAAGAACACGGAGAGTTTTACATGCGGAAGAGCATTTCCTGGATGTGGTAGATAGGGATCCAGGTATAAGCACGCGATTTGCAGCAAGACAAGTCGGAGTGTCCCGATCGACAATTCAT
Organism: Amphimallon solstitiale; assembly: GCA_963170755.1. NCBI lineage: Eukaryota > Metazoa > Arthropoda > Insecta > Coleoptera > Scarabaeidae > Amphimallon > Amphimallon solstitiale. Next base: position 40,526,508 of record OY720685.1, on the reverse strand, counting down.
CGACTCCTCCGCGAGAACTTGCTGTACCCATACCACCTGCAACGGGTGCAAGTTCTAGCACAACAGGACCGTCCCGCACGTGTTAAATTCTGTACCTGGTTTCGACGAAAACAAGCTAGAGATGTGGACTTCTGTGCCAGCATACTATTCACGGATGAATGTTGTTTCACCCGAAATGGTCTGCTTGGAGCGCACATACTACCTGCACGACTGACCGGAGAGAGTTATTTAGAGCTTTTGCAGAATACGTTGCCGGAATATCTCGACGATGTGCCTCTGCAACTTAGAAGACAACTCCGGTTCATGCACGATGGCGCGCCTCCACACATTTCATTGGCAGTGCGCTATTACCTCAATGCTTCATATCCTCGATGGATTGGACGTGGAGGACATACACCATGGCCGGCGCGCAGTCCAGATTTAAATCTATTAGATTTTTTTTATGGGGGTATATGAAAAAATTGGTGTATGATGGGGATGAGATTGCCACAGAAGAAGATCTTCGGCAACGTATTTTTACAGCTGCGAAACGTATACGTGGGGAACCAGGTACCTTCCAACGAGTGCGTGGTAATCTTCTCCGACGGACTGACGCCTGTCTTCGTGCGCACGGCGCACAGTGTACGATTTGACTAATCTAGGGGGACAAAACTCGGGAAGCTATATATGGAATTATAAATTACATTTATTTTATAAATTGGAACGTTACAGTAAATAAAAGACAAAACTGAATGTATAAGATGACATTTATTAATCTTTTAATAAAATTCTTATATCTATTTCATGTTTAGATATTCGTTTCCAAGGAAGTTTTCTTAACAATGTTATATAGGGGTCTGAAGACATGTGTTTAATTAAATCATAATTGGTTCTGTGTCTTGTTGTTTTTAATGTATGCCACAATCTGGCTTTCCTAATTTCTTTATTTTTGGCATCCGAAGCCTCCTCGGACATTTGTCCTATCGGTATTACCGAATTTTTTATTATGTCTGCCCCGTGTACCAAAATTTTATGAACTGTTGTAGGCATGTTATACCATGGGTATAAACTTAAATATATTTCCCTGGTCTCCACACACTAGTTATGAAATGTTTCGGTATTGATTTCATAGCTTGAAGCTATAGCTCCAAGAATTGTCCCAAAACGATGAATAAGATTTTCGTTGAGTCCAGTAATCCGCGCCGTTGTGGCATAATTATAAAAAAATTCTCGTGCGGTATTTCCGTCGTTGTTTGTACCAAATCCTGGTTTAACTTTGTCTATGATGAGACCAGCTTCTTTAAATCTTTTCTTTATTTCATCTTTAGTTTTTATAGCACCAATAATCCTTGGAGCTTTCTTATATGTGGTGGCTCGTTTTGGTGAGGCTGTAGACATTTCTTGAATTAATTTAGCAGCATCACGTTTACCACTAGCTCTGACACTTAAACAAAAGTCAATTGATCTTTACTGTAGTTTTTTAAGTGTTGAATTTTCCTTTTCTTCGATTTTTTTGAACTTTCCATAAAAGTTTTCTGCGGTCTGCCACCACTAGTACTTGGTTAAGACGAATTATCTGCTACCACAAGCATGTCGAAAGTTAAATAATCGTTCAGCCACTGTTCATAATCTTGTAAAAATAAGTCTAATCATCTTTGCTTGCGAATCCATTTCGCACGAAATTTCTCGCATTCTTTTTTCAAGATTGCTCGTCCTGTTCTTCGTTAACAACCATATCACCGAAGCTAGTTTTTACAAAGTTGATTACTTTATTTAATCGACCTTTGGCCGGAACAGAACGCCAAAAATCAAATATTGACTTTCGCTGCATTCGGGCATCTATAAAGAAAAATACAAGAATATTTATAATCGCAAAAAATCGCAAAAAACGATTATTATAGCACCAAAGTATTTTAAACAAAGAATCTTTTAAAACTACTATCACAGCCTGACTACATATGACTACTTGGTATATCTCTAAATAAAAATTAATTATGAAAAAAAATGTATTTAATTATGTATTTTTTCAAGGGAGTGTTACACATTTGTAAATGTACAATTGGATATATTTTAATAATTTAATATACGCATAATTACCTCTATTTGATGACATTATCACAAAACAACACTTAAAATCGCTCAAAACACCGAAAAACTTATATACACACCTCAGCGTTAATGATCGCACTGAATGGTCACCGATCGGCCGTTTACCTGCATGGATTTTCCCATTAAATAAAACGATTGGCGGCGCCAGGGAATTATTTGCTTTGTATTATTCAATAAAGGATGTATTCGCAAGTGTAATAAAAATACAAAAAGGTGGTTCTAAACATTTCATTAAAATAGGTTTTGTCCACCTAGATTAGTCAAATCGTACACTGTGCGGCGGACACATAGAGCACCTTCTATAAATATCCACCTGCTTCACCTACACAATCGGTTCTTTTCAGGACCACCATATTACTTGTGTTAAAAAAAAGGAGGAGGAATAGATACTTCATAATAAATATCACACCATTAATTACTTTTTAGACCTGCTAGAAAAAAATAACTACATTTTGATATTTACTACGATTTATTGAATATTCTAAAATAATAACAATCAGCTGTTTCCGACTACAAACACATTAAAGGGCAACAACCTTCCTATTTTAAAAACAAAAATAATCTTTTATTGTCTGCAATAAAGTGAGTCAGTCGCCCATCTGCGTCAACAATCGAATACATAGCTGCGTTATTTAGACGCTTCCGGCAAAAAATATGTTTTATAACCAATGAGTATGATTTAATATTTTTTTCCCGTATTATACAAATAAAAGCGAATTTTTCTTTGAATGCGTGTTCGTTTTTATTTACAAATGAGCATTCTTACGTGTGCCAGGTCCGTAATGCAATTTTTTATTTAAGAAAATAACAGAAAATTAAATTTTCAATTTCTTCGTTTTTGCGGCATATTTGGGCCTGTTTCTGTTCGGACTTTACATACCTGCTACTCCGTCTTTTTATTTCTGGGACATCCTGTATAGAGGCATTTATATAACAATTTATTAAAAGCAAACTTAAGGTAGCTAGTGGTTTTGTAAATAACATCCATTGTCAAACAGCACAATGGATGTTATTTGCAATTTATTATAATTTTCATGACATAACATGCTGGTACAAATACATACATACAAGATGTATTTGTACCAGCATGTTATGTCATGAAAATTATAATAAATTGCAAGTTAATGTGACCCCCACACTTGTATGACAAAACATTCAGAGTCTGCGTGATGTAAGTACCAAATCATGTAGGTATCACAATTCAAATTACCAAAAAGGCTTCAATTTTTAATACTCTCCAGAAGGGAATAAAAGAGTGTACTACTTCACAGATTAAAAACAATCTTTATAAAAATATCTTGATATAATCGTTTACTTTAAATGAATAGGTAAACGAAAAGAAAAGAAGCTGGCTTTGAACGGTTGAAAATGTAATATATATAAGTCACAGTAAGTAATATATGTGTTTAAATCCAGTATGATGAGTTATGTAATACATATTTATTAATGCGTGTGTGCATTTGATGTACGTGTCAATTATTAACAGCTTGTATTAGAAATCCTTGTTTTATTTAGCCCGCTTATCAGAAATATCCACTACAAAATTTAGGAAAATGTATTTCTTCGAAACAACTTCTTCATTACTTTTAAAATCCTGTCGCAATTTTGGTAGTCAGATGCAGTAACATTTAAATGTTCATAATTTGTTTACATTAGTTTCGTGTTTTTTTAATAATTATATTACTAATGTTGATAGTACAAGTTTCCCTAAAATTCCAATTTTAAAATTGTTCGGACCTTCAGGATTTCGAACCATTTCAGAACCAAGATTTGGGCGGACATGCGCATTATTATCAGAACTACTAATTCTAGAACAGTTCCGAAACTGTTCAGAACTGGAGGTTTGAAGAAGCCTAATAAATAAGTATCAATTTATTGACATTTCTGATTATAAATTGTAAACAGAAATATTTTGTATGATCCAGTTGGTAGTACTGTATTGAAGAGAATAAGACAACTATTTTATCGCTTTATTGAAAATGTAACAGTGATTCTATTAATAAGCCAGTGGGGCTTACAATATCCATTAAATTTAAAAGAACAAAGTATTCACAAATATTTTCATAATTATTTCGAGATTTTCTTTAATCAATTTACAATTTCTATACATCAACAAGCACATAATAAACTGTTCAGTAAGAAAATGTCATTTCTGCTTCACTTTTCTCATGTATAGTCATATAAAATGCAACTTACCTGGCATTCCTTTCACAGCAAAAGGCCTTATGGTGTTCGATATATTCCTTCGAGTCCAAGTGAATTTTGCAAAATGGGCACTGTGCGAGGTCTGGAATGACATGAAAAACACGACCAATAAATTTCATGCAAGACTGACATTGTTGCATTCTTTGTGGGAAGCAAGTAATAATAAATATTTTAAAGATATGTAATGTCTTTTAAATTACAAAAAGCATATATGTAGTCAATTTCAGAAACATCAAATGAGATATTCACAATACCTTCAATTGAAAACTTTCCTGCTGTATTCTCAACACAAAGGGTTTTGTGTTTGGCCAAATGTGATTTACAGCTGAATCCAAGACAGCAAAATGTACAGGCAAATATGTCCTTAACGATGTCTGCTATGAGAATTTTACTTTGGCAATATTCCTCACCGAAATACACCAGTAATTCATCACCAGATTTGATCTGACAAGTGCTTTGATAATATATATTATCTTCATATTGAAGGACACTCAGGTTTCCTTCAGAACTATTCCTGGTAGGATTAACGAACCGCATCCAATTCAAATTCTTAAATTTATTTTTGTACAAAACAAATTTCTCGCCTTTCCTTTCCCAGGGGCATTCTGTTGCGCTGAGTCCAGTGAAAGGACCAAATTTTACACCTTCAGGAATAATCCTTAATGCATATATTCCAGTTTGTCCAAATAAATCTTGAATTTCTAAAATATCATTTGGTATATCTTCTTGTGCGTCCTTATCTGCACTCTTCACTGCATTCTTGTTTAAAATGTTCACAAGCATTCCACATTCGATGCAGTAGTCTATGTAATATGCTTCACAATCTTCACAGTCTGTTGGTCAAATATATACAAATTAAGAATCAGAGCATTTACTGTCACTTGGTGATTTTGTAAGTACAAAATGATGAAACATATATTTAGTACTGTCAGTTCTCAAAATAGTTAAGTACACGATACACTTATACCGGGGCATGTTCAGCGGACGACAAAATTCGGCAAAATGTTACTCTTTATGTCACTTGATCGTTCAGCGGTAAGAATTTGGGGAAAATGATGACGTCACTATGACAATTTTTCGTTGCCTGGAACGTTCAGTGGACGGCATAAATGAGCACTATGCGGCAAGTTAATGCATATGGTAAATACATCTGCCGTTTTGACAAACTCAAAAAAAGCGCGAAATGTGGCTAGTTTAATTATAGGTTGTTGGTTGGGAACATAATAATGACGAAAGAAATGTAACGTTTTTGTATAGAAAATAACGCGTTTTGATTGGTTTGTTGAAAGCACTCTAACAATGTTAAATTAAGTACATAATATGACATTACCTATGCAAATTCTTTTTAATATACATACAAATAATAAACCATCAAGTGATTCCTGGAAGAAAATGGGTGGCTTCAAAAGCGTATATAATGCGATTGTTTCATTTTTATTCATATTCATGTTTTAAGTACTTGGATAATATTCGTTTTTTAACCACTTAACTACCTGGATATGAGATTATATTTATTTGTCATATCAAAATTATTTGTGTTTGTGGACAAAAGTTGCAAACTGTCGTTAAATGGCTCATTGGACGATGTTTGTCATTTTGACTTGTGTGAAATTAGCAACGCCGTTACCAGCAACGCTAATAGAGCACATTACAATATGTAGATAGCCGGTCAAATATAAATGAACAGGTAAAAAGGGTTTTGAACGAAAATTACTCAATAAATAAATACGGGTTGTTATTAGAGCCAATCCCTCTACAATGTAGGCGGGGTGCGATCATTTGCCAGGCCGTCGAAGGGGTGGAAATTTCATGTTGAATGTAAATTACGGAAGTCTTGGAACAAATTTAAAAATTTTTTGTTCCTAAACGACCTTGTGTGCACAAATTTTGACATACAGGGTGTTATTACAGTAAACCCTTCTACAATGTGGGCGGGGTGCGATCATTTGCCAGGCCGTCGAAGGGGTGGAAATTTCATGTTAAATGTAAATTATGGATGTGTTGGAACAAATTTAAAAATTTGCTGTTCCTAAACGACTTTGTGTGCACAAATTTTGACATACAGGGTGTTATTACAGTAAACACTTCTACAAAGTAGGTAGGGTGCGATCATTCGCCAGGCCGTCAAAGGGGTGGAAATTTCATGTTAAATTGAAATTATGGATGTGTCGGAACAAATTTAAGAATTTGCTATTCCTAAACGACTTTGTGTGCACAAATTTTGACATACAGGGTGTTATTACAGTCAATCCTTCTACAATGTAGGCGGGGTGGGATCATTTGCCAGGCCGTCGAAGGGGTGGAAATTTCATGTTGAATGTAAATTATGGATGTGTCGGAACGAATTAAAAAATTTGCTGTTCCTAAACGACTTTGTGTGCACAAATTTTGACATACAGGGTGTTATTACAGCCAATCCTTCTACAATGTAGGCGGGGTGCGATCATTTGCCAGGCCGTCGAAGGGGTGAAAATTTCATGTTGAATGTAAATTACGGAAGTCTTGGAACAAATTTAAAAATTTGTTGTTCCTAAACGACCTTGTGTGCACAAATTTTGACATACAGGGTGTTATTACAGTAAACCCTTCTACAATGTGGGCGGGGTGCGATCATTTGCCAGGCCGTCGAAGGGGTGGAAATTTCATGTTAAATGTAAATTATGGATGTATTGGAACAAATTTAAAAATTTGCTGTTCCTAAACGACTTTGTGTGCACAAATTTTGACATACAGGGTGTTATTACAGTAAATCCTTCTACAAAGTAGGTAGGGTGCGATCATTTGCCAGGCCGTCGAAGGGGTGGAAATTTCATATTAAATTGAAATTATGGATGTGTCGGAACAAATTTAAAAATTTGCTTTTCCTAAATGACTTTGTGTGCACAAATTTTGACATACAGGGTGTCATTACAGTCAATCCTTCTACAATGTAGGCTGGGTGGGATCATTTGCCAGGCCGTCGAAGGGGTGGAAATTTCATGTTGAATGTAAATTAGGGATGTGTCGGAACGAATTTAAAGATTTGCTGTTCCTAAACGACTTTGTGTGCACAAATTCTGACAAACAGGGTGTTATTACAGCCAATCCTTCTACAATGTAGGCGGGGTGCGATCATTTGCCAGGCCGTCGAAGGGGTGGAAATTTCATGTTGAATGTAAATTACGGAAGTCTTGGAAAAAATTTAAAAATTTGTTCTTCCTAAACGACCTTGTGTGCATAAATTTTGACATACAGGGTGTTATTACAGCCAATCCTTCTACAATGTAGAAGGGGTGGGATCATTTGCCAGGCCGTCGAAGGGGTGGAAATTTCATGTTGAATGTAAATTATGGATGTGTCGGAACGAATTAAAAAATTTGCTGTTCCTAAACGACGTTGTGTGCACAAATTTTGACATACAGGGTGTTATTACAGCCAATCCTTCTACAATGTAGGCGGGGTGCGATCATTTGCCAGGCCGTCGAAGGGGTGGAAATTTCATGTTGAATGTAAATTACGGAAGTCTTGGAACAAATTTAAAAATTTGTTGTTCCTAAACGACCTTGTGTGCACAAATTTTGACATACAGGGTGTTATTACAGTAAACCCTTCTACAATGTGGGCGGGGTGCGATCATTTGCCAGGCCGTCGAAGGGGTGGAAATTTCATATTTAATGTAAATTATGGATGTGTCGGAACAAATTTAAAAATTTGCTGTTCCTAAACGACTTTGTGTGCACAAATTTTGACATACAGGGTGTTATTACAGTAAACACTTCTACAAAGTGGGTAGGGTGCGATCATTCGCCAGGCCGTCAAAGGGGTGGAAATTTCATGTTAAATTGAAATTATGGATGTGTCGGAACAAATTTAAGAATTTGCTATTCCTAAACGACTTTGTGTGCACAAATTTTGACATACAGGGTGTTATTACAGTCAATCCTTCTACAATGTAGGCGGGGTGGGATCATTTGCCAGGCCGTCGAAGGGGTGGAAATTTCATGTTGAATGTAAATTATGGATGTGTCGGAACGAATTAAAAAATTTGCTGTTCCTAAACGACGTTGTGTGCACAAATTTTGACATACAGGGTGTTATTACAGCCAATCCTTCTACAATGTAGGCGGGGTGCGATCATTTGCCAGGCCGTCGAAGGGGTGGAAATTTCATGTTGAATGTAAATTACGGAAGTCTTGGAACAAATTTAAAAATTTGTTGTTCCTAAACGACCTTGTGTGCACAAATTTTGACATACAGGGTGTTATTACAGTAAACCCTTCTACAATGTGGGCGGGGTGCGATCATTTGCCAGGCCGTCGAAGGGGTGGAAATTTCATATTTAATGTAAATTATGGATGTGTCGGAACAAATTTAAAAATTTGCTGTTCCTAAACGACTTTGTGTGCACAAATTTTGACATACAGGGTGTTATTACAGTAAACACTTCTACAAAGTGGGTAGGGTGCGATCATTCGCCAGGCCGTCAAAGGGGTGGAAATTTCATGTTAAATTGAAATTATGGATGTGTCGGAACAAATTTAAGAATTTGCTATTCCTAAACGACTTTGTGTGCACAAATTTTGACATACAGGGTGTTATTACAGTCAATCCTTCTACAATGTAGGCGGGGTGGGATCATTTGCCAGGCCGTCGAAGGGGTGGAAATTTCATGTTGAATGTAAATTATGGATGTGTCGGAACGAATTAAAAAATTTGCTGTTCCTAAACGACGTTGTGTGCACAAATTTTGACATACAGGGTGTTATTACAGCCAATCCTTCTACAATGTAGGCGGGGTGCGATCATTTGCCAGGCCGTCGAAGGGGTGGAAATTTCATGTTGAATGTAAATTACGGAAGTCTTGGAACAAATCTAAAAATTTGTTGTTCCTAAACGACCTTGTGTGCACAAATTTTGACATACAGGGTGTTATTACAGTAAACCCTTCTACAATATGGGCGGGGTGCGATCATTTGCCAGGCCGTCGAAGGGGTGGAAATTTCATGTTAAATGTAAATTATGGATGTGTTGGAACAAATTTAAAAATTTGCTGTTCCTAAACGACTTTGTGTGCACAAATTTTGACATACAGGGTGTTATTACAGTAAATCCTTCTACAAAGTAGGTAGGGTGCGATCATTTGCCAGGCCGTCGAAGGGGTGGAAATTTCATGTTAAATTGAAATTATGGATGTGTCGGAACAAATTTAAAAATTTGCTTTTCCTAAACGACTTTGTGTGCACAAATTTTGACATACAGGGTGTCATTACAGTCAATCCTTCTACAATGTAGGCTGGGTGGGATCATTTGCCAGGCCATCGAAGGGGTGGAAATTTCATGTTGAATGTAAATTATCGATGTGTCTGAACGAATTTAAAGATTTGCTGTTCCTAAACGGCTTTGTGTGCACAAATTTTGACAAACAGGGTGTTATTACAGCCAATCCTTCTACAATGTAGGCGGGGTGCGATCATTTGCCAGGCCGTCGAAGGGGTGGAAATTTCATGTTGAATGTAAATTACGGAAGTCTTGGAAAAAATTTAAAAATTTGTTCTTCCTAAACGACCTTGTGTGCATAAATTTTGACATACAGGGTGTTATTACAGCCAATCCTTCTACAATGTAGGCGGGGTGGGATCATTTGCCAGGCCGTCGAAGGGGTGGAAATTTCATGTTGAATGTAAATTATGGATGTGTCGGAACAAATTTAAAAATTTGCTTTTCCTAAACGACTTTGTGTGCACAAATTTTGACATACAGGGTGTTATTACAGTCAATCCTTCTACAATGTGGGCGGGGTGCGATCATTTGCCAGGCCGTCGAAGGGGTGGAAATTTCATGTTATATGTAAATTATGGATGTGTTGGAACAAATTTAAAAATTTGCTGTTCCTAAACGACTTTGTGTGCAAAAATTTTGACATACAGGGTGTTATTACAGTAAATCCTTCTACAAAGTAGGTAGGGTGCGATCATTTGCCACGCCGTCGAAGGGGTGGAAATTTCATGTTAAATTGAAATTATGGATGTGTCGGAACAAATTTAAAAATTTGCTTTTCCTAAACGACTTTGTGTGCACAAGTTTTGACATACAGGGTGTTATTACAGTCAATCCTTCTACAATGTAGGCGGGGTGGGATCATTTGCCAGGCCGTCGAAGGGGTGGAAATTTCAAGTTGAGTGTAAATTATGGATGTGTCGGAACGAATTAAAAAATTTGCTGTTCCTAAACGACTTTGTGTGCACAAGTTTTGACATACAGGGTGTTATTACAGCCAATCCTTCTACAATGTAGGCGGGGTGCGATCATTTGCCAGGCCGTCGAAGGGGTGGAAATTTCATGTTAAATTGAAATTATGGATGTGTCGGAACAAATTTAAAAATTTGCTTTTCCTAAACGACTTTGTGTGCACAAATTTTGACATACAGGGTGTTATTACAGTCAATCCTTCTACAATGTAGGCGGGGTGGGATCATTTGCCAGGCCGTCGAAGGGGTGGAAATTTCAAGTTGAGTGTAAATTATGGATGTGTCGGAACGAATTAAAAAATTTGCTGTTCCTAAACGACTTTGTGTGCACAAATTTTGACATACAGGGTGTTATTACAGCCAATCCTTCTACAATGTACGCGGGGTGCGATCATTTGCCAGGCCGTCGAAGGGGTGGAAATTTCATGTTGAATGTAAATTATGGATGTATCGCAACGAATTTAAAAATTTGCAGCAACTATACCATTTCTTGTGTTCTAATTTTAACATGGTAAATGATATTGTAATAAATGAGATGATTTCAAAATAAGGAATAAGAAATTGTATTCTTAGTATTAGTACAGGTTATAAGGATATGTTAAGATTGGCCAAAACTAAGTCATGATTTATAATCTGTTTTAAAAACGATAGATATATATGCAATGTTAAATCCGCAATAAGTAACTAAAAATATAAATAAAAAAGGAGGTGCAGCCACCACACGACTTTCTTATACGTATGAGTGTTTCAAATTATCCAATTTTAAGAATTTTTTATACAAAAATTATTCAAAATCCAATTCTAAGTACTTCTATTCTTTTAATAAATCTGTATATAGTGCGTACTTTGCGAGATATTCAAAAAAAGTGCTACTCGCTAAGAGTAAAAGTGTTACTTCCGGTCCAAATTTTGAAATTTCCTTTATAAAAAAAATATTGAAACTCCAGCTCTGAATACCTATGTACCCAGGACAGATATATATACAGAGAGATCGTAAATGGTTGACCGTGCCGCTTCATATTCATGCTGTAATTGCCGCATATATCATATTCTGAATTGTAATTTCGTCCGTGCGACATCTATTATTTTACGTATGAACTATTTTCAAGAATTTTTGTTAAATTTACTCGTTTTAATAATTCAAGAAATAAATTAAATAATTGAAAATATCTTTATTAAATATAATTTAATACAAAGATCCGATATTGCATATAGATAACATTACATATTTAGAAATATTATAACATAAAATTGGCCCTATCATTCTTCTTCGTGATATTGCACACCAAACACCTATTTTAATAGGATGCATGTCAGTTTCAATAAAAACATGTGGGTTTACGGATGAGCAGTGTCGATAATTTTGGGAATTGACATATCCACTTAGAAGAAACCAGGCCTCGTCTGAGAAAAATGTGATGTTCAATAAATTATCATCTGCAAGATTATTAAACCACGTACAAAATTGAATGCGTTTCTCAATGTCTGTTGGCAACAATTTCTGTACAACAGATACTTTATATGGATGTAAGTGTAGTTTTTCAGTGTCTTTATGGCATGTTCCATAAGAGAGTGCTCTATGAACATAAAATCAGAATTAATAAATTTTCTGTATATCAAACAAAGTAATATTTTACCCGTCTGCGCTGATAGTCGCCTTAATGATTTCTTAGCGTTCTTGAATATCCTCTAGCACTTCTCCTGTTAGTAAAGTAGGTCTACCAGAAGAGTGTTTCTTAGATCTGTCAGTTTCTCGAAAACGACTAATAAGACGGTTGACATATCTTGCAAAAATATGATGTTGGAATTCCATTTATGGGAATCGAGTGTGAAACTGTTGTCTACATGAATCAGTAGAATATTTCCACTCTGCATTCGGTAATAGTTCTCCGCTACGAAAATAAGCCTGCAAAATAAACTTATCTTGTTCTTCCGTAAATGGAATTGTTGATTTCAACGCAACTTTAAAATTAAACAAAAATGATAATGATACTCGCATAAACACAAAAAGAAATAACTTACAGTAGCAACGAAATGTACCTTTTATAGGCTTGAAAAAGGCAGCTTCTAATATTCAATTAAACGCAGTAAACCAAGGGAAAAAGAAACGACAAAAAACTTATATGACTGACAAATATGTATAAATGACAGAATAGCCACGACAGCCACTTTAGCGAAGTTAGATACAAACTAAATATTCGTACTACAATAATGAACGTGTGGAAAACTCGTGCTAAAGTTGATATATCGATGAAGCGGCACGGTCAAGCATTTACGATCTCTCTGTATATAAAATGCAGAATTTACGACATATTTGAATAACGCCTACATTGTAGAAGGATTGGCTGTAATAACACCCTGTATGTCAAAATTTGTGCACACCAGGTCGTTTAGGAACAACAAATTTTTAAATTTGTTCCAAGACTTCCGTAATTTACATTCAACATGAAATTTCCACCCCTTCGACGGCCTGGCAAATGATCGCACCCCGCCTACATTGTAGAAGGATTGACTGTAATAACACCATGTATGTCAAAATTTGTGCACACAAAGTCGTTTAGGAACAGCAAATTCTTAAATTCGTTCCAAGACTTCCATAATTTACATTCAACATGAAATTTCCACCCCTTCGACGGCCTGGCAAATGATCGCACCCCGCCTACGTTTAGGAACAACAAATTTTTAAATTTGTTCCAAGACTTCCGTAATTTACATTCAACATGAAATTTCCACCCCTTCGACGGCCTGGCAAATGATCGCACCCCGCCTACATTGTAGAAGGATTGACTGTAATAACACCCTGTATGTCAAAATTTGTGCACACAAAGTCGTTTAGGAACAGCAAATTCTTAAATTCGTTCCAAGACTTCCATAATTTACATTCAACATGAAATTTCCACCCCTTCGACGGCCTGGCAAATGATCCCACCCCGCCTACATTGCAGAAGGATTGGCTGTAATAACACCCTGTATGTCAAAATTTGTGCACACAAGGTCGTTTAGGAACAGCAAATTTTTAAATTTGTTCCAACACATCCATAATTTACATTCAACATGAAATTTCCACCCCTTCGACGGCCTGGCAAATGATCCCACCCCGCCTACATTGCAGAAGGATTGGCTGTAATAACACCCTGTATGTCAAAATTTGTGCACACAAGGTCGTTTAGGAACAGCATATTTTTAAATTTGTTCCAACACATCCATAATTTACATTCAACATGAAATTTCCACCCCTTCGACGGCCTGGCAAATGATCCTACCCCGCCTACATTACAGAAGGATTGGCTGTAATAACACCCTGTATGTCAAAATTTGTGCACACAAGGTCGTTTAGGAACAACAAATTTTTAAATTTGTTCCAAGACTTCCGTAATTTACATTCAACATGAAATTTCCACCCCTTCGACGGCCTGGCAAATGATCCCACCCCGCCTACATTGTAGAAGGATTGACTTTAATAACACCCTGTATGTCAAAATTTGTGCACACAAAGTCGTTTAGGAATAGCAAATTTTTAAATTTGTTCCGACGCATCCATAATTTACATTCAACATGAAATTTCCACCCTTCGACGGCCTGGCAAATGATCGTACCCCGCCTACATTGTAGAAGGATTGACTGTAATAACACCCTGTATGTCAAAATTTCTGCACACTAAGTCGTTTAGGAACAGCAAGTTTTTAAATTTGTTCCGACACATCCATAATTTACATTCAACATGAAATTTCCACCTCTTCGACGGCCTGGCAAATGATCGCACCCCGCCTACATTGTAGAAGGATTGACTGTAATAACACCCTGTATGTCAAAATTTGTGCACACTAAGTCGTTTAGGAACAGCAAGTTTTTAAATTCGTTCCGACACATCCATAATTTACATTCAACATGAAATTTCCACCCCTTCGACGGCCTGGCAAATGATCGCACCCCGCCCACATTGTAGAAGGATTGACTGTAATAACACCCTGTATGTCAAAATTTGTGCACACTAAGTCGTTTAGGAACAGCAAGTTTTTAAATTCGTTCCGACACATCCATAATTTACATTCAACATGAAATTTCCACCCCTTCGACGGCCTGGCAAATGATCGCACCCGGCCTAGATTGTAGAAGGATTGACTGTAATAACACCCTGTATGTCAAAATTTGTGCACACTAAGTCGTTTAGGAACAGCAGGTTTTTAAATTCGTTCCGACACATCCATAATTTACATTCAACATGAAATTTCCACCCCTTCGACGGCCTGGCAAATGATCGCACCCCGCCCACATTGTAGAAGGGTTTACTGTAATAACACCCTGTATGTCAAAATTTGTGCACACAAGGTCGTTTAGGAACAGCAAATTTGTAAATTTGTTCCAACACATCCATAATTTACATTCAACATGAAATTTCCACCCCTTCGACGGCCTGGCAAATGATCGCACCCCGCCTACATTGTAGAAGGCTTGACTGTAATAACACCCTGTATGTCAAAATTTGTGCACACTAAGTCGTTTAGGAACAGCAAATTTGTAAATTTGTTCCAACACATCCATAATTTACATTCAACATGAAATTTCCACCCCTTCGACGGCCTGGCAAATGATCCCACCCCGCCTACATTGTAGAAGGATTGACTTTAATAACACCCTGTATGTCAAAATTTGTGCACACAAAGTCGTTTAGGGATAGCAAATTTTTAAATTTGTTCCGACACATCCATAATTTCAATTTAACATGAAATTTCCACCCCTTCGACGGCCTGGCAAATGATCGCACCCTACCTACTTTGTAGAAGGATTTACTGTAATAACACCCTGTATGTCAAAATTTGTGCACACAAAGTCGTTTAGGAACAGCAAATTTTTAAATTTGTTCCAACACATCCATAATTTACATTTAACATGAAATTTCCACCCCTTCGACGGCCTGGCAAATGATCGCACCCCGCCCACATTGTAGAAGGGTTTACTGTAATAACACCCTGTATGTCAAAATTTGTGCACACAAGGTCGTTTAGGAACAGCAAGTTTTTAAATTCGTTCCGACACATCCATAATTTACATTCAACATGAAATTTCCACCCCTTCGACGGCCTGGCAAATGATCGCACCCCGCCTAGATTGTAGAAGGATTGACTGTAATAACACCCTGTATGTCAAAATTTGTGCACACTAAGTCGTTTAGGAACAGCAGGTTTTTAAATTCGTTCCGACACATCCATAATTTACATTCAACATGAAATTTCCACCCCTTCGACGGCCTGGCAAATGATCGCACCCCGCCCACATTGTAGAAGGGTTTACTGTAATAACACCCTGTATGTCAAAATTTGTGCACACAAGGTCGTTTAGGAACAGCAAATTTGTAAATTTGTTCCAACACATCCATAATTTACATTCAACATGAAATTTCCACCCCTTCGACGGCCTGGCAAATGATCGCACCCCGCCTACATTGTAGAAGGATTGACTGTAATAACACCCTGTATGTCAAAATTTGTGCACACTAAGTCGTTTAGGAACAGCAAATTTGTAAATTTGTTCCAACACATCCATAATTTACATTCAACATGAAATTTCCACCCCTTCGACGGCCTGGCAAATGATCCCACCCCGCCTACATTGTAGAAGGATTGACTTTAATAACACCCTGTATGTCAAAATTTGTGCACACAAAGTCGTTTAGGAATAGCAAAATTTTAAATTTGTTCCGACACATCCATAATTTCAATTTAACATGAAATTTCCACCCCTTCGACGGCCTGGCAAATGATCGCACCCTACCTACTTTGTAGAAGGATTTACTGTAATAACACCCTGTATGTCAAAATTTGTGCACACAAAGTCGTTTAGGAACAGCAAATTTTTAAATTTGTTCCGACACATCCATAATTTCAATTTAACATGAAATTTCCACCCCTTCGACGGCCTGGCAAATAATCGCACCCTATCTACTTTGTAGAAGGGTTTACTGTAATAACACCCTGTATGTCAGAATTTGTGCACACAAAGTCGTTTAGGAACAGCAAATTTTTAAATTTGTTCCGACACATTCATAATTTACATTAAATATGAAATTTCCACCCCTTCGACGGCCTGGCAAATGATCCCACCCCGCCTACATTGCAGAAGGATTGGCTGTAATAACACCCTGTATGTTAAAATTTGTGCACACAAGGTCGTTTAGGAACAAAAATTTTTTAAATTTGTTCCAAGACTTCCGTAATTTACATTCAACATGAAATTTCCACCCCTTCGACGGCCTGGCAAATGATCGCACCCCGCCTACATTGTAGAGGGATTGGCTGTAATAACAACCCGTATTTATTTATTGAGTAATTTTCGTTCAAAACCCTTTTTACCTGTTCATTTATATTTGACCGGCTATCTACATATTCTAATGTGCTCTATTAGCGTTGCTGGCAACGGCGTTGCTAATTTCACACAACTGTCATTTTGTGTAGATAACGTCATTCCGTGATCTGACGACACATGCCACCTTTTGCATTAATGCTAGTTCACTGAACGCGCCCCTTAAGTATTATATTACATACAGATGTCAAGAAGCAGTAAAAATTTAATTGGCAGTTGAAATAATCTAAACTTCAGGGAAAAATTGGAGTATATGGTTGCAGGCGATTTTTGACAAAAAAAAATTCGTGTACCTTATAGAGGACCACTAATTGAACAACTTTTACTTATAAATTAATCGGTGCAAACGTACAGGAACGGAGATATTTAATAATTAAGGTGCTGACCGAGTGAATTTTTCCAAGTCACATTTTTAGTCGTATCTATTATACACACCTTTAAAATTATGAAAATCGTAATAAATGATGTTTATTTTACTTTACCACACAACAATTACATTGAATTTTTATGTTTTTTAATTACTTTTCTTCGATTTTAAATATCTAACATAACCCAATCATAACAACAAACCATCTAGTGGAAAAGTTGCATTCGTACCAACGACTGTCATCCATAGAGTTATAGAGTGGGTAGATAGATGGTCGAACAAACTTGTATTATTCAATATTTATTTGAAAATTATATGCAAATCAGTAACAAAAGTTTGTTTGACCATCTATCTACCAACTCTATAACTCTATGGATGACAGTAGTTGGAACGAATGCAACTTTTCCACTAGGTGGTTTGTTGTTATGATTGGGTTATGTTAAGATATTTAAAATCGCAGAAAAGTAATTAAAAAACATAAAAATTCAATGTAATTGTTGTGTGGTAAAGTGAAATAAACATCATTTATTACGATTCTCATAATTTTAAAGGTGTGTATAATAGATACGACTAAAAATGTGATAGAAAAATTCACTCGGTGAGCACCTTCATTATTAATTATCTCCGTTCTTGTACGGTTGCACCGATTAATTTATAAGTAAAAGTTGTTCAATTAGTGGTCCTGTATACGGTACACTAGTTTTATGTCAAAAATCAGTTGTAACCATATATCCAATTTAGCCTAATAAGGAAACTTAAAAAGATAGAAGTAAAACAAGCTTTGTATGAGTATGACTACAACAAACATTAGAATTAAGAGCTATTAATATGCATTTACTCACATAGTAGTCCATTGTCGAAATCAATTTTAATATCATCAGCACTGATGCCTCCTTCAATTTTAAAGTTATCATCCTCATTTTGTGCTGTAGTCACTGCAACTGATGTCAATTCTGTTTTAATATTGTCTAAACATGTGGACTGTGTGGACTCTTCATATTGCTTTATTCTGCCATGCCAAAAGGTGCATTGTGCTTCAGCATTGTCTACCGTACCTACCGTAATACCAGTTTCAGAGATACACACTTTATCCTCTATAGAACTGTCACCTTGGCACTGTTCCTTAACATTAAATGTAGTTGAAAGTATCGCGTCATTTATATTAACATGGTCAACATGATCCGCCATTGTTAACTATTCCTTATCACAGACTAAGACCATACTAAAGGCCGTTTGACACGAGAATAAATTTTATATAAAATTTATAGTAAAAAATATAATATTTTCTTAATACATTTGACCTTCAGATTTTTATAATAAAAATATGTAAAAGTTTTTTTCCTGTTTGACAACATACTAAACACATATTTACATAAATGGGGTTTACGCATGCGTATGATGCGTACTAATAACCACAGTATACAGCTCTATACTGTGCTAATAACTATTTAAATACGTAAACGTACATAACCTCCCAAACTCCCAAATAATAACTTGTGTATAACAGATTGTACGTATCGTGTAGAGTCCAATGGATCTACAAAATACAGCCAATTTGACTGCGTCAAGTGTTTGTGTTTGTGTAACACTAATTGCAGCAACTGCTGTAAAGTATATAAATAGCAAAAGGAAGAAATTCAAGAAATGCTGGAGTAGATCTTGGGTAGCTAGGAGGAATGTTGGAAGAGGTGTACTAAATATGCTGAACACAGAGTTAAAACCAGAAGATCCAGAAGCTTACAGAAATTTCTTAAGACTATCTACTGATCAATTTGAATATTTATTAACTTTAATTACCCCCATGATCAGTAAAAAGGACACTGTAATGCGCAAATGCATTACAGCTAGAGATAAGTAAGTTACAGTTGTTTGTTAATATTTAGAAGTATAACTTTATATATGATTTAGATTAGGAGTTACATTACGATATCTGGCAACTGGTGAATCATTTCGATCATTAATGTATTCCACACGAATACATGAATCCACAATATCGAAGTTTATTCCTCTTGTTTGCCAAGCAATATGCATGGCTCTTAAAGACATGTTAAAGGTTAGTATTCATTTAACAGTTGTACATGTATTAACATGAACTATTGTTTTAGACACCAAGAAGTACAGAAGAATGGCTCAAAATCAGTGACGACTTTAATATAATGTGGCAATTTCCACATTGTTTAGGAGCACTGGATGGTCGTCATATTGAATTTCGGCCTCCTATATCAGCAGGATCATATTATTATAACTACAAAGGAAGAAACAGCATAGTTCTTCTTGCATTAGTAGATGCTAGATATAGATTTACATATGTTAATGTAGGAATTAATGGACGTATTAGTGATGGTGGTGTTTTTTATCACAGTGGCCTATCTAAAGCAATAGCAAATGATGAGTTACATTTTCCATCACCCAGTGTGTTATCTGGGCAGCACCAACCAACACCATATGTTATTGTAGCAGACGATGCATTTCCTTTATTAAAAAATGTAATGAAACCATATCCGGAACGAGGTTTAACACACGAAGAAAGGATTTTTAATTATCGCTTGTCCCGTGCACGGAGAATAGTAGAAAATGCTTTTGGCATATTAGCTAATCGGTTTAGAGTACTTTTAAATCCAATTGGCTTAAGTGTCGATAAAGTAGAGCGTATAACGTTAGCATGTGTATTACTTCACAATTTTCTTACAACTTCAAATGATACACATACTCATAATTTAGAAGAACATACTAAACCACAAATGCCACATATAGGTCCCCAATCTGGGAATAAGTCCAGCCAACTTGCTAGGGACATAAGAGATAACTTGAAAAATTATTTTGTTTCAGCACAAGGCTGTGTATCATGGCAGGAAGCTTCTATTAATAACTTCCAGTCCTAATATATTTGCTAAAATCGCTTATATTAATCATCTTAATAAATAAATAAAACACAACATTACTGCTTTTCAATATTACCTTTCAAATGCACATAATATTGATACTCAATCTAACTGCTTATGGTTTAATTGACATTCTAAAAGCCTAACTAACAATATGATTTGATGATGAACTGAAATGGATAATCATATTATTAAAATACCTTAGTGATGTGTTTCATTCATTTATTCCAATTTTAAATCATACAACAATTGGGTTTATATTCATGTATTTGTATCATAAAATAAAGTTATATCAAAGATTTGCTTTTTATTTATAGCTAGTGATAATTCCTGTAAATATATATATATATCTACATAAGTCACATTCTATTAAAAAAATTATTTTTTTCTGGACTGTCTTATTCCCTCGTAAAGAATGCCTGTAACTTTTTCTTCAACATCGAGGCGTACATCTTCATCAGTGATACGCTGCAACTGTGACAATATGAATTCTGAGAATATTCTGTCACTATCAATTCTAACGTTAGGAGTCTGTTGGCTGTTTCCAATGCAAGCTGTCAGTTTTTCTAATGTATTTGTTGCTGCAGACATGACAGTTTCTACAGATTCAGAAGTAGATTGAAGTGCTTTTCTTTTCTGTTTTTTAGCACCAACATATTTAGTGCTGGTACAAGATGATTTATTTATATCACTGGTAGCTGATTGTGTGCTTCCACGAGATGATGACCTATTAATATCATCATCTAACTCAGGTCCTTCTAAATATCCAGTTTCCTCATTTATATAATAAATTCCTGTATTTGCCTCAACATTATTCTACAAAAATATACACATTACTTTTTAATATAACTACAATTAAAACTAACATACTGATTCAGCATCATCGTTATACATTTGTGAATCTTCGAAATCAAGTGCATCAAAAGATTGTCTGGGCTCAACGTGGTCTAATATAAAAGTTAACTCGCCATAGTACCATAGTGTAGGATGATACACCTAATAAAAAAAATGAAATTAATTAATACAGAATTATCTATGAATAAAGTGATTACTTGCCTCGTCTTCTTCTGCTCCACTTTTTAAAGTATCCTTACGTTTTTTATATTCGCTTAAAAACGTTGCCTTTAAACCTCCAAATTTGGAAAAATTGGAGTATATGGTTGCAACCGATTTTTGACAAAAAAACTAGTGTACCGTATAGAGGACCACTAATTGAACAACTTTTACTTATAAATTAATCGGTGCAAACGTACAGGAACGGAGATAATTAATAATTAAGGTGCTCACCGAGTGAATTTTCCATGTCACATTTTTAGTCGTATCTGTTATACACACCGTTGAAATTATGAAAATTGTAATAAATTATGTTTATTTCACTTTACCACACAACAATTACATTGAATTTTTATGTTTTTTAATTACTTTTCAGCGATTTTAAATATCTTAACATAACCCATACATAACAACAAACCACCTAGTGGAAAAGTTGCATTCGTACCAACTACTGTCATCCATAGAGTTATAGAGTGGGTAGATAGATGGTCGAACAAACTTGTATTTTTCAATATTTATTTGAAAATTATATGCAAATCAGTAACAAAAGGCGTTATAAAATGTATATTATTTATAAATTTGCAGTTTATTTCATTAATTTTTTAACATGCCTTTTAATATTGTATAATTTCCAGTAAATACTCCAATTTACCCATATATTTGTAGTTTATTTCATTGATTTTTTAACATGCCTTTTAAAATTATATAATATTCAGTAAATAAGTACGGAAAGATATAGAGAATGTTTATAGGTGTTTTCTTTCTTTTTTTTCAAACATTCATGTCTCTTTTTGCACATTTACATAATTTATTCTGTAATCTTTACTTTGATTGTTCCCTTAATTTATAGATTTTTTACTTCTATACCGTCTCCCAAAGAGTGGTATTTATTTATTAGAAACAATTGGAAAATACATAATGAAGTTGAAAATACTGACACATTGTGAGCTGTTCAGAGAATTATCCGTCTTACTAAGTATACTGTTAATAAGTGGTCTATCATTTGCAATGTAAGTGCATGAATTTTAGAGAAAATCTCATGAAAGTAAAACATATATTTTGAAAACAACAAAGAAAACACAAATTAAATTTGCCATGTAAGAGCATTTATTTCAGACAAATTCACGAGAAAGTAAGACATGTAATTTGTAAACATTAAAGTAAAACATAAATTTCATTTGACTTCTATAAGAACCTAATGAAGCATAAAGCTTATTAATATATAGGTACGTTCTCATATAAAATGTATTGTTGAATGTTTGCATTGCAATTATTGTTCATATGAATTTTGTATTCGCACCCCGAGATGGTGGGGAAAAGGGGGTGGCAAAAATAGAAATGAGCGAAAGATGCAATGCAAACATTTAACAATAAATGAATTCAATGTGATTACGAACTTGTACGGTAATAATTAATAGCAATTTCTGTACCCCATTCGTTGTCCGTACTGGTATTTATTTCGGTTGATTTATACCAATTTTTTGATGTTTTGCCGCCCCTTCCACCCACCCCCGCGCGCGCGGGGAAGGCAGATGGTAAAAAAGTAAAAAACCGATATAAATCAACTGAAAAATCCAATGCAAAAACTGCACTATTCCCCCACCCCCTGAAAAGCGTGAGTGAAAAGGGCGGCAAGCCCAAAAAGTGTGGGGGAAAGGTGCGCCACAAAGCGAAATAGTAAACAAAGTTTGCAGTATAAATCATGTAAATGTGCAAAAAGAGACTTATGAATGTTTGAAAAAATGAAAGAAAACACCTATAAACATTCTCTATATCTTTCCGTACTTATTTACTGGATATTATATAATATTAAAAGGCATGTTAAAAATCAATGAAATAAGCTACAAATTTATAAATAATATACATTTTATAACGTCTTTTGTTACTGATTTGCATATAATTTTCAAATAAATATTGAAAAATACAAGTTTGTTCGACCATCTATCTACCCACTTTATAACTCTATGGATGACAGTAGTTGGTACGAATGCAACTTTTCCACTAGGAGGTTTGTTGTTATGTATGGGTTATGTTAAGATATTTAAAATCGCTGAAAAGTAATTAAAAAACATAAAAATTCAATGTAATTGTTGTGTGGTAAAGTGAAATAAACATCATTTATTACAATTTTCATAATTTCAACGGTGTGTATAACAGATACGACTAAAAATGTGACATGGAAAATTCACTCGGTGAGCACCTTAATTATTAATTATCTCCGTTCCTGTACGTTTGCACCGATTAATTTATAAGTAAAAGTTGTTCAATTAGTGGTCCTCTATACGGTACACTAGTTTTGTTGTCAAAAATCGGTTGCAACCATATACTCCAATTTAGCCCCAAATTTTACTTTGATATCATTGATAGTTGTATCTGGTCTCTTTCTAAGTAACACGTCTTGAATTTTTGATAAGGCTGTTTGCCGGGCGTGCCTGTTTTGATACAGTTTGTGTTTTACTGCATACAAGCACGGATAATTTTTATATTCATTTATTAATATTGCTACTTGCTCCCGAGTCCACGACATTATACAAACAACTTCGTATTTTATTATATCAATGTAACGCAATTAATTTATCATCAATAACATGCACAAATGAACAACATAACCACACTATTGACTGTGGCATCTAAATCTCTAAATGTACGATGTGCGCAACAATTCGCGCATTTCTTAAAATTTATAGGACATATTCTATATATTTTATATAATATTTTATGGAAAATTTAATCGTTGTATTTTACAGTATTCCACATACATATTTTTTATTTAAGAAAATATTATATTTTTTACTATAAATTTTATATAAAATTTATTCTCGTGTCAAACGGCCTTAAGCCAGGCAACTCTTTGGAAAAAATTTATCCATAAATAATGACAAGGATAGATATATCTCTTATCTTTACACATTTTGATAAGGCAGCGTAGATGGCAGCACAAGTAAGTTTAGGCGGTAAAATTATATATTCGAATATTAAGAAGTATTTAGGATACTAAGATTATATATTACAAGAAAAATAAATGGTGAAATATTATATCTCACCATTTATTTTTCTGTAATATAACCATAGAATTTTGTATGGACATAAATGTTATCATCAATGTAAGTTGCTCGACAAAATTTAATATCAAATTTAGAATTATTATAAGTATATTTTTCATTAATGTTTTGTATAGTTATTGCAATTTTATTCTAATAAGCTGTATTACAAAAGAGTGCTAATTTAAGTGAATTCTTAAAAATATGAATAATTTCTAGCATCTATTTGAAAAAACTGGTTTTTATTAATTTAAAGAATATCTCACGTGTTCAAACATACTTGAGTAATAATAACATACATTTTGAAGTCAGGTGTATTAAATAATTTGCATACATACCTATTTTAACATATTTCTGCAAAATATTTCCACATAATACTTTTGAAAAAACGAAACTTTGTAAATACTATAATAGATTTACGTAGGTACTATTTTCTTGGCGGAGTAATCAGCAATTAATAATATAAGTATGTAATAGATGGCGCCATTGATTTTTTAAAAGTTTTTAATTAATTTTATTAAATTTACAAGTTGTAATACACCAAGTTTATTTGAAATGGACATTTTTACAATTATACTTTATTACTGTAATAATGATTTATTTATTTAATGCAATTTTTACTTCCCGCACTAGTGCGGGAAAGCTTATTTCCCGCACTCAAATGCATGCGCGAAATGACATGTTTTGATAAGCGGGTACAAAAATAATATTTACCTTTATTTAACTGGTCATCCTTCAAATTGGTAGCGAAACAAGGCAAACTTACCTATGTCATTTACATAATAATAAGATAATAATTTTACAACACAATAAGTGGTAGTTTAGTATATTAAAGTAATAATAATACTATTTTATTCATCCGTTCGACCATATACATTGCTACCGGATCTACGTCGCATTAAGATAACGGGCTGAATTAGGGAATGAAACGGAGAATCGCAATAGGGGATGTTAAACTGGATAACGCAGGGCCGAGCTAACTCTGTCGCAGACGGCGTGACGGTTCAGGTAAATAAGAACACCTAAAAGTAGAGCGTCGGTCGGCAACGACGCTAGCGACGTTGTCCGGGCACCAGGACACTATGTTATCCTACAGATAACCTACCTGCGCCTCCTACGAGCTACCACTGGCTGTGTCCCTCCAGCGGGTTACCTATTGAACTCCCTGTATATTCGTAGCACCTAATCTTAAGTACGTGCTAGTCACAATAAAATTTCAGATATGCAGAGGTAAAAGAAATAAAAGAAAAGGTAGTACGTAATGTAACAAAATTTAATTAAAGTTTATGTGTTGAATGGTTATTTTTTTTAAGAAAAATTAAATTGTGAAATTAGGTAATACAAAAAACAAGCGTTGAATGAAAAGTTAATTTGAATAAAAAAAAAGAAATGAAGCTAGACAGTTGAAAAATTTTGAACACTAAGCGTTAAGTTATATTAATAGAAATTTACAAAAAAACAAACAAGCCTTAATACAAAATTATAATCTGCGCTTCAGCAGTAGTTGGTTGGTAGCAGAAACGTTTCATCACCTCACATTATGTATACAAGTGTTAACATGAACACGCCACAACGGCAATGTTAATACAAAAGTGTAAATAGATATTTAAACGCAAGAAAATTAATCTCTCAGTATAAAAGGCTTAAACTAAAATGTGAAAATTCGCTAAAAACCTACACCAGGTTTGAATACATGAACTAAATTAAATTAAATGAAGGATACTTAATAGCAAAGTCAAATAATTAAAGGAAAAAAATAGATAAGAAATTTTATGTTATACAAAAAAAACACTGAGCAACACGAACCAAGATTGCTCGCACAGATTTGATTTTAACTAGCTCAGGTAAATTAACTGTTCAACGTGAAAGACAAAATTTACTAACTTACAGTAAAAACGTGCTAAAATTAATATCAAAATAGATTAAAATTCAACACACTATGAGGCACACAAAAATTTTAACAATAATGAAAATTACTAGGTATATTACTAATTTAAATGAAATCTCTCCAAAAGATTTAGTGATATGATATTGAATTTACTAAAATTAGTTTTAATTAAATATTAGCCTCGACATAGGGCTACAAAATTACGGCAATGACTTAACTAAAATTCTAGTTAAACTGAAAATTACATAAAACAAATAAAAAGAATGACGGAAATATATTTAAGCATAAATTGTGACCTCGCAGTTGACTAAGAGGTGCGATAATTATTAAGCCACTCAAAATTCTTAGGTCAGAATTTAGGCAAGAAAATGTCCAGTACTCTGGCGTATAGACGTCGAAAATCAGACGTAAAATATGTTGTAAAATTTACGACTTAAGTTGCACTTAACTGGCAAAATGGTCGCCGGTAGGACGCTACGGGATTCCAAAATGGCGGCGACTCCCTTGTTGGAAAATTCCACTTCAACAGGTGGGCTGGATGTTAAGGAGCAACCACTGGAGCTCCGATAAAAAAACCACCGCGCTCTACGATGTAAATGCGGGGCGATAACACCAGAAAGATGGCTTCGGAGGGCTTTTATGGCCGTCAAAAGAATCCTAACGGCTTCTGAGGGCTTTTGCGCCCGGCACAAGAATCCTATTAAAAATTTAGAGAAGAAAAGAACCAAAGATAAAATCCCGAAAATTTAACACAGAGTTTTGAACACTTACCCCAAGTATGAACAATGGAGATTCCACGATAAACGACTACAAGTCACTTCAGGGTGCAAAATTTAACAAAAAAAAAAACCAGCACATGGCCATACGTGAATTTTTAGATAACGGTACGACGATAGAAATTCACGTTAATAACCCAAAATTAAGGTAACGGTAATTACTGCTTTCTCCAATTTAAAGCCGCATACGCGAAAATATCCTCATGGATAATGTACATAAGTACTAAAGGAAGAAAAGCAATTTGCACACACTGTTCTTTACACAAGATGTGACTATCAAGTGCCGTCGAAAACCGCGAAAAATCTCCTCATCCACAACTGCGCGATCGCTACACGCAGCCCTGCCAAAACATAAAGACACGAAAATACCTCAAAATGGACAGCGGGAGCATTCAAATAAAATAACAAACACAAGTTTGAGTTTGACCATAAAGGGGGTTAACACTGTGACTTTTAATTAAACGCAAACATGAACATGACTTAGGCGAAAAGAAAATAAGCGAAATACCCAACAATTGTACGAAGAACAATATAACGTCGGCAGTACGATAGGAAAGTCACGTACTAAACAGTTGGTACACGTGTCGCGCACAATCAGCTGAGCGGCATAACCCAAATTTGATAGAAAGCAACAAAACAAAACCTCAAAAGTATATATACAATTTATTACGGAGGGAAAACAGAACCTGCAGGTAACTATTGAAATATGCAAGCCCTAACCAAAACGCTGCAAGAAGACGGTCGAGAGAACCGATCAAAAACTTATGTTTCAGAGTACTAGCGACCCTTATCTTCCACTGGGGTTTCAAGGAAGAAATACCGAAGCTTCTAATACTTAGAATAACGATGAAAGGGTAACAAGCGATCTGCAAACAATTAATAGTATGCCCACTATTCCAAGCATTTCCTTAATTAATACTTCTTACATTTTTAGTGAGACAGCTGCGAAGGAAAAGAAAAAAAAAGAAATAATAATCGGGCCTGCTCGAGATACTGTGTTTGGCAATACGCAAAAACACGTGAAACAGTTAACACTACGACCTGACTGTCGTCGCGGAGCATATTTAGCCACAAATAAATGCATTATGTAGAGATCGGACGTAATAACTAAGTAGATATTGAAAAAAACTTAAACAAGGCGTAAAAGTAATTGCAAATGCAGAAAATACGAAACTACAGGTAGGGTAGAATAAGCTAGAGCTAAGATAATTAGAGTTAGTTACTCAGATACAGGGGTTTCCACAAAAAAAGTATAATTGCTCGATATTACACAAAATGTATCTGTCAAATTCGCGGTACGTGATTTAGGGCTCTGAAGGCTCAAAAGTAGGTTTAGTACACACGCAGGTATACGGCAGGCAGTCTTAGTAACCGGTGAAACAAACAATGTACAGGGTACGCTCAAAAAGTCACGATCTTATACAAAATTCCACGTATTTAGACAAAGGCACACAATCTTTCGAGAACTACAAACAAAGTAAATTTTACAGCGTAACAAATTCCCCCCTTTCCAGCGAAAAGAAATTGATCGCAGAGCAATTTCTTGCACCGAGAACATAGGCTGACGGGATAAAGATAGTGAAAAGGGTAAGCGTGAGTTCTAAAACGGACGTTGTCTCCTACACAAACGCACACATCCACACTCAGTCACAGCAACACCAAACAGCTTGGCCATAACCACCACGTGGCCCTTCGGCATTCGGCCGGTACGGGAAAGTAACGAAAAAATAAAAAAACAAGGGTGTCGAGATTCTGCACAGACGTACGGATATGCCGTTTCGACAACCAAAACATCCGGTAACAACAAAACGAGAAAAGATCGCCAAACACAAAGAGATAATAGGGAGCAAAAGTTTAAAGTCTGGACCGGCGTTGTCCCGACTAAAATGCTGAAGGCAACGATAAACCATAAAGGCTGAAGTCATATCCGATTCCTGGAGGTAACATTTTGAACGTAAGAAAAGCAAAAAAAAAAGTCGCCAGGACACGACCTTAAGATAAGTCAAATCCGGTAGTTAAGCAACATTAGTTAGCTTAAAAGGTAGTCATGTCAGATAAGGTAAACGAGATATAGTGTGGACTCCCCTAGCAAGGCTGCCACTCCATATATGCAAAGACACGGGAGATCCGAAACACACGGAAGCGATAAAGGTACGGGAAGATAAATGCATAGACGGAATCACAGATACAGGCTGTGCAATGGGGCCGGTAATCACACTAACGAAAGGTCGATAAAAGGAAAATGTTTGTCCTAAGGTGGTAGAGGAACAATAGAAGACAGGGTCCCTTTAGAAGACTTTTACTTCACGCAGGTTCACGGTAGGAGAATTCTTTCAGCCCTCGCTACAGGCCGTAATGCCCCTTTAGATGCCTCCTACATCACGCGAGGTACACGGTAGAGAAATTCTGGTGTTACGGCTGCAAGCCAAGGCACTCTCTACAGGCCATAAGGAAGGAGTTAGCGATAAGACAAGGCACGAAGCAACACATAGCGAAAACGTAAGCGAGATAAAAGACAAACTAATTTATTCAGCAGACGAATGTCGATGTTTATCGTCTGAAGTCTATTTCGCAATTCGTCAGGTAACATTGACCAAATGGCGGAAGAAGGTATATCAACAAGGTACCACTGCAAAACGTAACCCACAAACAAGACCATAGCCGGGCTAAGATAACCAGAAGGAATCCGAGAAATTTTTATTTTAGAGGAACGCTCTCGATAGATGTTCAGAGAATCAACGTCAACAACTTTAAGAGATCCCATGCCCAACGAAATGAATGGATCCGCTTCACTCGTCGGAACAGAGAAATCCAAAGCCGGAGAAACAACAGCGTTTTTATCATAAGACAAATCAGATATATGCAGATTTAAGGATACGCATGGAGTTGTGACATCTGTTAGTTCGAAAAGCTCCAAGTTCGGAGAGACATCGGAATCTGCGTTATTTGCGCATGCAAGAAGCTTTGAATCGAAAGAAGCTTCCGTACCTGTATCATTTGCGCATACAAGAACCTCTAAATCGGAAGAAGTGACAGAATCTGGATTATTAGGGCGTACAAAAAACTCCAAGTCAGATGAGGAACCAGAATCTGTATTATAGTTAAGCACGAAGTCGGGAGAGACACTAGAAATTGAATTATGAGTAAGCCCTAAGTCGGGAGGTACGTCAGAAATCGTATCATAGGTAAACTTTACGTCAGGAGATACATCAGAATCTGGATCATAGGTACACTCTAAGACGGGAGATATATCAGAGATCGTATCATGTGTAAGCTTTACAACAGGAGGTACATCCGAAATTGTATTAACAGTGCGCTCGGGAGTTTCTAAAACGGGAGAGACTTCTGACACAGATCTGATTGGGTCTTCGGAAGTATACAAGTCCGTGAAGGCAACTGAGACTATCATAGGTGGGGAGGTAACGATTGGAGAAAGAGTCGGATCTGGCATGACACTAACTGACGGAGAAGGTTGGCCAATATCTTCATCGTCACCCATGTCATCCTCGTCGTCACTCATATAATCCTCGTCGCCAAACACAATCTCTACGTCATCATTCCAAAGATCCTCGTCGTCACTCCCATACTCTTCGGCCTTCCATGCCTTATACTCCTCAATAGCGGTACAACGAGAGGTATCAAGAAGATCGTGAGTTGTGACGTTTCCGAACGCCCGAAATCTCGAGAGAAACTTGGCTGCCAATTCAAAGCTGCGCATAGAAAACCAGCTACATTCGCTCTTCTCATCCTCAGTTCGCGGTCGCGCCCTTACAATGCGGCCAGCGACAAAAGCTAGAGTGGAAGAGATTCTCCGATATTCCGTGACCGTTGACGTACTTGCGAGCCGAGAGATAAGAGACTCTAGGAGAGAGATTTTTAGCCAGATCGCCTCAGCGTCCTCCGCATAAGGAAAAGGTGAGTGAAGCGTCACATCGTCGGGAATAACTTTCCACGACCTCAAAACAAAGAAACACTCCAACTGCGCCGACTCCAGCGTACACCCTGGCTTTAGCTTGTCACCAGCAATAGCAAGAAAATATTCCATATCCTCAAATGAAAGTTGGTCAATAAGAACTTTAAACCGAACTGGCTCCATTGTATAGAAGAGAGAAAAAAAGAAAATTATTTAAGAAAAATTACAGCGATAAACTAGGTCTTGAAATGGTCACAAGACACAAATGTGTACCTGTCGATTACTTAAATAGTTCGTACCAGGTAACAAAAGAAAAACGAAACTATTAAAAGTCAAAAAGCACGCTAAGACTTGCCTAGAAGGTAATCGGGAAAAATATATAGATATAGGCAAGACCAAAGAAAGCAGTGCGATAAGAGTGCTCCACTCAGTAGCCACTCACACAAGTCGAGAAAAAGCCTAAATCGAGAAAATTACGAAATTTGTGCCTGAAGATGGTCAGGACCGAAACGTTGATACGAAACAAGTAGCTTCTCCAAAGTATAGCACCACCGTGCGGTACGACGAAATGTTAGTGGCGGAAATACTTAAAGTAAGGAAAATATTCCGGGAGAAGGAGAAAACTTGTCCGAAACGTCAGTTGTCGAATTTGTTCCGGAAGATAGCGAAAACTAGGTCGAAACGTTAGGTGTCAACTTATGAGTCGATGGATGACACACAAGAGAAAAAGAAAATTTGAGGGCGGCGAAAACTTAGCCGAAACGTAGGTGCGAAATGTTGTTCGGTAGGCCCACAATGATGGCATCAAATTGTTAAGAAGGTAGCGAAAACTTCGTTGAAGCGTTGGGTAACGAAGGAGAAAATTTTGTCCCGGAAGGTGGAGAAAAGGTGGCAGAAACATTGGTGTGTCAATTCGTACAGAAGGGGAAGAAAACTTGTCTGAATGTTAAGGGGCAGGAAAAGAAATTTTGAAAATGGCGAAAAATTGGCCGAAACTTGGTTGACACAAAAATAATAATAAAGAAAAATTGAAGATGGCGGAAAGTTGGTCGAAACGCTGGTGCCAAAATTTTCCTATCACCAAAAGAAAGGCCCAGACGCTAGGGCACCAAATTTTTCTCCCTTATTACCGAAAGAAAGGCCCAGACGTTAGGGCGCCAAATTTTTTCCCTTATTACCGAAAGAAAGGCCCAGACGTTAGGGCGCCAAATTTTTGCTACCGGATCTACGTCGCATTAAGATAACGGGCTGAATTAGGGAATGAAACGGAGAATCGCAATAGGGGATGTTAAACTGGATAACGCAGGGCCGAGCTAACTCTGTCGCAGACGGCGTGACGGTTCAGGTAAATAAGAACACCTAAAAGTAGAGCGTCGGTCGGCAACGACGCTAGCGACGTTGTCCGGGCACCAGGACACTATGTTATCCTACAGATAACCTACCTGCGCCTCCTACGAGCTACCACTGGCTGTGTCCCTCCAGCGGGTTACCTATTGAACTCCCTGTATATTCGTAGCACCTAATCTTAAGTACGTGCTAGTCACAATAAAATTTCAGATATGCAGAGGTAAAAGAAATAAAAGAAAAGGTAGTACGTAATGTAACAAAATTTAATTAAAGTTTATGTGTTGAATGGTTATTTTTTTTAAGAAAAATTAAATTGCGAAATTAGGTAATACAAAAAACAAGCGTTGAATGAAAAGTTAATTTGAATAAAAAAAAGAAATGAAGCTAGACAGTTGAAAAATTTTGAACACTAAGCGTTAAGTTATATTAATAGAAATTTACAAAAAACCAAACAAGCCTTAATACAAAATTATAATCTCTGCGCTTCAGCAGTAGTTGGTTGGTATCAGAAACGTTTCATCACCTCACATTATGTATACAAGTGTTAACATGAACACGCCACAACGCAAAAGTGTAAATAGATATTTAAACGCAAGAAAATTAATCTCTCAGTATAAAAGGCTTAAACTAAAATGTGAAAATTCGCTAAAAACCTACACCAGGTTTGAATACATGAACTAAATTAAATTAAATGAAGGATACTTAATAGCAAAGTCAAATAATTAAAGGAAAAAATTAGATAAGAAATTTTATGTTATACAAAAAAAACACTGAGCAACACGAACCAAGATTGCTCGCACAGATTTGATTTTAACTAGCTCAGGTAAATTAACTGTTCAACGTGAAAGACAAAATTTACTAACTTACAGTAAAAACGTGCTAAAATTAATATCAAAATAGATTAAAATTCAACACACTATGAGGCACACAAAAATTTTAACGATAATGAAAATTACTAGGTATATTACTAATTTAAATGAAATCTCTCCAAAAGATTTAGTGATATGATATTGAATTTACTAAAATTAGTTTTAATTAAATATTAGCCTCGACATAGGGCTACAAAATTACGGCAATGACTTAACTAAAATTCTAGTTAAACTGAAAATTACATAAAACAAATAAAAAGAATGACGGAAATATATTTAAGCATAAATTGTGACCTCGCAGTTGACTAAGAGGTGCGATAATTATTAAGCCACTCAAAATTCTTAGGTCAGAATTTAGGCAAGAAAATGTCCAGTACTCTGGCGTATAGACGTCGAAAATCAGACGTAAAATATGTTGTAAAATTTACGACTTAAGTTGCACTTAACTGGCAAAATGGTCGCCGGTAGGACGCTACGGGATTCCAAAATGGCGGCGACTCCCTTGTTGGAAAATTCCACTTCAACAGGTGGGCTGGATGTTAAGGAGCAACCACTGGAGCTCCGACAAAAAAACCACCGCGCTCTACGATGTAAATGCGGGGCGATAACACCAGAAAGATGGCTTCGGAGGGCTTTTATGGCCGTCAAAAGAATCCTAACGGCTTCTGAGGGCTTTTGCGCCCAGCACAAGAATCCTATTAAAAATTTAGAGAAGAAAAGAACCAAAGATAAAATCCCGAAAATTTAACACAGAGTTTTGAACACTTACCCCAAGTATGAACAATGGAGATTCCACGATAAACGACTACAAGTCACTTCAGGGTGCAAAATTTAACAAAAAAAAAAACCAGCACATGGCCATACGTGAATTTTTAGATAACGGTACGACGATAGAAATTCACGTTAATAACCCAAAATTAAGGTAACGGTAATTACTGCTTTCTCCAATTTAAAGCCGCATACGCGAAAATATCCTCATGGATAATGTACATAAGTACTAAAGGAAGAAAAGCAATTTGCACACACTGTTCTTTACACAAGATGTGACTATCAAGTGCCGTCGAAAACCGCGAAAAATCTCCTCATCCACAACTGCGCGATCGCTACACGCAGCCCTGCCAAAACATAAAGACACGAAAATACCTCAAAATGGACAGCGGGAGCATTCAAATAAAATAACAAACACAAGTTTGAGTTTGACCATAAAGGGGGTTAACACTGTGACTTTTAATTAAACGCAAACATGAACATGACTTAGGCGAAAAGAAAATAAGCGAAATACCCAACAATTGTACGAAGAAAAATATAACGTCGGCAGTACGATAGGAAAGTCACGTACTAAACAGTTGGTACACGTGTCGCGCACAATCAGCTGAGCGGCATAACCCAAATTTGATAGAAAGCAACAAAACAAAACCTCAAAAGTATATATACAATTTATTACGGAGGGAAAACAGAACCTGCAGGTAACTATTGAAATATGCAAGCCCTAACCAAAACGCTGCAAGAAGACGGTCGAGAGAACCGATCAAAAACTTATGTTTCAGAGTACTAGCGACCCTTATCTTCCACTGGGGTTTCAAGGAAGAAATACCGAAGCTTCTAATACTTAGAATAACGATGAAAGGGTAACAAGCGATCTGCAAACAATTAATAGTATGCCCACTATTCCAAGCATTTCCTTAATTAATACTTCTTACATTTTTAGTGAGACAGCTGCGAAGGAAAAGAAAAAAAAAGAAATAATAATCGGGCCTGCTCGAGATACTGTGTTTGGCAATACGCAAAAATACGTGAAACAGTTAACACTACGACCTGACTGTCGTCGCGGAGCATATTTAGCCACAAATAAATGCATTATGTAGAGATCGGACGTAATAACTAAGTAGATATTGAAAAAAACTTAAACAAGGCGTAAAAGTAATTGCAAATGCAGAAAATACGAAACTACAGGTAGGGTAGAATAAGCTAGAGCTAAGATAATTAGAGTTAGTTACTCAGATACAGGGGTTTCCACAAAAAAAAGTATAATTGCTCGATATTACACAAAATGTATCTGTCAAATTCGCGGTACGTGATTTAGGGCTCTGAAGGCTCAAAAGTAGGTTTAGTACACACGCAGGTATACGGCAGGCAGTCTTAGTAACCGGTGAAACAAACAATGTACAGGGTACGCTCAAAAAGTCACGATCTTATACAAAATTCCACGTATTTAGACAAAGGCACACAATCTTTCGAGAACTACAAACAAAGTAAATTTTACAGCGTAACAACATGCATAGTACAGATTGGGTAACATTTCAATATAACATATATACTAATAATATAAAGTATGGGCAATAAAGCAGTTCATAAATATTTAAAATATGTAATAAAATATCAATTTTTATATCTTAAAAACCCCAACTATAACAATGTTATTATAGAAATCCACCAATACAAATACAAAAGTTGTTCTACATTAAGTTTGAAATACAATTACCCTCTTAATAATATGATATTTGCAAAAAAAAACTGCTTTCTAATAAGAGTTACTTCGAGTCGGAATTTTGAAAATGATGCTATACAAAACTTGTAAATTATGTTCTACATGCTTTTATACTGCTATTATTAAAATACGCTATATACCTCCCCTTTGAATTATATTATTTTATCCTTTATTCATGCCTTAGTATTTTAAGTTTGTGCTGGATACTACGTCAATTTATTTGAAATTGTTTCTGTTGTTCATTTTCTCGTTTGCAATACCATGGGATACCAATCTGGCATATCGCTTTAACTATTGCGATCTTTAATACTATGCTTGGCACAACGAAGTTGCGATATTAAAAAATGTGTGGCACGAGATGAAATATCATCAAAGAGTTTTTTAACAATCCATATTACATAGATCTTTGATACTTTTAGCTCTTCGCTTGCATTCTCTTTTTATTTTTCTAATTTGGTCCTCTTGGACGCCGCTTCCTTGAATGTGCTGGAGTACTAAAAAAGAAAATAGCATTTTTTTAAAATACAATATAAATAAGACTATGAACTTTAACCATCCCCATATCTATTGCAGTATTATTTGCCAATCTGCATAACTACAGATAATATTCACTTAATATTTTTCAATAATTTAAAAGAACTTGTAAGTGTTGTTGATAAGATGCAATCAAAATTGATTGATATGATTAAAATAGTCAATAATTAATATTTTCACTATTTGAAGAATATTGATGTTTATTGATATTTACTATACTTTACCTTATTAGTGGTCACTTTTCTATTATTGTGCTTCCCAATGCAGAAGGTACTTGCTCTGATATAAAGACTTCCTCATCATATTTCACAACATCTCCAGACTGTTGGTATCCAGTACTTGAACAATCTGATATCAAGGATGCTTTTTGTTTGATAGCAGCACTAGTACTTGCTACAGGTGATGTGAATGTGATGGTTGGACAAAATGATGTTGCTGGGTGTAACGTTGGCACTGCATCAAGTTTTAAAATAAACGTATGCTCTTTATATGAAACTGCACTGAAATGCCAACTGTAAATTCTATGATTTTGAAGAGTTTCACCAGAAAAAAACATTCCCATTGCTTCTTGGCAAATTTTAGATCTAATAGTGACAGGAAAGATCCAGTTCAATCAAGTAAATTGTACACTTTTTTTTAATTATTATACAACTCATTATATTCTGGTTTACTTATTGATACTAACAAAAATATCGATAGACATATTTTAATAATCGCGTAAAAAACCTACTTTACTAAATTTCTGGGGAAGCAATGCAGCTTAACAACTTCATCTTCTCCATAACCGCAAACAATGCATTTATGCACTTTACAATTTTAGAAAAACAGAAATTCCTTATCAACAGAGGGCTGCGTTCATAAACGTCACGCTGCGCGCACTCTAGGGTAAAATTTCACACAAAACCGTTCAAAAACAGATGAGTGATTCAATGATGTACGCGTGTAATGTGTTCATAAAGTTCGCTCTCGAATCACTCGAGCGTTTGAAAAACGCCGGATTTGAAACCACGGTGAAGAAGACTCGACATGCGCACATGGAAGTGTGATTGTAAACAAAAAGCATATGATTCATTGCCGGTCTTCCGAATATTTTGTAAACGTAAAATGCAGTTGTCACGAGCCCATTTTCATCTGGTAAAATTACCAAATGGTGATGTGTTTACATCAGATGCGGGTCATTTTCCGAAAATGCCATAGGTACTTCAAAAAGGAGTTGCGCTGCCAGTATCATGGTACAAGACACAACTGTTTCCTCATCCATCGCTTCCGTTTAACGTACCTATTTACGATTATACAAATGATGAAGGAAAGCAGCTTCTGTTATGTGGGGTTATATGACACATGTGCTGTCATACTTGTCACCACTCTAAAACCGTTCATAAATACCAAAACGCTCTGTCGACACTCTAGCTGCAAAGCAAATTACTCAAATGCCACACACACGATTATAACGATTCATTTATGAACGCAGCCCAGGTGTAACCACAACAATAACCAAAATGGAAATTGTCAACACAACAAAAATGGCGAAAAATTTAAGTTAACGCATGCGTGTACTTGTCTACAGCAGCGCCTCTATCTCGCTGCCTTATCAAAATGTGACGAGGATGAGAAGAGTATCTTTTATTGTTGGTATTAGACAAGACCAGAATATTACCGGATAAATTCGTAAACCTAGTTACCGGTCTGGAGTAGTCTGTGTCCTTATACAAAACGTGTACAAAGTAGGGATCATAGATTAGGGAGATTAGGTAGATAGGCAACTCGTATTACAATAAAAAGAACACGAACGCTAGCGCCGCTGGTGACGTGACTCAATAATAAGACCCAAACAGCGGTTATTTCAAACCTTAAGTAATATTTAATTTTGGTGCTACTGCAACGGGTATTAATAAGTGATACAATTGCACTATAATTGAAAATAAAAAAACACAATCACATTGCATTAGTGTACACTTTATACCACAGAATTATATAAGGTAAATAGAAGAACATTCATATACTTTAGAAGTGGTCTTAATTGGATCTGCGCAGGCCATTTCTGGGCATGCGCTTTGTGAAAGGACAGGGCAGTACACGGGAAATTGAAACCCAAAAGCAGGGTTGGTTTCAGTAGAAAAACTTTTATTAACGAAAATACTACTGATTTGAAAATAATATCAGTTTGGACAATTTCTTCCTAATCAGTTCACCCCTCTCCTTTTCAGTTTGTTTCTTGGCTATATGGTGTAGCCTAATTTTGGTATACGATAAAACTGCAGCTTTTATCAGTCTCATGATATGGTTCTCCTCCAAAACAGAATAGTCAAGACAATGCTCTGACAAACATTTAAAATATTTGCCTTCCCCAAAAATTGTCATTGCCAAACTGTGGCAAAATTTATCATAAAAATTCTCCTCATTGGGCATTTTCTGATCAGTTACAATAAGCACCCGCTTAATGCTTTTCTCCACTATCAGCAAGACTTTCAGCAAATCATCAGACGGTTTAATTAAGCCTCCACGATCTCGCTGCCTTAACAAATGCAACGCACTGTCCATCTCCGATGAGGTAGATACAACAGTATGCAGACTTAAGATGCATTCTGGGCATTTAATTTTGCGCTTCACCATGCTGACCACATACCCAGAGATATACCCAACAACATTTTGGGTTACTATTGATAAATCTGGTAAATTGGGAATTGCATATTCATGGTCTGCAATTTCCATATCTGACCAATAAAGTTCATATTTTTTTTATAAATTGTACATCATCTATAGTTACATTAGTAACTTTTGTTCTGGAGGTAGAAGGAACCGCAGCCAGCAAGTGTGTCCGGTCCTGTATGGTACAGTTTCCCTCAATTGCACGAAGGTCATGGCGCACTAGTAATCTTCTGTAAGTATTAAAGAACTGCAGCGCGGTTGGGTTGTTGCTCCAACCATTTCTAGCCCTAAAAATAACAGTTAGCAATAACCTTGTGAAATGAATGTGAATGTAACAGTGTACCTTATACTACAAAAGAATAATTCCAAGTGATCCTGACTGAACTTGTATGTCAACAAATATGACAAGAGTGCATTGTCAGAATCAACATAGGTCTCATACATGGCCAAAAGAGACTTAATTGTTATTACAAAGCCCCTAATTGTCGTCTTCTTGGGAGTAGTATATAAAAACTTTTGGTCCACAGTTTTGAGATTTGTTAAATATTCTATGGAATTCAAGAGTATTGGGTGCCAATAATTTTTATTTGACGCCCTTAGAGGTGTATGACACCCCTTGCCAAAAGGATTCCTTGAATTTAATAAATCGAACAAATTATTTATTGTGCGTAGAAATCTGATTGTTCCATCTGCAGTTTGAAAATCGGCATGCCCAATATTTTTTAAAAATTCCATTGCCTCTGCAACGCTATTGCTGAATGTTTGGGTGGCCAACTTAACCTACAAAAATTTATACAAATGTACTGTATATAAGTTATTCTTAAGATCAAATGTTACAAACCTTCATTTTCTGTCGCTGCCATTCAATGTGCGCTTTTGACAGTTTGTTCGCAAAACGCAACCCTTCTGCCTCTTGTAATTCAAACAATTTTCGCACTAAATTCCATTTAATTTCTCGTCCTTCATAATCAATTATTGTTCCTAACGTGGCCCAACAATTCCGCAATAATTTTACCATGTGGCAAGCGTCCAAAATTATATATACAGGAGCATTATTTACAGGATGGTCAAAATAAGTGTTTAATTCAGATATTTTTGCCACTTTAGCACCTAGTGCTTCCATCATTGCAAAATTGGCAGTTGGACCGTCAGTTGTGATGGACAATATTGTAACGTCAATTTCAGACAATTTCACCAATGCTTGTCTTATTATGTTGGCTTTGGCTGCTCCTGTCAAGGACTTTATGAAAAAGTACCCTATTGGTAGCTTCCAGTGCCCATTAACACCAACTACCATTATGACTAATGCTTCAGTAGCACATTCTAATGAATCGTCCTCAATGCCAGTGGACATGTCAACGTATCCCCAAGCTTTACCACCCACAAAATCAACCTGTTTTTTTATAGACATTTCGTCAAGCATTAAGCTGCACACTGTTTGCTTGTTATGTCCTTTATTCTCCACTACCTGGTTTTTCAATAACTCAAATGAAGTTTGGGAGAAACCAGGTAAACATTCAATGTTTGTCATCCATGATCTTATAGTTGAAAGAGATGGTAGGGCTAATTTGAATGTGCTTCTCACATACTCATATGCTTTTGTAGAATAAAAATTAAGTGTCATGGCGAAGCTTCGTAGTTCTGGAGGAAAACTTTTTCTTGCAATTTTCCCTCTTCGGGAATTGTCAAACAGTCTTGACATTAGGGCAAGAGGAACTCCAGAACACGATCTGTTTATGATGGCATGTGCTTCATCATTAATGAGATTTTTATTTCTCAAATGTTGCACTACTTGCTTCAGAGACTTCACTCTTTCACTCAGCCGTTTAATTTTTTGTTTTGATGTCTTCAACTTTGATCTCAAAGCAGATTGTGCATCTTTGTTTGCGGATAAAGCAATCTTCATCTTTCTAGGGCTCCAGCTGTAAATTCAAAACTCTATAAAATGTACACAGAGGAAAAAGGAATTCCTTACTAATAAGCATGATCTAATCTAAGGAGACGTCGTTTCTTTTTTGCTGATCCTAGCAAACCAACAGAATCACTGGAAGATGTTTGGATCGCACTCGCCTTTCTCTTCCCTTTGGGAGCAGATACATCTGAATCATCAGTGGAAGTCATACTGACAAGAGATACACTACAAATATCAAATTATGAATTTTTAAAATAATATTTGACAGAGACATATTACTGAGTAATAATCGTCAATTAGAAGATCATGTTTATAAAAAAAACAATTAGTTCAAATTAGGTCATTGGTTTATCCTTTACAAGATTATTATTAATGTACAATGTACACACTTCGATAAGTGATTATAACTTACGTGTCAGCTGTCTCTTCAGAAATGTCTATGCATTCCTCAATCAATGGTAAAGCACTCCTGCAATTAGAAGAACTAAAATTAAACATTATGAATCATATGTTTAATAGTTACATATCAGAGGTATTTGATGGGCCTGCTTCTGATTGTCCGACCGAGGTGGATTGAAGAGGACGAGAATCTTCATACCTATAAGTAACAATTAGCAAAGTCTGCATAATTCTTCAACAACACTTACCGCACTTCCAGACGACTTCGACAAGAAACTAGAGAAGAAATTTTTCGTGGTCTCAATTGCAACGATGGTATAGCATTCTTTCTTAACGCTTGATTTGGCAAAAAATCATCAGGAGAAAAGTGAAGTGAACAAATCACATTATGTACACTCATCGGATCATCTACACTTCGTCCTAGAGCATTCAGCCATGACTCACGTCGAGCAGCAGTGAGTCTGTAAGCAGTGAAATCCATAAATAAAATGTCAGATTTACTTGAAG
This sequence comes from Amphimallon solstitiale, assembly GCA_963170755.1. Taxonomy (NCBI): domain Eukaryota; kingdom Metazoa; phylum Arthropoda; class Insecta; order Coleoptera; family Scarabaeidae; genus Amphimallon; species Amphimallon solstitiale. Next base: position 40,485,003 of record OY720685.1, on the reverse strand, counting down.
GTATTAATTTTGCACGTTTATGTTATATTATTTGAAACTTGTTCTCCACTTTCATTTAAATGTACAGTTTTATACTCACCGAAATAATCTTAATCCTGCGGTCCCCTCTATGGATTTACAAAATGGCACAAAACACTTTTTAGGCATTTTAATTTATCTCTGATCAGGCTCTGAACGATAAACTCCAGACTCCAGCAGAGTTGTTGTGTATTGTTGTCTGTCAAAAAACCAAAACACTAACACATCCAATGCGCATGCGTACAAATGGACAATGGCGCTTTCCTTGTTAGCACTGTTTTTCCGCGCGCATCTGTTATGTATTAGACGTCTATTTACTGTATATAATGGTCTGTGCTTTATACAGAAAAACAGAAATAAATTATAGTAAAACAAATGATGTTTAAAAATTTATGTATTGAGTTGTTTCATTTTTACAATTCTCATATTTTTCAATTTATTTTTCATTTGCTTGCTTAATTAACTTATCGTTTACATTAAAAAAGAATTTTCCTCTTAGAACTAAATTCACATGTTTTATATAAGAAAACATAAAGAAATAAAAAAACTTTTCCAAAAATATTTGATGCGTATCATGCTTCTTGCATAAAGGTGATAGACTTATATTATTTGTAAATAGAACGCAGCACTTCACCATTGTGTATAGTACGTACTTTTAATAACTTGACTGCAATAATTGTTTTAGAAATCACTAGTAACAACAAGTAAATCGACACAATATAAACACGGAAACAGAAAATAGAAATGAGGTTAATTCACTGCAGAATCACGTGGCATTTTCGAGTCTATTCTCGGAGATTTTCGGATATCTACGGCGACTAGCATGCCACGGGTGGTGTGACCACGAACTACATGGATGGAATTTATCTAGAGCATTATGTGCATATAGCATGGTAGGGATTTTCGAAACATCGATGTCTGTAATTCGATGTTGCGATGTTTTGACATCGATGTTAGTAGATGGTTAGTAGTTCCATATAAATCGATGTTGGTCCAAAACATCGATGTTCAATTATCTATAGAAACCTATATTGCCGGTGGGATCAAAATTTGTAAATTTGAAACGAGGAAACGTAACAGCAAAGAAACAGATATCTAGATTCTCATGTACGTAAATTATCTCAAATTAATAGTAAAACCAATTTTCAACTGAAAATACCTTTTTGATATATTTACTAATTTTTTTTATAATTTACCAATTTATTTGAGTCCAACTGCACTATTACTATAGTTGTAATGCATAAACAGATAGTGTGTCCAATAATGAAATTTATTTTAATTATAAAAAAAAACCGTAAAACGTACACAATTACTTTAACGAATACTGTACAAGGTTATAGTTTAAACATATTTCTATCTATAACGTTTATTTATAATATTGGTTATAATAATAATAATATCTATATAAAAAATGAACTGAAGATTACACAAGTTATTACCTACATATTTTACACAGAAAATTTGAAAGAACCATTTTGTCCCACTGAAATAAATATTTTATATTCGTAACATAACTAGTTTTATGAAATGACAAATATCTTTTCTATTATGTTATAATATTTCTTCTAAAACTCATTGGCGACTTAAAAGTCATCAGTTTGGGGAGTGGAGTCTCTAATTACTCATACGAGAAATTTACTATTTTTTCTGATCGCAAAACTTTAGAATTATGGGATTTACGGACTCGAAACGGCACATCATTGGCTAAGGAAGAGATGACTGAAAGGGGTAAGTAGTTCACCAGTTAACATTTCTGGGATTTACAGCGTAAAAGTATAAATAGGGCCAGCATGCAGAACCTGGTTCATTTTTATTTTTGATACATATTACGATACTGTTCAGTTGAAGTATACGCGTCTTTTTTTTTTACTCCTACTTTATAATGTCTTCAATAAGAAAAAGTTAGGTGTGGAAGTTTTTCGAAAAACATTCAGATGGTACAGCGACTTGTAGATTGTGCAAGAAAAAACTTAAAACGTCGGGAAATACCAGCAATTTAACTGGGCACGTAAAGTCTTCATCCACATGCTGTAAAAGTTAGTGCTTCAACACAATCAACATCGAAGTATGTAGCTTCAACATCAAGATGTGTACAATCTTCAAGTCCAGGTGTAGAATGTACTACCTTTGTCGAAAGTGGATTGTCCGAAACACCTCCTCCGGAAAAAAAAGCAAGTGAGTCTATCAAACAAAGATTAATTTCTGAATCTTTTTCGGAAATACAAGCATATTCTGAAAGAGGTGCGATATCCTCAAAAATTACGAACTGTATCGTATTCATGATTTGCAAAGACTGCCAGCCTATTTCTATAGTAGAAAACGAGGGATTCCGGCAGCTTTTAAAAACAATTGCGCCACTCTATAAAATTCCAAACAAATCGAGTATTACAAGTTTTATTGAAACAAAATACGATATAATGCAAAGGTGTATCAAAGAAAAATTGTCAAATTTAAAACACGTAACATTAACTACAGATATATGGACTGACACCCACCAAACAAGAAGTTTTTTGGGGGTCACAGTACATTTTTTAAATAATTACGAACTCTCTGCCATTATTGTCGGAGTTGTAGAATTGTCCGAAAGACACACTTCAGAATATCTGGCTGATCAAATCTTGACAGTATGCAATGATTGGAATATTGCAAAGGAGAATGTTACTTGTGTTGTGACTGACAATGGGGCAAACATAGTAAAAGCTATAGAATTGGCATTTGAGAAAGGAAGACACTTACCATGTTTTGCTCACACTCTCAATTTAATGATAGACAAGGCCATGGAACAGACTATTGGACTTATTGAGTTAATCACACGAGTAAAAAGTATTGTTACGTGGTTCAAACACAGTGTTGTTGCTTCTGACGAGTTAAGAAAAATTACACATTTAAAATTAATACAGGAAGTGTCAACAAGATGGAACTCAAGATATTTTATGATTGAGAGATTTTTAGTAAATTATAAAGCTGTTAACGAAATTCTAATTAAACATTCGCAGGCTCCAAACATGTTATCAGCATTAGATATTTTTGAATTAAGAGAAATTGCTGAAATTTTGAAACCAGTCGAGGCAGCCACAAGAGAAGCTTGTGGTGAAAAGTACTTAACTACTAGTTCAATGAGTAACATAAAATCAGAAACTCCCATTGCTACAGCACTTCCAACTTCAATAATGAATGAAGCTAAAAAAAGATTTGGACACAGGGAAAGTGTATATTTTCTAGCGTTAAGCATTATACTTGACCCAAGGTTCAAGAAGATTCATTACACAGATGCACTGGCCTGTTCCAGAGCCATTAAACAATTAAGGGATTTAACTGTGCAAGATGTAGAACAAGCACATCCTCCTGAATCCGAAATTGGTAAGTTAATTGTCTTCACATTCAATTATTTAAGAGCTTATTTTGTATTTTGTTAACTAGATGTCCCAGGAACCAATACCAGCGAGTCTTTTTTTTGGACCAAGCATTTCAATTTGATGAAAGCTCATAGTATCTCTAACTCGCGTTCCACTGATGAAGTAGCAGCATACTTGGAGAGCCCATTGTTAAGTCTGTCGAAGAATCCTCTGGAAGAATGGAAATCTTTGAAGCTCCTCTATCCGAAATTATACGGTGTAGCCCTGAAGTACCTCACGACAGTTGCAACATCAGTTCCTTCAGAACGATTATTTTCTAAGGCTGGACAAATCCTATCTCAACAAATAATAATAATAATAATAATTTAAAAGGAAATAACGACCACTGAATATTGTATGAGAATGCAATTACGGGTTATATTGGTCAATAAAAGGCTATTATGTGCTCTTTTGTTTAATCCTCAATATTTCGTTATAAATCTAATAACATCTTCAGGAGGAAACTGTAATAAAGGCTACTTAACATTTGAAACTATTATAAAAATTCATAACACTTACAGACTAGAGACAGCACATTGGCAAAAAGTACATATAAGAAAATTGTATAATTTAAAATGACATTGACCAAAGTGTCAATATTAATTAATATGTCAGGTATAAGCAAGAAAGTGTTGATAGATTTAAAAATTAAGATATCTGTGTGCATTAAATTTAATTTTAAATTTTAATTAACATAAACAGCTATAACAACGATAAAATGTAAGAGTAAATAGTACTGAGGTGGTTAGTATCTGATTTAAAATTTATTGTATCATTACAATGTATGTGGACCATCTCCATGAAAAGTCTGCTCTTATAGTTACTTTCACTGGCTAAAATTCCAATATTTTCGAAATCGAAATTATGGTTGGTTTGTTCTGTGTGTAATGATACTGCACATGATCTTTTACCAATACGCACATCACTTTTATGTTGTATAATTCTATTCTTTAACCATTGTGAAGTCTGACCTACGTATTTTTTATTACAATCAGAACAAGGTATAGAATAAATAATATTTGATTTCAAAAGCAAAGGAGTTGGTGTTTTTATTTTGGTAAACAGACTTTTTAAGGACAGTGCATCATAACGGACCATTCGAGTGTCCGGTATACTTCCAAAACAGCCAACTATTGATGGCGTTAAATGGTTTATGTTAAGAATCTTACTATATCTTGTTATGACTGGAGTAACATCGTCAGAAGCAGGGGGAGCTACGGGGTTACTAAAAACTAGCTTTCGTAGAAGTTGTCTCGGATATCCATTATTTAGAAAAATATCAAAAAGTAAATTTAGATTTTTGTTCAATAAAGTCGGGTGACTAATGCCCGACTTTATTGAACAAAAATCTAAATTTACTTTTTGATATTTTTCTAAATAATGGATATCCGAGACAACTTCTACGAAAGCTAGTTTTTAGTAACCCCGTAGCTCCCCCTGCTTCTGACGATGTTACTCCAGTCATAACAAGATATAGTAAGATTCTTAACATAAACCATTTAACGCCATCAATAGTTGGCTGTTTTGGAAGTATACCGGACACTCGAATGGTCCGTTATGATGCACTGTCCTTAAAAAGTCTGTTTACCAAAATAAAAACACCAACTCCTTTGCTTTTGAAATCAAATATTATTTATTCTATACCTTGTTCTGATTGTAATAAAAAATACGTAGGTCAGACTTCACAATGGTTAAAGAATAGAATTATACAACATAAAAGTGATGTGCGTATTGGTAAAAGATCATGTGCAGTATCATTACACACAGAACAAACCAACCATAATTTCGATTTCGAAAATATTGGAATTTTAGCCAGTGAAAGTAACTATAAGAGCAGACTTTTCATGGAGATGGTCCACATACATTGTAATGATACAATAAATTTTAAATCAGATACTAACCACCTCAGTACTATTTACTCTTACATTTTATCGTTGTTATAGCTGTTTATGTTAATTAAAATTTAAAATTAAATTTAATGCACACAGATATCTTAATTTTTAAATCTATCAACACTTTCTTGCTTATACCTGACATATTAATTAATATTGACACTTTGGTCAATGTCATTTTAAATTATACAATTTTCTTATATGTACTTTTTGCCAATGTGCTGTCTCTAGTCTGTAAGTGTTATGAATTTTTATAATAGTTTCAAATGTTAAGTAGCCTTTATTACAGTTTCCTCCTGAAGATGTTATTAGATTTATAACGAAATATTGAGGATTAAACAAAAGAGCACATAATAGCCTTTTATTGACCAATATAACCCGTAATTGCATTCTCATCAAATAATAATAATAATATATATTTTATCATAATAACTATTACAATAATCGTCATAGATTAGATGTATAATACATGATGAAAGTTTGCACATATACATAACAAAGTACAATTTAAACAAAACACAATTAGTAATTAAAATTCGATTCTTCATATATATTTAAAATATCACAGTTTAAAAAGTCCTGCAGAGAATAAAACGCTTTATCTAAGAGGTACTTCCTTAAGACAGTAGAAAATCGATTGGACGAAAGGCCCCACATGGTTTCAGGAAGTTTATTGTAAATCTTGGCTCCCCAGTAATCCGGAAACCTCTGCGTCGTCCTCAATCTATGGTAAGGAATTTTCACGGCATTTCTCATTCTAGTGCTATAATTGTGTGTGTCACCATTCTTCTGCATATGAGAGCCACCCCTGTGCACATGTTTAGCGACTGTGTAAGCACATGGAATGGTAAGTATTTTTTCTTTGATGAATGCTTGCTTACAAGTCTGTTCTTGTTTCAACTTGCACAAGACTCTCACTGCCCGCTTTTGAAGGAGAAAAACTCGATCAGCGCCCGAAGCCATTCCCCAGAACTGCAAACCATAACAAGCCACGCTGTGGAAGTTAGCAAAATATGTCAGCCTTGCAGCCTGGTGAGTCGAAATATTCGTGATTCTTCTGATGCTATATACCGCGACTGACAGTTTGTTTGCCAGTTCATCCAGATGTACATCCCAGTTCAATCTGCCATCGACGTGAACAGCCAGCACCCTGACGGAATTATTATTTTCTTTTTTGTCTAAGCAAAAATCCAGGTATTGGGTCTTATCACCGTTTAGTTTTAGTTTATTCGCCGAGAACCAGTCTCCTGCATCCGTCATTGCAGCTTCGGCTTTCCTTGATTTTCCATCTCTAGTTTTGTCTGCTACCACAAATGACGTGTCATCAGCGTATAGGCAAATCCCATCCGCGGACAAATTATACACCAGATCATTCATATAAATTACAAACAAGAGGGGTCCCAATATAGATCCTTGTGGAACACCCTTTTCTACAGTCTTCATACTAGATCTTTTGTTATTTATATCAATATACTGTTGTCTATTAGTTATGAACGATGCTATTAAACTGTAAACGTTACTCCTTATACCATAATGATACAGTTTCTCCATTAGCAGCCTGTGATCAACTGTGTCAAAGGCTCTGCTCAGATCGCAGCAAGTTAGTTGTACATATTCTTGCTGGTCCAAAGCCGCCTGCACAACATCCATTATGCTCGATAAGGCAGTTGTAGTGGATTTATTTTTCCGAAATCCGTGCTGGTAACTGGAGAGATAGTTGTTTTTGTCAAGGTACCCCACCAATCTCTTGGCAATTATCTTCTCGAACACCTTTGAGAGCGCGGGTAAAATAGAAATTGGCCGGTAATTGCTTGGATCATTTCTATCTCCACTCTTGTATACTGGTATTACCTTTGAGTATTTTAGTTCTTGTGGAAAGTATCCTTCCAATATGCTTCTATTTATGACTAAAGCCAAAGGCTCCAATACACTAGGTCCAATAGTTTTCAAGAACCTGGTGGAGTAACCATAATAGTCCCTTGTATCTTTACCTTTTATGTCATTAATTACTTCCAGAAGCTCGCTTTCAGTTACTGGAAGAAAGTAGCATGATTTTTCATTTATATTACCGGCTTTACTTAGAAGGTCGTGTGGGTCCTTCGGCGCTACTGTGTCATGTTGCTGAGTCCCACATTTTAGGAAACATTCATTCATATCGTCTAGAGCTATATATATATCCATTTGTTTGTTTTCGGATTTCTTAATTTCACTCATATAGTACTCTCTAATATCATTTTCTAACACTGTCCTGTACATATTCTTGCATTTAGAATATTCTTCATATATAGCAGGCTCCTTGGTTACTACTGCCACAGTCGCCAAGGCATCAAGGTTATTTTTTAATCCTTTTACATATTCTGACATTGTGTATTTGTTTTTATTTTTATGCGCTATTATTTTCCTTTCAGGGAAGCATTGGTCATAAAACTGCATCATAGCATCGAAAAACATGGTATTCATCCGAATCGAAAATTGATTTTGGAAAATCGTTTGCCAATTGTGAGTCTGCATTTTGTATGCGAATTCCTTTATATTACTATCACTAAAATCTCTTATATACTTTATCTCTCTGTCTCTTTTATCCACATTATAGACTGAATATTCAAAACGCTGTGCCAAGTGGTCTGCAATATGCAGGTCTACTACTAATGTATTGTACTCACCCTAACTCATATTTGTAAAAATATTATCAAGGCAGGTGCCACAATCTGTATCTGTAATCCTAGTAGGTTGCGAATTAGTTTGATTTAAACCGTATGAACGGAATAAATCTAATAAATTGTCTCTATTGTTTGATTTCTTTAAAAAATCCATATTCAAAACGCTGTGCCAAGTGGTCTGCAATATGCAGGTCTACTACTAATGTATTGTACTCACCCTAACTCATATTTGTAAAAATATTATCAAGGCAGGTGCCACAATCTGTATCTGTAATCCTAGTAGGTTGCGAATTAGTTTGATTTAAACCGTATGAACGGAATAAATCTAATAGATTGTCTCTATTGTTTGATTTCTTTAAAAAATCCATATTGAATCACCTGCTATGAATACAGTTCCACCACACTCCTGCATCACCTTCGCCAAAACCCCATTCAATGCAGCCATGAATACATCAACATCTCCACTGGGTGCTCTATACAAAGATACCATAATAGTATTTAATTTTGGCAGGAATACTGCAGCTACTTCAATATCTATTTCTATAGATAGTTCTTTAATAGCGGTAAGCTCCCTGTGTTCAATGCCTTGCCTAACCAGTATAGCTACACCACCGTGTATATGATTTTTCCTATAGAAGATACTAGCTACCTCGTACCCCTGAATAGCGTGTTTAGTTATTACCTTCTTTCTTAGCCAATGTTCCGTTATACAGGCTACGTCAATTGAATTACTTTCCAACTCGATTTCGAGTTGACTCATTTTATTTGATATACATTGTACATTCAAATTCAATATCCTCATATTATGATGTAGGACGTTAAAATTAGACAATTTCCTTTCTACTATATCTGTTGTTTTCTGTCGGGATATTTCCGAAAAAATCTATATGGTTTAATAATAGTGTTGTTTGGCCACAAGTTTTCATCAAATATCAACTGTTCATTGTTTTCTATAACCGCTATTTTAAATGCTGCAATGTTTTTGTTTAATATATCCAACTTTTTACAGTCCATGACAGATATGTCGTTTTCCTTTAAATAATTTTTGACGTCTCCTTCATCTGTCTTACTTTTCAAATTGGATATAAATATCCACTTCATTTTCTCTGCCGCTATTAGTTTTGTATTTTCCCTTTTTCCCCTAATAATCTTTCTTCTAGATTTAACTTCAGTGAACTCTTCTTGTTTATTTTCGTTTTCAACTTTTACGTCTTTTTTTTCCTGAGTATTTATATTGTCGGTGTTTTTTTGTGACTGATGTGTCTGAAGTATATTGACCTCTCTATTTATTTCTATTTGCTGTTCTATTTGTGTAGGTTTTAGACTCGTGTCCCCTTCCTTTGTTGTTTTTGAATTTGCTGTTGATCTAGTCCTATAAGTATGAGTTTGTTTTTCATTTATTTGTTTATCTCTTGAGGTTAATATTTTTAATGTTTTTGTTTGTTCATCAATTTTTATAGCTTGTTCCTTTATTCTTAAATCCTGAGCTGATATATGTTCTAAACAACTTACAATTTTGATTTCGAGGGACTTCACTACTACCAGTATGTCATTCAATTCGCTCTTGCGCGCTGCACTTCCACAGTTTTCACAGAACCATTTAAACAAAGAAATCGCCTCAAAGGAAAATGTCTATCACAATTGTTATTTTTACAATCCCTTGATAAGCTTATATGGGATTTGTAATTTCAAGTGTAGCTTATAAGATTATACATACTTATTTATTACCATTATTCTATTTTAGTAGTTATTTGTAATAAAGTTACCAAGTAATTACTTTTCTTATTTATAATAATGGGTAAATTGGAGAATAAGGGTGCAACTGATTTTTGACAAAAACATAGAGTACCTTATAGAGGAGCTCTAATTGAACAACTTTTGCTTATAAATTAATCCGCGCTCACCCACAGGAACGGAGATAATTAATAATTAATGTGCTCACCGAGTGATTTTTCCATGTTACATTTTTAGTCGTATCTGTTATACACACTGTTAAAATTATGAAGATTGTAATAAATGATGTTTATTTCACTTTACCACACACAAATTACATTTGATTTTTATGTTTTTTAATAACTTTTCTCAACAAACACAAAACATGAAACCTAACCTTAAACCATCTAATGGAGAAAGCCCATTCCAACTTTCATGCGGATTCGGACCAACGACTGTCATCCATAGAGTTATATACTAGATAGATGGTCGAACTTGTTTACGGTAATAATTAATAGCAATTTCTGTACCCATTTGTGCGGGGGTGGGGGGAAGGGGCGGCAAAACATCAACAAATTGGTATAAATCAACCGAAATACGAGTGCGGACAACGAATGGGTACAGAAAGCAAAGACAAATATTCTTGCCGGCCCCTTATGTGAAGGGGGCGGCAACAACAGAACGGAATTTGCACCGAGGGAAGACAGATGGTAAAAAACTTTGGGGGTGGTTAGAACTGGAATCCTGGGTGGATGGAAAGGGGCGACAAACACGAAAAGTACAAACGCGCGGGGGTGAGGGGGAAGGGAGATGGTAAAGAAGTAAAAAAATCTATAAATTAAGGGAACAATCATTGCAATGATTGCAGTATAAATCATGTAAATGTGCAAAAAGAGAAATGAATGTTTGAAAATATGAAAGAAAACATAAATATTCTCTATATCATTCCGTACTAATTTACAGGATATTATATAATTTTAAAAGGCATGTTAAAAAATCAATGAAATAAACTACAAATTTATAAATAATATACACTTTATAACGTCTTTTGTTACTGATTTGCATATAATTTTCAAATAAATATTGAAAAATACAAGTGGTTTGTTCGACCATCTATCTAGTAAGGTAAGTGTACATAATTCCGACACTTTAAGGAGCTTACTGACAGAAATGTAGCGATAAAAGTTGTAAAAATTATAGAACGTGTTTCAATAACCTTTTACTGCATAGTCTAGACTTTAAACATTTAAAATTACTTCGGTTTTTCTAAATTTTTGTTATAATTAGTTAAAAATATGACATACTTTGAAATGTTACACATGCACATAATTCTGACGCGAATATTTAAAAAATGTACATATTTCTGTCACTCGGTAGAACATAATTCCAACAAGGTACGTTATTTCGACAGTTACGGACCATAATTCTAACGAGAAGTGAAACAAGAAATTTAATGAAAAATACATTTTATTTGCCTTTATTGCACATACTAGCAAAAACCCCCAGAAACAGCAAATTAAAAATCCTCACTGAAAAACATTTATAACGTATATGAACAACGAAAATAAAAGCTCTCTAAACAAAATGTACCTAAGAAAGTAACTACTAGTAGAGTCTTTAAAATTTGAAAGTTTACGATGTAAAACTTTGATATTTTTTTATTTCTTGCACTACATAGAAACCCCGTTTATTGACTTCTTCCGAAGGTTCAATTTTATCAATAATTTCATCAAGCTCATACCAAATCTCATCTATTTCTTGCGGCCACTTCCACTTATCAAAACCACTCATCTGCATGGTACTTATAAAAGCACGATTATCTTCTATTTTTTTATTAATCCCGGATAGTACTCTCCCTCATATTTTACTATTACGTAATCATTAACAACTAATTCAGTTTTATCTATGTTTTTGTTTGATGCAGTTATATTTTTATTTTGTAGTTCTAAAGTGGGATCAACAGGTTCTGAGGTAGACCTTTCTTCTTTAGCACTGCTTCTTAATCTTTTTGATTTTTGCTCGTTTAATTTCCTATTTTCTTCTCTCTTACGTTTTCTCTCTTCTTTCTCAGCTTCAAGTTTTTGCTTTTCGCTTTCTTTCTTTGAGTAGTATTCTCTCCAGGCATCGGAGGTTGTAACTAAAGGGATCTTCTCCTTTTTTTTCCTCAATGCCTTTTTCTGAGAAACCTCTTCGGGCCAAAACAGTGACTTTTTGAATGGGGAGGGTATACAATTTTTTGCAGTATCTATATTTTCCTTCTTACTGTTGGGACTTTTGTCAGATGCATTAATTTTCTTCAAGGTTTGAGCAGTGTTTCCGAGATCGTTTCCTAAAATCTTGTCAGTGTTTTCATCAAAGACGTTTTGTTTTTTCGGACTGTTATCAGAGTTACTTCTACCAGGTTCCACAGTAGTTATTTGTTTTTGCAACCTGCATATCTCGTTTTCTTTTTGATTTTCATCTTGATGATTATCATTGGTCTGAATATTTTGCTTATTACTGCTCATCATCGCATTCGATTCTTTATTCTCAACTTCATTACCGCTAACAATTTCTGTTTTCCTTTTGTTTCCATTTTGCTCATTTATTAGGCTCTGGTTATCTTTGTCTATAGTTACTTGATCCGCTAATTTGTCATAATTTCCTTTTTCAGACCAACTTTCCTCTATGCTTTCAACTTCTGTACCTTGCACTTCATTATTAACAACCAAATCCATCCAATCGTCACCTAGTATCAAACCGTCTTCAATCTCTATAATTATATTGTTATTATTGTATTGTGTTGGTAGTGGTATGCCATTGTTTGTGTTAGAATTGTCAGGTACACTTAGTTGCTGTGATGCAAAAGTCAAACCAGCCATCTTAAAGACAGACAACCAAAAGTAATATAAACTAGTATCCTCAATATTTCCTTCCCAGTTATGTCCTCTTAATTGATAAAATTTTTCCAGTTTTGTTTTCTCAATTTGCTTTTCGATAAATTTTAAATGCTTATCCACTTCTGGATTAATGTTTTCTTTATTTTCGAGGTTTTCAGTTTGAGTTAAAAGTTTACTGTAGTCCACACTGTTGGCATTAAAAGGAAATAAGCCGCAAACTCGAAATGCATTAGCAAATATAGATTTAATATCTTTAATTTCATCAAGTGCCATTTTAAGGACTGTTGCGAAATTTTCCCTTTTCAAATGTTTCTGTCCATTTTCTCTTCTCCAATCATGAATACACTCTTTCCAACTATTTTTAAGAGATTTAAACAGCCCAACATCTAACGGCTGCAAAATGTGCGTTGAATTGGGTAACAAACTAATCAGAACAATGTTTTTTTCTCTACAAAAATCACTCAATGGTAAAGTAATGTGAGATTTGTGACCATCAACATATAATATAATGGGAAAAGTGATGTTTACTTTAAGAAGCCATGGATGAAGAACGTTCCTTATATACTCATAAAATGATTCGGACGTCATCCATCCGCTTTCTGATTTGCCGATAGCCCAACCGGAAGGAATTTGACTAACAATATATTTAGGAATCCTTTCATAAGAATACATCACCATTGGAGGTGCCTGTTGGCCCGCAGCATTACCTGAAGGAAATTAGTAGATAAATTTTATTAAGAAAGCTTTTGAAAATGGCTATTTACCAGTTATCAGAACAGTTAAACATTCTTTCTCGTCGCCACCGACACGATTATAAACTGCTTTGCTTCCTTTTTTAGCCAACACATTATTACCTTTGGGTGATAGGAAAAACGCAGATTCGTCGGCATTGAAAATGCGTCTGGGATCATCAATAACAATATTTGTGTTGTTGAAGTGTTCATTTATTTCTCTAAACCAAGACCTAACACTGTTTTCCGTAATCGTAGCTCTGGTAGCAGTTAAGTTTTGGGCCATTCTTAGACTAATTTCGGGATGACGATGAAGGAATCCCTCATACCAATGGCGTCCAGGACGACCATCAGAAAATTTGTTTGGACGTTTCAGATTTTTTACTAATATAGCCACGCTGTCTAATAATTGTTCTTTAGTTATGGGGAAACCTAGTAGTAGAGATTGGCGGATTCTGGGACCACCCCCCACCACCATTTCTCCACCCCCCACCACTCAATCCACCACCACTCCCCCACTCAATCCCACCACTCAACCCCACTCCCCCACCACTAATTTTAGTTCCGAACGCGGCCACCGTGTATTTGCAGATGGCGCTGCGGTCGGCGCGCAAATTTAAATTTAAATTAATATACAGGGTGTCTCAAAATTTTAAAAAATAAATACATATACAGTATGATACTTTGTGACGTATGAATCATACAGGGTGTTTCAAAAATTAGAAAAGTAAGATGGCGAATCCAAGATGGCCGCCAAAATTTTTAAAATTAATGCAGGGCGTTTCAAAAATTAGAAAAGTAAGATGGCGAATCCAAGATGGCCGTCAAAATTATAAAAATACATATACAGCATGACACTTTGTGACGTAGCGGTCAAATATTAATATACAGGGCGTTTCAAAAGTAAGGATTTAGAAAAAGCAAGATGGTGAATTCAAGATGGCCACCACTACAAAAAACATAACTAATATGGTCGAAGCTAGACGCGGTTGGCGCGCCCTAAATTTAATGAATACAAGTTTGAAATCGTATATGACGTCAATCGCAATCATGTGTGCAACTTATCTTGTTTTCGCGCGATCATTGTAAAAATATGAATTTTAATTAGTCTACTTACCGCAATAAACATTCGCACGGCACCACACACAATGCAATACTGAAATTATTTTAAACGCGGCCACCCAGGCTTTGGAGATGGCGCTGTGGTCGGCGCGCAAATTTAGAATTAAATACATTTTTTCCTAATTTAAATATACAGCATGGTCTCTGATGACATAACTATAAACATATCAAAGTGTTGGGGAAATAAAAGATTGGCTTCTTTAGACAAAATTTATTTTTTATATAAAAATACATTAAATTTATTATCAAGTATCACATTTATAGAGCAATCAATTACCACTATTTTGACACCAATTACAATTAGCAATGTCGCCCAGTTTCATTACTTCATAGTCATAATGAAGAGTATCAAAAGAAGTATGTAGCACTTCTAACATTAGAAAAGCGTTTAATGAATTTGAATGATCCTCTATTAATTTAACAATATTGCTATATAGATCACCACTTAAATTTATACATGATTTCAACAATGTATTATAAAATATCTGAAACTCACTATCTGCGAAAAATGATAATTTACATTTAATTAGTGGTTGCAACTTATACAAATTATTATATGTATCCTTCGATAACACCATTTGCTGATTTCGACTAGCTATTCGTATAACACTAATAGTTTTATATGTCGATGATTCGATTCGGTGGTTAGGACTGCAACCTTCAGTTTTGTAAAATTCCTCCCATTCCTCCAATGTGAAGAATATACAGTTTGTCGGTGAACGAAGCTGAATGATGGGGACGTATCCAGCTGCTGGACTAAGGCCGATGTTGAGCCACTTGGAACCACTTTTGTTTAGAAAGTATGATGACTGTCCAATTAGTTGTTTTTCCTTAACGATGTTGGCATCAATCATTTTAAGAGATTCATCAATAAATTCATTATAAGTTTCTGGAAAGAAATAAAAAAATTATTGAATTATTACTTTAGATTTAATTGTTTTAAATCTTACTAGCTTCCATTTTAATGTTTATGAGAAATTAAGTGCACAACTGAGCTGATACTTAGACAAACTGAGACCGGTTTTACGTTTGAAGAGTATTATATCAAATATTAAAGATAGTGGGGATACTTACTTAATTTGAAGCGGCGGAATAGCTGCACCCGAGGCATGCGCAGCGACCATCTAAGGAGCTGGTAGATCGATCTTATAGTGTCCCCAGGCCAGAGTGTGGATACCATCCCCACTAATAAAGCGTTTATCATCGTGAGGTGATAAGGCTAGTTTATTTTGTTCGACCGAATAGATATTGTGTAATTTAGTCCTAAATAGGTTCTGTTTCTTTAATAATAAATTTTGTTCGAATAAACAGCCGCGATAATCCGCCAAACTGATTTCATCTCGCACAACATTCTTTTTTATACCCTTAGCTTTTTTAATTTCCCTACCCTCAACCGCTAGGGCATACATTTTCGCGCGCAATCCAACAAACTCACTCATTATATTACCAGCGTTTTCATCTTTAAATAAGCCTAAAACAGCCTTGTTTTGAGGTGCTATGTTGTAGACATTATTGGCCGAAAAGTTCGATGTATCGAATTTTGAAATATTTTTCTTAATGTCGCCGTATATATCATTACTCTCCACTTTTAAAATAAAACTGTCCGTATCCATATAACATAGACACACCTTTTCTGCATACTCGCGCTTCAAAAAATTATAATAAAAGTCATACATTAACTCCTTCGATAGCTCCAAGACGGAGAAGCATATATAAATAGGTTTATTATATACAACTTTTAACCTCTCCATCTGGATAGCTACAAAGTTTTCCGAAAAGATGCTAATACTCTTAAAATTTGGTTTCGCGATTAAACTACCAGCCCCGCGACTTTTACCATGGTCCTCCCAATGTGTGACCAATTTGACATCTACTCGCTTATCAACATTCTCCATGGTTTTACCATATACAGAGTTGTTCATAAGCTTGTAGAAGTCTTTTTCAAAATCATTTTTAGCTTCCTGACGTAGGCTGGTGTTTAGATCGATATAATTTTGAAGCCAGTTTGACTGGGTAAATTTTAAAACGCGATGAATTTTGGTGATTTTCAGGCCGAAATGTAACGCTTGCTTTAATGTTCTATAGTGTATGACATATTTCTCCTTATTTTGCAAATTAGCGATCAGCTTTTTATTTTGAAATTTAGATGTGGGAGGTACCATGTTTTCGGAGAGAAAAGGTAAGTCGTTATGCTCATCATGCAAAGTTACAGGATACTCGACATCTACTTCCAAAAAATAGCCAATCTGTGAATCATCAGCGAC
The DNA here is from genome assembly GCA_963170755.1 of Amphimallon solstitiale. Taxonomy (NCBI): domain Eukaryota; kingdom Metazoa; phylum Arthropoda; class Insecta; order Coleoptera; family Scarabaeidae; genus Amphimallon; species Amphimallon solstitiale. The sequence goes on along the minus strand of OY720685.1, from coordinate 40,468,329 downwards.
CCCCGAGATATTTAAATAGTCAATTTCATCTTGACTAGCCCAACTAAACCCGCCGAATGGTAGATACTGCGACATTGCCCACCCATACAAATTGTTGGCGTCCCAATAAGCTAAATATGAACTCGGAGCACTCGCATCATAATTGGTCATATATTTATTATTTGCTGTAGCGTGCCGCAAAGATACCTGACACAACCCACCCCTGATACTCCGCTTAACAAAATGATGCATATCGATGTCAGTGAGTAGCTCCAGTTCAATTTTGGTATGCTTCAACATAGCATCCCAAGACAGGCCAGGGCTGGTGTAATATTGTGCCGGATCCAAACTATATGTATCACGACAAATTTTTCTAAAGTTTTCAAAAATATCAGCCAAAAGTAAAACATCGGTTTTTAAATATAAATTCGAATATTCTAATAAATTTTGACATTTAAACGTAGTCCAAACAGTTTGTGCATGTTGATACTCCGCAATCGAAATATCATCATTAGTTAATGAATTGAAAAAATCGCGCTTTGCCGGTAAGGCCGGTTCTTGCAATCGCCCAAAGGTATCTATGTATTGGTAAGGGAAAATACCCTTCTTTCGAATTAATTCGAATTCTGAATCTACTGGGAACGCGCGTCTAACATTTAAGAAATCTTGTGAGTCTAAATTTTTCGCGAGCTTATCAATAGAAGACGCCATGAACCGAAAACTATCTAAAAACCGTAGATTTATATAAACATTTTGTTTCTCGCCCGATTTATCCGCATAATCACCGACCAAAACTTTCGCGCTAAAACTAATATACCGTTCTTTATTAATCGGAATTACATCAATATCTAAATTTTGTTGTGCCAAATCTCTTAAAAATAGATGGCTATCGTACCCGCTCAAATTATGAAAAAAGATAGGGACAAATTTCGGAATTTTGAAGTTGAGGTTACAATTAGAATGAGCGGCCCCTCGAAACGCTCCCGTAATGTGGCAGTGGTCTCTCACTCTATCTCCGTTGAGAGATAGTTCACATATGTGGCAAATCACGGCCTCATTATATAATTTTTGTTCGCTATTATTTAAATAATTCATCGGCACGATAGTCTTTAAATAGTTTTCATAGATTAGCTTAACGTCTTCTATCAATTTTTCAACAAACACCGTTGAGCAATCTAAACCGGCATACGTGACAAATTTATTTAAATTTGCATCAAACGAACACACAATTTGATATGCAAAACTATATGGAATATGTTTGAATGTTGTATTTATATACGAAATAGATGGATCACTGCTGCATGTGTGAATTGGTTGGAGAATACTTTCAAAGTCGGCGTAAACAACAAAAGGAACGGACATTTTCTTATGATGACTATCAAATCTTAATATATTTTGGGGTATCATATCTCCAAATTTAGTTTTACGCGCATCAGTTGAGGGTAGTACTGTATAGACGTGATTACAGTCATTCTGTTGATGGGTGTTTAATTTTTCAGCAGTACTGAATCTCACTAAACACCCATCGCAGATGTGAACATCACTCTTATGCTTATTTATTTGAGATGAAACTAGCCTGGAGAAATTTTTAATTAATACATAATGCGATTTGACCCCGTCTTCCAAAAGTAATAAATTGACGTGAACAGCTTTCCTGTTCCGCGTAAAATAAATCGGCCCCACCACCTCATGATTTTTTGTGTCATCATTTATGGCCAAAGCGTATACGTTAATACTTAAATTATTTAATTGTTCAATTTTAGAAATGTCTTTAATTTTAACCGGGAATTTAATACCTTCTAAATTTAGTACGCTGGAGTAATGAGGATAACTACCCACTCTGTGTACAAGCATGTTTGCCGGGTGGAGTGCTGCTACTAGCGACCAACACAGGCATGCGTCATCGGAGTTCTGAATGTTGACGCACGCTTTTTTGTTTCGGATCGAGGGGGGTAGTTCCAAGTAAGATGATCCCCCAAGAGGTTGGTAGGTGTTTATGTTAACCTCTAAATGCGAGACCATCTTAAATGCCCAATTACTCCCTCTCTACGAAAACTCTTCCGCTTTCGACTTTATAATAGCGGCCGCCTGGTCAAAAACGTCCTCTAAGTCCGAAGACTCGGTGACAATGATGTATCGGGTGTTAAACGATTTTAAGTCGTCTATTTCCTCATCTGCTATCACTTTAACATAATGAGCAAATAGCTCTAACTGCACCTTAACACCCGATACAGCCCTCGCCAGAACATCTTTAATAAGGCGGCACACTTTAATTTTTAAATTGGCCAGAAAATTAACATCTAAATTTTGTTTACCTAAAATTTTGTAGCTCGCGACCCGGTTTTTGAATGAAGAATTAATTTTGAACACTCCATCCTGCAGCATAAGTGTGTTATTAATCAAGTGCTGTTGCGAGCGGAGATGTCCCCTATATAGAGAATTATTACGAAAACTCAACCCGCAACAGCTTACCTGGGGAACATCGTGACTAGTAGATGGAGCAGCATCCGCAAGTCTATTAGAGCTTGTGGATGGTGCTACATCTACTTTAACCATCTTCTTAGATGGTCCACCAACATGCTGGCATGACTCCACGCCCTCCCCACAAATATCACATTGAAAATTGCGGTGGAGGGCATTTACATGCCGCTTCAAACTATCACGGCGGCTGAAGGTTTTTTGGCATATGGAGCAGTTCATTTCTGTAAAGAAATAAAAAATAAAAATCAAAATTGAAATAATAATTAGGAATTTTAAAGAAAAAATTATCATATAATAATTCAAATTATCTTGAAAAAATGTGTCAGATTGATATGAAGCATCACTGTATATCAAAAATACTGTTTATAATATTTAAAAACACCCCAAATAATTTAAAAACATATGTTAATATGTACCGATTTTACTAAAAATCTAATGAGATATCAAGAGCACACTCGTAAATATAAAATTTGCTATAGCGGTTTATATTAAACACCACTGTATACTGTTTATAATGAAATATTATAAAAACAAATTTAAAACCGAGTGATTAATATTTACAAAATACATTGAAGAGGAAGAAATTTAAAAATTACTTACTGTTCTAATAATAAGAGCTCTAACTAAAAACAATAACGATGTACTCTCAACGAGGTTGCAGTGTTTACTGAAGTTTAGAATAAAAAATATTCTATTTTATTCAAGCATTAGTAAAACAATTGTATGTGTAAACTACTACTTCCGGTCTACCGAATTTAATAAAAATCTACACCACTGTATACTGTTTATAATGAAATATTATAAAAACAAATTTAAAACCGAGTGATTAATATTTACAAAATACATTGAAGAGGAAGAAATTTAAAAAAATAATTATTACTTACTGTTCTAATAATAAGAGCTCTAACTAGAAACAATAACGATGTACTCTCAATGAGGTTGCAGTGTTTACTGAAGTTTAGAATAAGAAATATTCTATTTTATTCAAGCATTAGTAAAACAATTGTATGTGTAAACTACTACTTCCGGTCTACCGAATTTAATAAAAATCTAATGAGATCGCAAGAGGGGGCATATTACACTCGTAAATAGAAATCAGATATATTACACTCATAAATATAAAATTTATTTGAAATTAAAAAATAGTTTCAAAATAACTTAAAAAATATGTATAATACTGTTTCTAAAAAGAATATTAAAAGCACTACTAAATAGATTTGAAATTAAAAAATAGTTTCGAAAATATCCTAATGAATATTAAAAATACTAGACACATTTCAAAATAAGTTAAAAAATATGTATAATACTGTTTCTAAAAAGAATATTAAAAAGCACTACTAAATAAATTTGATATTAAAAAATAGCTTCAAAAATATCCCTATGAATATTTAAAAACTACTAGACACATTCAAAATAACTTAAAAATATGTATAATACCAATTCTAAAAAGAATATTAAAAAGCGCTACTAATTAAAAAATAGCTTCAAAAATATCCCTATGAATATTTAAAAACTACTAGACACATTCAAAATAACTTAAAAATATGTATAATACCGTTTCTAAAAAGAATATTAAAAAGCACTACTAAATAAATTTGAAATTAAAAAAATATCTTTGAGTACATTTGTAAGCCGTTTGGCTGCTAATAGAAAAATATAAGATTTTCAATGTCCATAAAAATACTGTTTATAATGAAAAGAAATTTAAAGCCGGTTAATATCCGCTTAATGTGATTAATATATGTAAATAAATTAAAGAAAATAGAGTTTTAAAACTACTTACCGATTTAATATATGGACGTCACTAAAAACAATAACGATGTACACTCGAGAAGACCAAGATGCTAAATAAACTTTAGAATAAAGAACTGGTACTTTAATAGGCTTTTATTTAGTGCATCGTTAGATATGTGCCTTTCTCTTACATATTGACATGTTTCATATGACCTTTCTTGTTAACCGCATAATACAACTTTCATTTTCTATTACACACAACTGCATGTAGTTGTCCTACATTACACGCTTTAGCTTTCTGTTAGAAACAAACATGCGGGCTCTCAAATTAAAAAATTAATCGCGTAATTGTGTGTTCTTTGCTTTATTCTCTTAAAACTATTTATTTATGTCTATAGTATTTTAACCCTCTCTTCAGAAAAAACATGTTTTATTATAACTTTTATTTGTAAAACAAAATCTAAAATTTGCGTTTCGGACATAATGAATTTTGTTTAAAATTAGTAGGAATATTGGTAAAATTATATGTTTCACTGAAGTAAAACTACTACCTGTCTAACAATTTTACTGAAAATCTAATCAGATATCCAGTAAAATTATATGTTTCACCGAAGTAAAACTACTACCTGTCTAACAATTTTACTGAAAATCTAATCAGATATCAAGAGTACATTAGTAAATATAAAATTTGTTATAGGTGTTTGATTACTAATAGTAATGTCCATAAAAATACTGTTTATAATGAAGAGAAATTTAAAACCGAGTAATAAATGTGAATATAATTAATATTAAAGAAGAAGAAGAAATTTAAAAAAATAATTATTACTTAATGTTTTAATAATAAGAGCTCTAACTAAAAACAATAACGATCACAGCGTTTTACTAAAAGTTTAGAATAAGAACTATTATATTAAAGCACAAGTAAAACGCAATTGTATCTATCTTGTATGTTACTTAGATACGTATGTAATAACAACACATTCTTGTGAATTGCTTTATGCACTTAACTTTCTGTTTGAACTGATGCGGGCATCCATTAGCATTTTACACATTATCTCTAATAGGAACTACATTACACATTATGTATTGATTTTTCCATAACACCGCGAAATACATACTAATCAATTCTGTTAATAAATTCTTTTTATGCCAAATTATTTTATAATGAATAAATATTATAAGTTAATATTATAGTATTTAATATTATTTTCAAAAATAAAGCGCACGTTCTATTGTGCTTCTCTTTAATGTATACATATACAGCATGACACTGTGTAACGAATTAAATATATAGCACGATTTGTGAATATATACAGCGCTCCAAAAGTGTTGAACGAGGAAATAAAAGATTAATTTATTTAGTTAGAATTTATTTTTATATACAAACAGATACAAGTAAATATACTAAACTATTCTGAGAAAATCTTGTAGTATTCTAACATTGTGTAATGCACAAACACAATAATCTTTAGTATGAAACAGGCAAGTTGAATTCGTCTTATCTAACTTAATGCTATTTTTATCACATTCTAAATTAATTATTACAGAATTAGGTAAATAATTTTTTAGAAACATTTTTTTCTGATGACCTTTCACATAAATGCGGTCACTGTAGTGAACAAATCTACTTAAAATATTACTTATTTCGGAGTAGGGTATATAGCCATCATTATATCGTAAACCATGATGATTTTCTTTTAACCACAATACCTGACGTAATTCTTCACGTGTTAACTTATTGTAAGAGATATTAGACTTGAAAATGAAATGTGCCACTTTTACACCATCACTAATTGCCATTTCCTTAAGCATAAACCCATTTTTTAATTGAAATCCCTGTAGATCAATAATTACATAGGAATCGTGTTGTGATGAAGTCAAGTTTACATTTTTTTCCCTTCTATCAAATATTGTTAAGCCACACTCACAGCAATGCACCGACGTATCATCATCAAAATTATCCATCAAGAAATTATTTTCTTAACTGTTCCCGTAAGAGGTTGATATTCCACCAAGTTATCGTGTAAAATGAGGCAGTATACTACGGTATCTGGTTTAAATTGTTCTTGACACTCTATCTCAAGCTTGATATCAACGCTTGAGGAAATTAATGATTCATTTTGCTTGGAGCAGTCGATTAAATAAAGAGCATGGTCGTGAAACTGATTATAATCCAAAAGTGGTTGGTTTTGGCGACCGTAATAGCTAGATTGGAAATTTGAATACGCGTGATATGCAATAGCATATCGTTTGAGTCCCATATTTAAATTCATAGCTGTATAAGGATAGCTCTCCGAGTTTAAATATAATTTTAGATTAGTAATTGCAGAATGGTCAAAGTCGGAGGAATCTGCTTGGGGATTATCCTTCTTCTTAAGTTGAAATCCCACTATAACATAACGAGGTTTCTCCAAGTTTGTGCTGGTTTTGATAGGCCATATATCATTTTTCGTAGCGCGCAATGATGGTAGTTCGTGCAACTCCCACTTTCTGAATGGTATGTATATCGATTTGTTTTCTCGAAGAGCCTGTAGCAGTTTCAGGCGAGTCTTATCGTTTACAGTAATGTGTGGCACATACCATTCAATCTTTTCTATTTGTATGGTTGCCTTCTTCGTACCATCAGCCAAATTGTTTTTATAACAATTATCGTCAGTTTTACTGCGATTCAGTATCAATTCCTGACTGACATTCATTACTATCTGCTTGTAATCATCAAATATTCCAAAACAAAATTTGACTGGCAAAACGGCGTTGAACTCATTTACGGAGAAGGTGGGTTGTTCATCCTTGAACGGACACCAACCTGCCATTTCAAGCATCTTAGATTCATTCGGATTGTAGGAAACGTATGCCTTCATTGTAGTAGTGATGCCAGGCTTCATACAACGATCAATCTCCACACCGTTAATTTCATATCGCATCTGGTCGAATAGAAAAGCATACGCATTGTTTGTTAGTTTACATCTACCCGTTCCAGTAGTCTGCTCGTTGAATTTACCCTGTATGTGAATGAAGCTTTCACTTGGTAAAGTGTAAATATCTTGATGTTGAATGGGGATGCGAATTTCATCATTTAGGTTAAAGTTATTTGCTCGTGGATAGTAGACATGGTATTGCTCCTTCACTATGGCATCATCGAATTTTAATCCTTGGAATATCTGCAACTTTTCCATTTTTCTCGATCACCTTCAAACCAATAGATTTTAGAAAAGCAATGTTAGCCGGTGTTAATCGATGTTGCGCGCGTGACTGAATGACTGTGTGTTCGTTAGATCTGCGCGTTTTATTGTTTTGATTATTGAATGATAGACCCATTTTCCACCTCACGACAATCTCTTTAGTTCGAGACGCACAACTATCTGCTCGCCACGGAAATCTACTGGGTCAGAGTCTTGATCTAATAAGGTGAGGGTAATATTACTAATTCTTTTCGTATTAATCGGCAAATAAACAATATTTCGTGGATGTACGTTCAGGCTGTAGCCCGGTGCCACAGAGGGTGCGAATTCAAATAATGTGTGTGCAAGATGTGTGTCATAGTACGTAGACGTTACGATATTGCACTCGATTCTTATAGTGACAACCTTTATAATCTGCACAGCGAGATCCGATTCATGATTTTGTCCGGCAACCAATTTCCGACTACTGAATCCCAACATTCGCCCAATAGAATCATTTGGCGTAAAATCAATGGTATACTGACTCTGTATCTCACATCTTAGTGTATTGTTGTTGGGCTTTATGGACAGCAATTTGTTTTTGTCGGTCACGTCACCAATTATTTGTTTCTGTAGGTAAGCCTCCAAATCCCCAATTTCATAGGAACCCGTAGGTATATCTATCACGTGATTATCGTAATAAAATTTGTTGTGTCCATCATATACATTCGGAATAGTATTATAGGTGTGCAGACCTATCAGACCAATTGCGTGTTCGTGTCGACTATCTAATTCAATTGGCGGATAGTAATCTGCAGTAAGCACATTACTTGTGCTGCTGAGCGTGAACGTACTCGACATGATACTAATGACATTCTAATCTCTACACACGGCTATATAGAAATTTTAAACACAAATGTCCACAATTTTTGGCATCAAAATTTTGAAATCGCGAATGATTGTAAATAATTTGACAGTTTTTAAAGTATTCTATCAATTCTAAAGGTGGCGATAAATTGCCGAATGAATCAAAATATTGAACTGTACGCTTCTTCTTACAATATGCAACCCAATGGGTTCCCGGTCCGGATGTCGAATCAAGATTAACGACTGCACACTCACTCTTCCTCGGTTTATTAGGCAAATCGTCTCTCATAAAGACACCGCGAAAGTTAGGTATATTTTTTCCAAACTTCAAAATATCTTTGTCTGTGAGAGCTCTTCGTGGCAGTCTGCTTAATAGTTTTTTGATTGTGGTTTTAAATACAACCCCAATCCTTTTCTGTACGGTTTCAAATACAGACCCTGACCATGTTTCCCCAATGCAACAGCCTCCATTGCTTTATTATGTCGTTGTGTTTCAGCCAGTAATTTTTGGGATGCCTTTGCTTTATTCACCGCCTGTGTAATTCCAGCGGCTCCTCCAGCAAGAGTGCCCAAAGCGCTTAACCCGGCAAATAGTGGTATTAGAGGAATAAAGCCCCCAGTTTTTGGTATAGGTATAATCCTTGGTGTTCGGATATTTTTTCTACCTCCATTCTTTCTAACCGCAATTTTGGCAGCGGTGAGTGATATTTTTGCTTGCTCCGCAAAATCCTTAATTTTTGAATTATTCAGAGCTGATTTTGCTTGTGCTACAACGCCCCTTCTGAAAGGAACTCTTCTACTCTTAATACCAGCTCCTTTCATTCGCTTTCTACTACTCGTTCTCTTCATTTGTGTATTTATACCCATCCCTAGTTTTCTTTTAACTTTCATACTATTAGTCACCAACCAGCTAGCCGCTTTCTCACCAAGACTAGCGTCTTTTGACTTAACACGATTCCAAGCTTTTTCTTCAAGAATTTGATCTGCCTCGTGACGATCTTTAATATCCTTATTTTTGGAGTATGCAATGTCGTGCTCTTTACATGCAGAGTCGAGAGGGTTTATTCCAGGATCTCCTCGAGCCAAACGTTCTTTTACTTTCGTCCCAGGGCCGCACCACTGGTAGTGGGGCAAGTGTAGCTCTACAGGAAGATTGTTGATAAGTGTGTTTAGAACACCACCTCCTTCTTTGAATGCTAACATTTGATTGAATGATATTTGATTGGGTGAGCTCCCTAAATACACTTAGTACTGCATCATGCGTCTTGTTAAGCAGAAGCTTAACCTCCAAGTGAAAAATTTGGACAATGAGTTACTGTCTGAAAATTTATATCGTAGACATAATTCATTACTGCCTAATACAATTCGATGTATAATATGCGGACCGTCCAATTGTGGAAAAACGAATGCCCTATTCAGTTTGATTATTGAAGAAAACGGTCTGAAGTTTCATAATATCTATGTGTACTCCAAGTCGCTCTACCAGCCGAAATATCAATTCCTGGAGAAGGTGGTTAATAATGTTAAAGGTATAAAGTATTTCAAGTATACCGAAAACGATAATATTCTAGATCCAAGTGAAGCATTAGAAAACTCTATATTTATTTTCGATGATGTGGCATGTGACAAGCAAGATAAAATTAGATCGTATTTTAGTATGGGGCGGCATAAGGCCATCGATTCTTTCTACTTATGTCAAACATATACCCGTATACCTAAACATTTAATTCGAGACAATGCTAATTTTATTATTTTATTTAAACAAGACGATCTAAATCTTAGACATATATATGACGATCATGTGGGCACCGACATGAATTTCGACCAGTTTAAATCAGTTTGTGCAGAGTGTTGGAAAAATAAATATGACTTTCTCACAATTGATAAGGATAGTAACATAAATGAGGGTCGCTATCGAAAAATGTTTGATTGCTTTATATATTTGTAAATGAAGATAAATTTGTCAATCTAGTATTGATATTCAGCCGTGTTAGACGTGATAAAATGGAAGAAGTAACGGAAGCGCACGATGATACACCTGTAGGTTGTTGTGACATCTGTTGTTTGTTCTGTGAATGTATTTCAACTTTTCTACTATGTATTTTCTATTAGTCATTAAGGACAGGCCGCTGTGATAACATCAAATTATAACTTTGAACATTATAGAGAGAGCTCTTCAAGCCTTGTATAAGCCGTTCAAAAGCTGTTCAGAAGCTGTTCAAAGCTGTTCAAAGCTGTTCAAAAGCTGTTCAAAAGCTGTTCAAAGCTGTTCAAAGCTGTTCAGAAGCTCTTCAGAAGCTGTTCAAAGCTGTTCAAAGCTGTTCAGAAGCTCTTCAGAAGCTGTTCAAAAGCTGTTCAGAGCTGTTTGAAAGCTGTTAGAATCACTTCAAAATCTGTTCAACATCATTTAAATATGGCCACACAGAGCAGTAATGATAAAATTACATCTGAAATAATACGAGCTACCAAGTCCATTAGAAGGAAACATTTGGCACTAAAATCAGGTCGCTCTGATTATGATAAGTTAATAACAGAACATTTTAAACCTGTTACCGAACCCCTTAGGAAGGTATTGAAAGATGTCGTTATACCAACAATTAAAAGTGAAACTAAGATGGAACCAAAGGATGAAAGTATGGATGAGGATGGTGAAATATTAAAGACGCCCCCAATAAAACTTCGACTGGAAAAACCGACAACACCAAAAAGGAGGGTTAGTATAACCCATGATCGTGCAATTCAAGTACGGCCCACCGGTATCGACAAAGGTGTACAACGTGATGATAGTGTATTTGAGTCTGACACAACACCAGTGGAAGTGGATCCTGAGAAATCATTTCAGCAGTATCGTACTCATTATAGGGAGATGCTTAGAAGGACACCTGAAATCGTCGATGATTATCTGGAACAGTACGAGTTAATGCCAAGGACTTACTTGGATGGTTTATTGGCTGATACCGCTGGTGAATATGATTTAACAACAGGTGTTCACTTCAATCCTATAACAAATAAATTTAAAATTGGCAACTCCATTTTAACCATCGACGGTAAAGATATTGTAATCGATAATGTGCGATATAGAGGAACTGGTGGTCTCTACGAATTAATATTTAAAGCTCGTCCGGAAGGTTTTACTAAAGAAGATGAAGCTCGATATCGGGCAATCTTAAAACAGACTAATGTACATCGTCGCGGATATGATCCTAACAAACAGGTGCAAGGTACTAAGAGTTACAAGTATGTAAACATCATTAGACCCCTTACATATGAGCGACATTCATCAACAAGTGCTGTTATTGATGGTGGTGGTCATTTAGGCGAAGAACTCATATTTAGAAATGAACCATACCAGTACGTTTACTGGGATAATATAAACGAACTGGTGGATCGTTTACGTTTACTGATAGCTTCCAAGCATTCAGGGAATAATGGTCATGCTAATGAGATAGCCTCAATAATAGAAGAGCTCCAGGAAGCTGGTGTTATCGAATATAATTAGAGGATTTTTAATCGAAGTATCTCAGTCTAAATACGAATGTCAATATGGATAGCATTGATAAATTTGGTCGGCATTTAACTAAATCAAAAACACAAAAATCTATACCGGCAGAGAACCTTCATACACTTTTGGAGGCTAATACTGAAGGACATTACAATTTTAAAAATAAGCGGCTGTGTGGTGTTCAATCACCAGTAGAAGCTGATGACTGTGCAAATAAGGGTTATGTTGATAAAAAGTTTAGAGATGTTGATGATGTCATTAAAAATCAAAATCACCGTATTATAATCAAATTACGGAGTTTATCAAGCTGCAGACTGACGTTGATGATTTAAAACGTTTGAAAACCAACATCACCAGCAAAACTGATGAGCTGGTGGATAGTGTAGATCGGATAAAGACGGTGTTTGAAACGTTTCAAAATAAAGTAGATAAGCTTAGCAATTTGGACAACAAGTTCAGACTTGAATTGGATGCTGTTGAAGGTAATATAAAACGAAATGATGTATCATACAAAAAATTATTGACAAACTTGGAAGCAAAAATCGATATTAAAATTAAGAAGTTAAGGACCGATAATGAGTAAAGTTAAACAAGATGTTGTCAATGAGTTGCATAAACCTGCTCGAAGAAGATTCAAAAGACGTCGTGTAATCATTAAAGGACTCGATGACTTGTGGCAGACCGATTTGATGGAATTTATTCCTTATGCCCGTGAGAATAAAGGTTATAAATACATACTCGTGGTTATAGACTGCTTCTCGAAATTTCTATGGACTCAACCGCTAAAAAGTAAAGCAAGTGTAGAAGTAAGGAGGGCTATGGAGAAAATTCTACAAGGACCTAGACAGCCTAAAAATTTGCAATCGGATAATGGACGTGAATTTTATAACGCGCAATTTCAAAAACTTATGAAAGAGCATAAGATAAATCATTATTCATCATATAGTACAATGAAGGCATCTATTGCAGAGCGTGTAATTCGTACGCTCAAGGAAAAGCTGTATAAGAAATTCAGTATGCTTGGTAAATATAGATGGGTCGATATATTACCGACTGTAACTGATTCATACAATGCGACTAAACATAGGACGATTAAAATGAGACCTCTTGATGTTAATAAGAAAAATGAAAAGAGATTGTTAAAAAGTGTTTATAATCATGTTAAAATAAGTGGAGCGAGGAAATTTCGAGTGGGTGATTTTGTTAGAATTAGTCGCCATAAGGGTGTTTTTGAAAAAGGATATACATCCAATTGGTCCACAGAACTATTTAAAGTTGTTAAAGCTAATATCACTAATCCAGCAACGTATGTTCTCGAAGACATGAACGGGCAGCCCATCTTGGGTAGTTTTTACGAGCAAGAATTGCAAAAAGCGAAACATACAGATGTATACCTGGTTGAAAAGGTGCTGCGCAGAAAAGGCAATAAAGTGTATGTGAAGTGGTTGGGCCTATCAACTTCAAATAACTCCTGGATAAACAAACATGATGTACTGTAAATATTACTGAATTGTATATATATTTCCTTTATTTAATAATAAAACAAATGTTGAACTATTACATATACTTTTTATTCCTATATTTTGTGTAAACAAATTATTTTTTTATTTATTAATACAAAAACAACAATTTCTTCGAGCTGGTGGTGCGCCATCTATATGTTCCGTCTGCCAGGGCTGATTATAGTGTAGATAACATGGTAAGTATTCGTTGAGAACGTCTCTTTTCTTTGTGGGTATCAAATGCCAGTGTTGTTTAAGAGATTCAGCTGTGACCATGGTTTGTAGGACTGTTAATGGGATTTTACTAATTGTCGATTTACTTATGCCATCAAGTGTACCAAAATTATTATTAATTTGTCTAATAGCTCGATCAACTTTACCTTGCTGGTTTCCCATGTTAGAGTTTTATTTTTTTAATATCCACAATAATTTTGTAAAGGTCTATATCCCGTCTGAGCTTTCCTAATTCGGATTGATATTTCAGGATTCGTCGATTTAACTCTAATCTTAGTAGTTTCCGTTTACAGCTATTATACATTGTTAATCAATGATAAATGACACACTACTATATATTTTGTATTAATATACTTGATATGCATATATAACCCTACCCCCTCCATTATCAACAAGTTGATGATCATAATCCAATTCTGGGTGGATATACTGTGGATACCAAGATAGTAGTTTCTTCGGTTTTCCCTTATATAAATTCAATACACTGTTACTTTCAATATCGAAAACACAAATCTCACATAAGTCCAAATCTGGTTCAATAAGCATCTCGGATTGTTCATAAATTAATCGCCTCGTTTCATCATTCATGCGCTGATTACAATGTTGTAACAGATTTACAAAGTTATCTATATCAAAATAATTTTGATTTTGATAAACAAATGCTGCCATAAACAGACAATCGTTTCTAATCAATGTTGAGGTAAAAATCCAATCGCGAATTTCAGCTGGCAAATCAACGTCTATTTCACTTAAGAATTCTTCATACTTTTTTATTCGAACTGCCATCTCTATAAAAATATCTCGCGAGAGTATAGGATGATATCACAATTATAACTAAAGTTATCCAAGTAATAATACTATTTGTATATCAAAATATGCTAGTAGTACGCATGAATACATGCTCATAGTCTAAATAAGTTAATCTTTTATTTCCCCAACACTTTGATATGTTTATAGTTATGTCATCAGAGACCATGCTGTATATTTAAATTAGGAAAAAATGTATTTAATTCTAAATTTGCGCGCCGACCACAGCGCCATCTCCAAAGCCTGGGTGGCCGCGTTTAAAATAATTTCAGTATTGCATTGTGTGTGGTGCCGTGCGAATGTTTATTGCGGTAAGTAGACTAATAAAATTCATATTTTTACAATGATCGCGCGAAAACAAGATAAGTTGCACACATGATTGCGATTGACGTCATATACGATTTCAAACTTGTATTCATTAAATTTAGGGCGCGCCAACCGCGTCTAGCTTCGACCATATTAGTTATGTTTTTTGTAGTGGTGGCCATCTTGAATTCACCATCTTGCTTTTTCTAAATCCTTACTTTTGAAACGCCCTGTATATTAATATTTGACCGCTACGTCACAAAGTGTCATGCTGTATATGTATTTTTATAATTTTGACGGCCATCTTGGATTCGCCATCTTACTTTTCTAATTTTTGAAACGCCCTGCATTAATTTTAAAAATTTTGGCGGCCATCTTGGATTCGCCATCTTACTTTTCTAATTTTTGAAACACCCTGTATGATTCATACGTCACAAAGTATCATACTGTATATGTATTTATTTTTTAAAATTTTGAGACACCCTGTATATTAATTTAAATTTAAATTTGCGCGCCGACCGCAGCGCCATCTGCAAATACACGGTGGCCGCGTTCGGAACTAAAATTAGTGGTGGGGGAGTGGGGTTGAGTGGTGGGATTGAGTGGGGGAGTGGTGGTGGATTGAGTGGTGGGGGGTGGAGAAATGGTGGTGGGGGTGGTCCCAGAATCCGCCAATCTCTACTACTAAACCTCTTTTAGACATGTCAATTATCCATCTTACAAGTATATTTTCCTCTTCTATAGTAAGTATTGTTGCTACACCAACTTTACACTCTTCCGGGTATGTTCCTTTAAGTTTACCAATTAGAGTGGATCGTGGAATATTAAAAATGTTAGCAGCAGTAGCGCAAGGTGTACCATTCTTTATGGCAGCAAGAGCAGATCTTAAGCTTTCTTTTGAATACTGCATATTCTTTTTAGGAGGCATTCTAAAAATTGAAATAACTTTGAAAAAGGAGCATTTAAAAATTTCTTAATAGGCAGCAGTCATTAATTTTAATGAATTTGTTTAAGTCCGAAATTCAGACACTTCCAGTACATAAATCCGACCCCTGTCAGAATTATGTCCCTATCAAATTCTTGTAATGAAAATTTGATAAAAAGAGCGAGTAATATGTCTGTAACAAGATAGAATGACAAACCCTGATTTTGTGTTTCTTCAATAATGTACATAATTCCGTCATGGAATGTCGGAATTAGACCCCATAATAGATATAATGTACATAAATCAGACACCCAAAATATAATATACAAATCGCTGCTTATGCTGAAAATTGTTAAAAAATATAAAATAAAGTTACTTATTATATGCTAAAAATTATATTTAATTTGATAATAATGGTTGTTAAAATGTCTTAATAACTAGTGAAGAGAAGGCTTGCTTCCTACATACCTTATAGTGTGGAGCACTAGTAACACCACTTTTAAATTAACAAGTAATAGGCACTTTTTGATTGCTGTGTATATTCGACCGACATATTGATAAAAGAGAAAACTATTTACAAAACTTATTACTAAAAATGTAAGAAGGCCCTAGTAGTCAAAAAAGTGCAATATTCGTGGCTGTTTCCTTATTTTATCTGAATAATGAAAAAAGTGACTCTATGGATGACAGTCGTTGTGTCCAATTCCGCATGAGAGTTGGAATGGGCTTTCTCCATTAGGTGGTTTAAGGGTAGGTTTCTTGTTTTGTGTTTGTTGAGAAAAGTTGTTAAAAAACATAAAAATCAAATGTAATTGTTGTGTGGTAAAGTGAAATAAACATCATTTATTACAATCTTCATAATTTTAACAGTGTGTATAACAGATACGACTAAAAATTTAACATAGAAAAATCACTCGGTGAGCACATTAATTATTAATTATCTCCGTTCCTGTGGGTGAGCGCGGATTAATTTATAAGTAAAAGTTGTTCAATTAGAGCTCCTCTATAAGGTACACTATTTTTTTTGTCAAAAATCAGTTGCACCCATATTCTCCAAAACCTCCTTGAATTAGAACATGTTCTATTTTTCTTCTCAACTTAATCAACTTTTTAGTGATTTCTAGCAAAATTCATGTTATAAAGTTTTTTGCCAACTGTGTAAAATGAAAACATTCCATTTTAGAATATTGTTAAGAATGACGTTAATTTGATACTTCTTGAAAGAATTGTGTGCCTAAATTATTTATTTCCTTTTGCAGCTCTTGTGCAGTTAACTTTAACATTCAATATCAAACACAAATCTTCGGTAAATTTATTATTTTTTTTATTTCGTACTTTTGCACTATTGGTACTACTAATTCACCTAAAAGCATGCTAAAATCTTGGTGAAAAAATTGATAAGTGTAGAAACACTAACAACTATAAAGTTACTACTGACTACCTACCTACTCTGCAATTAATTAAAAATATATAAATTACCACTGACTGTATAGAATTTAGTTAGCTGAATGGTTAATACATATTTTTTGGGATTTCTAAATAATATGAAATTTTTTTCCGATGTATCGAAGACATCGATGTTTTTTGTACGATATATCGAAGACATTGATAGATTGTATTTAATATCAAACATCGATCGATGCACCATCGATGTTTTGCTTTCGATGCGCAACCCTATGTCAGGGTTAATCGTTGGTAAATGCAGGGGTAGTGCACTTCATTTACTACACCTTATCAGTGTTTTGGTTAAGGGAGGGTTTATTAGAGGGCAGCACTTTATACAGGATCGAAAACATAACTCTCAATATAGTTGGCTGCGTTGGTGAATTTTGTTAGAGTTGTTGTTGTCATGTGATTTTTCTCCGCCATTTGCAATATTGTGAGTAACTGTCATTGTTAAATACGTTAGTTCTTCTCCACAAGTGCATTTCGAAACATCAAACCGATGATGATTTAGAAAATATGCATGTACAGGCGTTACCGTCCACCTCATAAGCAAATCCCAGTGAAAGACCAGAAATTCAGTATGTGTCATGTATTTATAAGTGTCATTTATAGTATTAAAAAATGTAACAGTTTCTTAATCATATTAAATATACTGCAGTTATAAGGTATAATGTTATTTTTTGTATATGATTTACTAAATATATATAATACTTATACAAGAAAAGGAAAATTATTGGGTAAATTCCGCTGTAGAGCAACCGTAGACACGTGTTTCTGACTCATTTGTCGTCATCGGTACGGTGTAGCCAAGGAATAAGGTGGGATAACCTTGGAGATGTATGCTATACGGAAGACCATCACGAGACAGACCACCATTTGTAGCTTCAGTTAGAAGATCCCCAGTTTTGAGGACAACAACTAACGTCGCCACGAGGAAGACAATGGTTGCATTCATCAGAAGCACATGCTCCGCTCCATCGGTAGCGTACGCTACATCGACAACTGTTGAGTGAAATTCAAAATTAAATGTTATGTTGTTGGATGCGCTACTTGCTAGCAAACTTGACGGAAGTCAGCTGTTTAGTTCTTGTGAATTTGTTTTGATTAGTCTTGGCTAATGGCTATTGGCAGTTTCGTTACTGGTGTTTAAAATGGCTGAAGATCAGATTTATAATATCGCACAAAATGAACTTTTAGAAAATGAAATTAATATCGATATTATCGGCAATATAGCCATTGAATTAGCCCAACCATTAGAGGTTATGGAGAATGAAAGACAAGAAATTCCCAGGAACAAGAATTACTATGAAGAAGTAATTCCTCTGTATATGGGTGATTTATTTAAGGAACATTTTCGTATGAGTAGACCCACTAAACAAAAAAACATTTAATAAATGTTATGCTAATATTTCTATGTCACATGTAATATTTCGTTACATGTGTACGGTGCTGTACAAGGAACGTTACGGCGATTGTTCTATGTCCGCCTAAGCGATATTACAAAGTAATGTTTCTTTCAAATGTAAATGTAATATTCAAAAAAAAAGTTACTCTTACATTTCATTGAAATATTTACGGCATAATACTAGAATAATGTTGTTAAGATATGACAATGTAACATATAAGAGATCACATATTGTAATATTTTATAAATGTTTCATTGAAATGTTACAATATCTTTTCTAAAATAATGTTGCCGAAATATTACTATACGATATATCTTAAATGTTACTTTGTAATATCTTAACAACATCATTCTAGTATTATGCCGTAGATGTTTCAATGAAATATCACAGTAACTTTTCTTTTGAATATTACATCTACATCTGAAAGAAACATTACTTCGTAATATCGCTTAGGCGGACATAGAACAGTCGCCGTAACGTTACTTTTACAACACCGTATATATGTAACAAAATATTACATAATGACATAGAAATATTAGCATAACATTTATCAAATGTTTCTCAGTACCTACCTATATGTAGTATTGCTTTTAACTACAATATGGAAAGCACTAATTAACTTATATTTTTTCTACCAATTGGTAGACTTATACAATGCAAAAATTGAAAATTTCCGCATAGAGCTAGTACACTATATATTATTTTTGAAAAAATGTACATAGCACATATTTAATTGTCTATAAGTACTTTATACTTTCAACCTTCTTGTTGTAACTTAAATAACATTTCTTTATACATATAACGAAAAACAAAATAGACGTATATTATGGGTATTTATTTAGATCCCCTTTCTTGCCTAAGTTTTGCATACCGGAACCATTCCATCAATATACTTTCAAATTCTTGGTCAGTGCGATATTCACATTTGTCCTTATCCCTTCTAAAAGCAAACAATATCCATAACAGTAAGTAGTAGAAATTCATACACCATTACTTTGTTCTTACCTTTAATATAAATGATTGTATTGTAATCTTTCAGTTTAATATTATTTTTTTGGCCAGTCCACGAACATTTCATTGCTAAACAATTTGTGAAAACGCTTTTAAGTGCTCGTCGCACACAATATTTTTTTTCAGTTCCACCAATTCGACTAATGAACTGGACGAATGCATATTTATTACAATCATTTTCTGTTAAGTGTTCTTCAAATTTTTTCAATTGTTCATAGGTTTGTAGGGGAAGATCTAATAGCATTTTCTTTGCCTCCTCTGTAATTGGAGTGTCCACGACATCTTTCAATATGTAGCGCTCTAATCGAGTAAATCTTTCACTTAAAATCTGCAGTTCTGTTAAAATCTTCACTACATTTTTCAAAATTGTATGTGTTAAATCTACTCCCACTTCTAAAATTATGTTACCACATAAGTATGTTGGTAAATATAAAATTATTTTTATGTAACATTTGTTATTAAGATATGAAATTTATAAGGAATTTATGTATAGATAAAATGTTATATAACTGGTCTAATAAAGTAACAATAATAAAGAAAAAGAGAATTATATGTATAAACAAATATGTATGACTCATAATAACTACAATTACATATTAAAAATATTATAAAAACAAATAGTTCCTGAAATATCAATAATTCTTAATATTAATAATTTATGGAAATAGAAATTCATAATTTAAGTACTTCTTACAATGCTGCAATATCGGAATTTTTAATAACAGATGGAGTCACTAATATACATCTAATTCAAGTTTTAAATATATGTATTTATACAAAAGTCATACAAATATTATTTTCTTACCCGAAGTTCCTTTTACTTTCTTATACGTAGTATAAGGAAGTATTGTGATGATGAAAATTTTCGACTTCGAGATTTTTGCAGATGTCCACGTTTTGAAGTCCCCTGATACCAAAAAAGTGGTTTTAAAAAAATGTCTCTCTCTCTCTCTCTCTCTCTCTCTCTCTGTGTCTGTGTGTGTGTGACCACGATAGCGGTCAAACCGCTACAGATTTCAATTCCAAATTTTGTATTTGCGAATATAATCTCCCTCTTGAGAACTGATTAGATTTTGAGCAAAATCAGCAGACCGGAAGTAGTAGTTTACTTCAGTGAAAAAATCGAATTTTGCAAATATTTCGTGAATTACTAAGTTTAAGCAAATTTATAAAGAATTCATATGTATTTAAAATTGAAATTGTGAACAATTTTGTTAAAAAGGTTTTTCGAAATTCCTACCGGAAGTAGGTCTTTTACTCTTATCGACAATCAGTTTCTTGCAAATATTTTGCAAGTCATGCTTTTTAGACAGGTACGCTACGAATATAAAAGTATTTAGAACTTAATTTCCAATATATTTTGTATAAAAAAAATTCAAAATTCGGACCGGAAGTATCACTTTTACTCTTACCGAATAACGATTTTTTGCAAATATGTCATGAATTATGCATTCTATGTATATTTATGAAGAGTACAAAAGTATTTAGAGTTGGATTTGGAATATTTTTTGTATAAATTAAATTTCAAAATTCGGACCGGAAGTAACACTTTCATACGTATAAGAAAGTCGTGTGGTGGCCACACCTCATTTTTTACTTATACGTAGTATAAGGAAGTATTGTGATGATGAAAATTTTCGACCTCGAGATTTTTGCAGATGTCCACGTTTTGAGGTCCCCTGATACCAAAAAAGTGGTTTTTAAAAAATGTCTCTGTGTGTGTGTGTCTGTCTGTCTGTCTGTTTGTCTGTGACCACGATAGCGGTCAAACCGCTGGAGATATCAATTCCAAATTTTGTATTTACGTGTATAATCTCCCTCTTGGGAACTGATTAGATGTTCAGCAAATTAGCTCGACCGGAAGTAGTAGTTTACTTCAGTGAAAAACTCGAATTTTGCCAATATTTCGTCAACTACTAAGTTTAGACAAATTTATAAAGAATTCATATGTACTTAAAATTAAATTTAAAAAGAATTTTATTAAAAATTTTTTTCGAAATTCCTGCCGGAAGTAGGCTTTTTACTCTTATCGAAAATCGGTTTTTTCCAAATATGTCGTAAATTATGCATTCTATATATATTTATGAAGAGTAGAAAAGTACTTAAAGTTAGATTTGGAATATTTTTTATATAAATGAAATTCGGACCGGAAGTAACACTTTCATACGTATAAGAAAGTGGTGTGGTGGCCACACCTCATTTTTTCAATAGATACATCTTTATTACATGAAGTACTTTCAATAACTTTGACCGCCTCTAAATCGCTCTCACATCTAATTGTTCTTTCGTGGTCATTCACATCGCAAAATTCTAAAATGTTGTACAAGTAGCTATGCTAAAAGCGATTGTTAAATTATAAATAACATTACTTACTTTGCATCAATTTTTCAAAGTTTTCACTCGATACATTTTCTGTGTCAATTTTGAAATATTTAGAAGGACAAGCATTATGAGCTAAAAATAAAAAGTTCATCTACCTCATGTATTTAGATTTCTTTACAGCAATATTAACTTACAAGGTACCTCTTTGTTGACACCTCTTTCACTGCTAATATTAGAATCAGTAGAATCTGAATCAGTACTACATTCGTTCTTTGCTTTTTTTGTTAATTTTCTTTTACGTTGACCTTTTCCATAGCAAAGAAGTGTTTCCGAATCCGATGTTTCTGCATATTGTTTTTCTCTTCTTTTAGCTTCCTCAAATGTGGCTGCATAAAATCATAACAAGATTATTTTTGAATGTATATAAAAGTAATGTATATTCATACTAATCTTACCAAATTTTCCTATGATTTTCACTTGAAACTGCTGCCATCCTTCCTCGGGAGAATTAAAAGACTTAATTCCCAAAACAAATGATTTTGCTGGTGCATCACATATTATTTTATATAACTCGAGGTGAACTGTCTTGTTTTTAATTTTAATTCCTTCTTTTTGAATACCTTTATATTCATTTACAAAAGGTCTTAAATATATTTCTGGATTTGGTGGCTTGGATTTTCCGTGAAAAACTCCAATTACAAACGGTTCAGTATAGTGTTTTAAATTCAAAGAACCTAATATAGGCCAAAATTGGCTATTAGAACTTTTTACCAGAGGAAGGCCATCAATATTAATATCAAATTTTAGAAAGTCATTAATAGCATTAACATCACAAAATTTTAAAATATGTTTAATGCCATTTTGCAACCCAAAATGAAAATAACTTCCTTCACCCATATTTATCACTTCCTGGTCACGTTTTGTCTTTAATAACATTCTAGCATCACTCGGTATGTCGTTATGTTTCTCTTCCAGTAAAATTTGTAGTAAGTCATTAATGGCTGTGTGAGATATTTTATATTTAGACGCCCAACTTGCTAACTTATCTCGCAATTGTAGACCGCGAAATGTATTGGTTGGTAAATGAGAATTACTTATTTGGAAATGGAAATATTTGTCTGGTGTTCCTTTACAGCATTTGGTAGTGTTTGTACTTGAACATTGCTTTCATAATTGTTTTGTCTAACCCTCGTTTTAAAATTGTTGATTTCATCTTTTAAGCTGACTGCAAGAATTCTTCGTTGGTGTCTAGAACTCATTTGGGATAAAGGCTTTCGACGTTTTCTCTTCAAATAAAAAACGAAAATATCAAAAATAATATATCAATAACTAGAGTATTCAAAAAACAATGTCAACTTAATCCAAACTGTGGCTTGGTAATTGCAAAAACTAGTTGGCAGGTGCGATTGTAAAGCAGGAAGAAATGCTGTTCACCAAAATTATACAAATGAATAAAAGTATTCGACAATAATAGAATGGCTATTTTTCTTATTAATATTTATGTTAATAACAGCTTGTCACCTATTTCTTTTTTTTTTGTTATTTATTTATAATTAGAACTACGCGTGGTATGCATAAAATATGGTGTGCTATGAAAGAATCATGTTTTGCAAACGTTCAGCTGATGACCTCATGCGGGGAACATATTTGAACGATGTCTTAATGTTCGTTACTGCCATCGTCTGTTCTGTAATCACTATTCTAGAAAGGGAAACGAAAGAGATATAAAATATTACAGATTCCCTACAAATGACAATATCGCGAAGCTGTGAGTTCAGGCTTGTCATCGTTCGCATATATAAATATAACTTTAATTCAATGTAATGTACTTCCATGGGGATAATTTAATAAATACGATTCATTTTTAACCGCTTAAATTGTATTAAGAAATTGATGTTCGAACATTACAGGATAGGAAATTTTTATAATTTGATTTCAGTAATTAAAAATACCAGTGTCAAATGGGAAGAATATAATTTTCAATAATTCTAACAACCCCTTACTAGATAATATAAATATTTTTATATTTTATAAAAAAAAAAGCCGATTGTTAGACCAATTTGTCTTAGTCATATTTTAATTTTTTTTGTAAAATGTTCTTATTACAATTAAAAGCATCAAGATCTTAAGAAAACACAAAACATGGCCAGAAATAATAAGTAACAAGTCGTAAAATTCCATAAAACCGATATATTAATAAACATTGGATCTCCCCCTTGAAAATAAAATGCATTCCAAAAGCCAAAAGGATATTCAGTAAAGAAAAAAGATTTTAAAATAAAGTAGCATCATTGTTATCCGGGAATAAACTATGAATGAACACATTTATATTTGAAATATATTTGCTGATCGTATAAGCCAGACGTAGTTTCTTCTACAATTCAGTATAATATATATGCATCCCGAAACCTGTGTATAAAAGAATCGAATTCAAACAATGCCTCTTTATATGGTGTTAAAATCCATTGTAGTTTCCATTTCGGTGGTCTTAGCCTAGGTCATTGATTATATATAAGGAGATATATCAACGCAATAAGAAAATCGGCTACGCTTAAAACTCAGTTTCGGGATGAGGCCGCTTAAAGTCGCTAGTGTTCCTACATCCCAATATATATATGTATATCAAATTGAAAAGGTAGAACATCCAGTAAAATGCTGCCTATAATTATACTTTTCAACGCTAGATGACAGAACTATCGTAAGTAGGTATAATAGAAAAATATTTTTTTAATTTTCTGGGCGCCAACGAAGCCAGTGTAGTTGAATTTGCATATTTTCTTTTCAAACGAAAAATATGGCTAGTAATAAGTGTCAGTATTTTAAATGTGAGAACAACCGAAGAACTGTTCCGAATCTAAGTATGTTCTCATTTCCTGTGCAAGATTTGGAACGTGTAAGTGTAAAGCAATGGATATTAAATTCAGGTAAGTTTCATATTTAATATCAAATATTTACCTTTTGGGTTTAATAATAAATATACTCATCTTACTGCAGGAAGAAATTTTACCCTTTATAGACAGCGGAAATTAGACAGACACAGAAATAACACTAACAATAATAATAACCATAATTGTCCTTATTTTAAATATATAAGTACATATATTTTCTTCATTGTCTATTACTCTATTATTTACTAATTTGAATTATAAAATATATTCCGAAATCTGTTAACTGCTGTCATTACAAAATAGATATATTCCCAGAAATAAAATTATTTGAAATTATGTATTAGAGATACATCCATATCAGAATTCATGGAAAAAGCCTAAGCATATTTGAAACCAGATGGGCTAGAACAGAAACAGCTATTGATAAGTGTGTTTACATAATATATCAGTTAAGGGCCTCTAATTTTTAACATCCATGAAATACCTACCTTGTCTCTTTAAGGTTAGAAAGAGATAACAGAACTGGAATTTTGCGTTAATATTTTCATTATTTATTACCCTAATAATTATGAAGAGCTGAGGCATTTTGCGGGGTGCCAGGATAGTATTCAGGTAAACGCACGAATATAATGACCTTGTTTCGATCGGTGATGCATGCGTGATTTTATTGCTTTACATGCATTCGCTATTTATATCACTTAGGTATGTCAGTTATGTCGTTATAAAGTTTATATTTAGAGAAATACTAAGCAAAAAAAATTAAATTCTTAACATACATAACATAATTTTTTACAAAAAAAAAGACAATTTCTCGGTCGTACGTATATTTTAGTAACTATGTGTACATTTTAAAAAAGAAGTCTATGCCTACATGTTTATACAAAAAATAAATAAAATTTGAGTTTATAATTAAATAATATATTCAGGTGAACGTATTTTCTACATAATTTAAATTGCACTGAAAAATAAAACAATCCTTATATTCAGCAGAAACACCATAAAAAGATCTATCGACAAAGCACAATGTCGCCTATTCATACATTTATACATAAACTCGATGCGGCTCTAGTACATAATGTATTATGTTTACATAATACATTATGTACTAGAGCGGCATGTATTATGTTTACATAATACATTATGTACTAGAGCGGCATCGAGTTTATGTATAAATGTATGAATAGGCGACATTGTGCTTTGTCGATAGATCTTTTTATGGTGTTTCTGCTGAATATAAGGATTGTTTTATTTTTCAGTGCAATTTAAATTATGTAGAAAATACGTTCACCTGAATATATTATTTAATTATAAACTCAAATTTTATTTATTTTTTGTATAAACATGTAGGCATAGACTTCTTTTTTAAAATGTACACATATGTAGTTACTAAAATATACGTACGACCGAGAAATTGTCTTTTTTTTTGTAAAAAATTATGTTATGTATGTTAAGAATTTAATTTTTTTTGCTTAGTATTTCTCTAAATATAAACTTTATAACGACATAACTGACATACCTAAGTGATATAAATAGCGAATGCATGTAAAGCAATAAAATCACGCATGCATCACCGATCGAAACAAGGTCATTATATTCGTGCGTTTACCTGAATACTATCCTGGCACCCCGCAAAATCCCTCAGCTCGAATTATGATGTACTTATATTTAAATATTTAAAGTTCTCCTTTATATTGCCCTAATTTTAAGAACAGTATTTTACACATAGGTAGGTATCTCTATATGCAGATAATAAGGATATATGTATGTTGACATACATATGTATGTTAACTCACTAAGCCATAAATTTTTATTTATAGGTAGTACATACATATATAATTTCAAATATCTTTTACATTTAAATGACAGAGTTTAAACAATTTTTTATTCAGGATTATTATATTAACTTAGACCTATATATACAGTGTGCCCCGGATTGACCTAACTATACCCCTAAAATCTTTTATTTCTTATTTTTTGAGAAAGTCATTCTTCATAAAGAGTTTCGCTTGTTCTGAAAAGTCGATAGCTATAACCAGAATGTCGGTATAACGTAAAGGATGTTTAAAAATTAAGGAAACGTAAAATTATATCAAGAGTAAAGTACTAGTTATTTGAGATAAAATTAAAAATCGCAACCCTCAACTTTCTGTGCTAATTTGCAAGGTTTCTGAATATTGTGTTTATCATTGTATAAAAAATTACCAATACTAACACAACAAGACTTTCAAAAAAATGTTGGTATAAGATCAAGTTAATTAATAAATTACATTATTTTGTAAAGCAAAAGGTATTAAACAAACAAGTATTAATGATGATAGAGTACGGATTTTTCACATAATAAACATTTTAATTAATAATTATAGTTAATAAAGTAATAAAATACTATTTAAGTGAAAATTGGTATTAATTCATCTCCAAATCTATAAATGTAAATTTCTTTGGTTTATAGGAAACTCTTCCTTAGCCACCACACCCCTGGAAGACCTAAAAAGGTATCAAATTTGCCAAAGACATTTCGAGAGTGACAGTTTTGTTAATCAAATACTGAAGAATCGTTTAACAAAATCAGCAGTTCCCCAACCATACGATTCTAAAAGAAAACGGGAAATATCTGAGCCGCAACCAGGCCCGTCTAAAATTATAACAACGTATGAAAGAAAAATACGAAGCGATGAAAATATAACTTTGGAAGAAGACGAAGGGGAAGAAGAGGTAGAATTAATGGATGAATCAGCGGATATGGATTGGCTGCGTGATATCACAAATCTTCCTGTTGCAGAAGTTTCAACTATATCTGGAAGAAATACATCTCGTGAAAAAAAATTAAAGAGCAATATTAAGAGTCAAAGTAAATTGCTTTTACGAAAACGAGCACAAATATCCAAATTAAAAAAAAAAGTGAGATTCTCAAATTTACATCATCAACTGAATACATATTCATTTAAAAAACAATGTAGCAAAACATTAGTGAATATGCAATTAGGACAAAATAGTGTAAGAAAGTGGCCATTAGATCAGAAAAATTTTGCGTTGGCATTATATTATAAATCACCCACAGCGTATAAGTTCTTGTTTGAAAAAATTGTACTACCAGCACCTAGTACAATAAAACGATGGATTAGTGGGTCTAGCTTTTTACCAGGACTTAGCCAAAAGCTCTTTTGGCAAATTAGCAGAAAGATAGAAAGTTGGAGCATTGTAGAGAGAGCTTGCGTGATAAGCTTCGATGAAATGTCACTTAAGGAAATAAGTGAATACAACAAACATCTGGATCTTATAGAAGGTTTTGAGGATTTGGGACATCTTGGAAGAACTAGCCGACCAGCAAGGTATGCGTTAGTCTTTCTTGCTAGAGGGTTGTTTTCAAGATGGAAGTTGTCACTGGCATACTTCCTTAGTCATTCTGGCGTGCCTGCAAACAAGCTTGTAGTACTACTGCAAGATATAATAGAAAGATGTTTAGAGAATGGATTACTCCCTTATGCAACAGTTTGCGATCAAGGTGCTTCGAATCAAAGCACTTACAAAAAATTGGGAGTGACTGAGAAAAAGCCCTTCTTTAATATTCAAAATCACCCCATTGTAGCTGTCTATGATGTGCCACATCTAATAAAGAATTTTCGCAATAATCTACTAAAGGCCGATTTTATTATTTCAAATAACACCGTTATTAGTTTTCAAGATATACGTAAAGCCTATCATATTGACAGCACAAAACCTTGCAGAGCAATGCCAAAAATCACGGAAAAACATATAAATCCCAAAGGATTTCAAAAAATGTCAGTGAAGTTAGCTACATAAATTTTCAGTCACTCCGTGGCAAGTTGTATTCGGACTTGTGTAGCAACAGGAGAACTAAGATCAAATACATCTTTACACACTGCAAATTTTATATCTACGATAAATAATCTTTTTGATACACTCAATAGCAGCACATTTCATGATCCTAACCCATACAAATGTAGTTTACATCATAGCCATCCGCTAGTAAGAACAACATTAGAAGAAAGTTTAGTCTTTATTCAAAATTTAAAAAAAAATAACCAAACAAGAGCACCATCAAGACCACCATGTTTTGATGGACTCCTACAAACAATTCGAGGAATATTAATGTTGTATGACAGTGAAACAACCAAACACCCTGATGCATATATTCTTACTAGAAAAACCAACCAGGATGTTATTGAAAATTTCTTTTCCATTTTCCGTCAAAAAGGAGGATACAACCCTAATCCAAGCAAATATCATTATTGTGTGATGGGTAATGTGTGATGGTAATCTTTTCTTTTCTTGTTAGAATAGACGAATAGGTGTTATTTGTTTTATGATTGAAAATTTATTACATATTACAAATTAATTAAAACAAATTTGTTATCAAGCAGAATTTTCAAACCATTTTTTTTAAATTGGAATAAATATAATTTGACGAAACACCAAAATTAAAACTTTAAAATTATAATTTTCATCAGTCACCATACTCGTATTTTCTAATATTTACTTATTATAAACTCTACAAAACTATACTTAAATATGTAATATATGAAATAAAGAAGGAAAAAATCTTTATTATTATTATTACTGCTATACAGAAAATACAACAGTGTGTTACAATTTGATAATTTTTTTCCCCAGTGTTTGAGACAGTTGACGCAAAGCATTTTTCTTTGAAATCTCGTAGGCATAGAAATCTAAAAATTATTTCGAATTAAAATCTATGAGAAGTGTGCGGTTGAGGTCAAAGAAACATAACACACGGTATTTTTATTTAACAATTTTAAATAATGAAATCAATCTTTGCTTCTCGAAGAAGTGACTAGCTACAAATTAGGGTAGAATTGAATTTGTTATGTATTTTATGTCATTTTTTGGACGTATTATTAGACACCAGTGTGCTTTTGTGTATATTTTTTATCCAGATCAAACAGTTACTTTTTTATATGAACTTCGTCGTTGTGTAGAACAGAGACATCATACAAAGCATATCGGTGTCCGACTTGTTTACACAATGTGGTCTATCGTATTTTTATGAAGTCCGTAACAATCTAGCAAAAATATAGCAAAGCAGCTTTACTACTCGTTTACTTTTTACTGCACATGACTGTACATTAAAACCTATTTAGTTCTCATTTAGAAGAAAGTGATGTGTATTTATAACAGAAGAGAAAGCAATTTGATGTAGGTCTTACTTTATTGAAATAGATATCCGAACAATCTATTAAGGGATTAAAAGGGTGTACTACGTCACAGATTAAAAATAATCTTAAAAAAATACCTTGGGCATAATCTTTTACTTTAAATGAATAAATAAAGGAAAATAAAAGGAGCTGGCTAACATTGAAAATGTAATATATTTGTTTAAATCCATTATGATTGTTGATTTTATAGTTGTGTAATACATATTTATTAATGTGTGTGTGCATTTGATGTATGTGCCATTTATTAATAGCAGCTTGTATTAAAAATACTTGTTTTATTTACCCGGCTTATCAGAAGTATCCATTACAACATTTAGAAAAATGTACGTCTTCTTAACAGGTTTTTCATTAATTTTTAAATCCTGTCGCAATTTTGGTGGTTAGATGCATTAGAATATAATGTTCATTATGATTGATATTTCTTTCTATAAGTTTGGTGTTTTTTAATATTCCTCTTAATAATGTTGGTACTGCAACTCCCACTAAAATCCCAATTTTAAAACTGTTCGGACCTTTACATAGCTATACTAATTTTTATTTGAACACTTTGTTATTACAATTATTATTTTTTCCAATAATTATTGGGTTCATGGCAATATGTACTACTTGGCGCCACTAATACGTTAAGGTATGTCAATGTCAAGCGTATTTGAGACCGCTAGATGTCATAAAAGGTAGGGAAGTAGGGACATAAGTCAATTTTTGGAACTACACACACAACAAAACAAAACGAAATACCATACGTGTTCGAACATAAGTTTATTTAAGAATAAAAATAGAAATGTGCAGAAATTTATAAATACGGAATTTAATCATCGTTCATTAACTATATTTATTTGATATTGTTACTTATTATAAACCCTCTTAAATATAGCAAATTTAATAGAATAGTTATTTACGAACCAAGTGCGGGAAAACATATTTCGCGAATGAGTGGCCATTTTTAAAGCGCGAGCCGAAAGGCGAGCACTTTATGGACACGAATTCGCGAAATGTTTCAGGCACGAAGTTGTACAATATTTTTTGTACGAATACTTAAATAATACCTACTGTTAAATACGTTATCATTTATGATACACTACAAATTTGTTCATATTAATTCAAAAATTTTGAGTTGGCAGTACTTATTATTTGAATTGACATTTAATTTTTACTTCCCGCACCCATATGAATGCGTAAAACTGTATGTTATGTAATATGAGTACAAAAAATATGTTTTTTACCACAAGAAAAACTCCACTTAAAAGTTGAAAATTTAACTCTTATCACTTATGTGTAAAAGAAATCTTTACTTATTACGGTTTATTTATTCTCTGAATTACACTCAGTGAATTTTTATTTTGCAACATTTTATTCGTATCGCACTGTATAATACTTCGGAATACGTAATTTAATTATTTTATTGCATGACATGCACCCATATGAATGCGTAAAACTGTATGTTATGTAATATGAGTACAAAAAATGTTTTTTACCACAAGAAAAACTCCACTTAAAAGTTGAAAATTTAAATCTTATCACTTATGTGTTAAAGAAATCTTTAATTATTACGGTTTATTTATTCTCTGAATTACACTCAGTGAATTTTTATTTTGCAACATTTTATTCGTATCGCACTGTATAATACTTTGGAATACGTAATTTAATTATTTTATTGCATGACACCTTATGCATATCAGTCAAGAATATATTCGTGCGATTAAGGTGCCTTTACAACCAGAGTGGTGACAAAGATAAGACAATGTCTGATAGGTTGACGCAATTTGTACCCACATAATAGCGTCTTTTGTCAAACATGAAATTCACAGTTACATTCTTATCCTTTATTTATCAGGTTTTACAAAATACATATCTAATTAATACGCAAATTATAGGTTCTTATGCCATTTGACAGATAGCTACAATGGGTACCTACCTAATGGCCGATCTGTCACAACTCTCATTATAAAGCCACTTTCTCGAACAGTTAAATTAACTGGCTCATTAAACTCGCTTTCAGAAACCGGCTAGTGGCGACTAAAATTAAAGTTTCAATTACGCGTATACTACTATCAATGGAAACAAAACATACTAAATTATGTTTATAATAGACCATAACACATCTTAAACACTCAAAAACACTAAAACACCTTCACCACACTAAAGCACAGAAAGGCTAAATACGTATTTCGACAACTAAGTTGTCATCCTCAGTAGCACTGAATTAAAAATTTCTGTGCTTTAGTGTGGTGAAGGTGTTTTAGTGTTTTTGTGTAGTTTCAAGCCACAGACTCCAAGTTTAGTATATTAAACACTGCCTAACGATTCTTTTTGTCAAAATTGCTGATCAACTAAGACAATTTCTAAATCGCAAAGCCTAAATCAATCAAGGACACCCGATATTACAATAATATTGTCAGAAAAGAAATATTAGAAACAACAGTACACACCGACACTCTTACAAATGTTTTTGTTTCATATATCCTTCTAAATCAAGTTTATAATGTTTAATATTCACAAAAGTCACATTCATAATCAAATTCTTAAAAATTTAGTTTTTATATGAATGATGTTCTATTTTTGTTGTTTGTTGCAAATTTACAAAAATCATATTTATATTCACACTCCTTTTAATGTTTAATTTATATGTCCTCTTAAATGACTTTTATTGTTTGTTCTATATTCGCATGTATCACATTTAAAATTGAATTCCTTCTAATGTTTACTTTGTATATGTCTCTTTAAATGACTTTTGGTGTTTGTTTCATATTCGCATGAGTCACACTTAAAACTATATTCCTTCAAATGTTTACTTTTTATATGTACTTTTAAATTACCTTTGCGATTTGTTCCATATTCGCATGAGTCACATTTAAAACCATATTCCTTCAAATGTTTACTTTTTGTATGTACTTCTAAACAATTTTTGCTGTTTGTTCCATATTCGCATAAATCACATTTAAAACTGAACTCCTTCAAATGGTTACTTTTTGTATGTACTTCTATATTATTTTTTCTGTTTGTTCTATATTCGCATAAGTCACATTTAAAACTGAATTCCTTCAAATGTTTATTTGTTGTATGTCTCTTTAAATGACTTTTGATGTTTGTTTCATATTCGCATGAGTCACACTTAAAACTATATTCCTTTAAATGTTTACTTTTTATATGTACCTTTAATTTATTTTTGACGTTTGTTCCATATTCGCACGAGTCACATTTAAAACTGAATCCCTTCAAATGTTTATTTTCTATATGTACTTTTAAATTATGTTTGAGGTTTGTTCCATATTCGCATGAGTCACATTTAAAACTGAATTCCTTCAAATGTTTACTTTTTGTATGTAGTTCTAAACTATTTTTACGGTTTGTTCTATATTCGCATGAGTCACATTTAAAACTGAATTCCTTCAAATGGTTACTTTTTGTATGTAGTTCTAAATAATTTTTGCGGTTTGTTCTATATTCGCAAGAGTCACACTTAAAACTGAATTCCTTCAAATGTTTACTTTTTATATGTACTTCCAAATCACATTTCCCGTTTGTACTATATTCGCATGAATCACATTTAAAACTGAATTCCTTCAAATGTTTACCTTTTATATGTACCTTTAATTTATTTTTGACGTTTGTTCCATATTCGCACGAGTCACATTTAAAACTGAATCCCTTCAAATGTTTATTTTCTATATGTACTTTTAAATTATGTTTGAGGTTTGTTCCATATTCGCATGAGTCACATTTAAAACTGAATTCCTTCAAATGTTTACTTTTTGTATGTAGTTCGAAATTATTTTTGTGGTTTGTTCTATATTCGCATGAGTCACATTTAAACCTGAATTCCTTCGAATGTTTACCTTTTATATGTACTTTTAAATTATTTTTGAGGTTTGTTCCATATTCGCACGAGTCACATTTAAAACTGAATCCCTTCAAATGTTTATTTTCTATATGTACTTTTAAATTATGTTTGAGGTTTGTTCCATATTCGCATGAGTCACATTTAAAACTGAATTCCTTCAAATGTTTACTTTTTGTATGTAGTTCTAAATTATTTTTGCGGTTTGTTCTATATTCGCATGAGTCACATTTAAAACTGAATTCCTTCAAATGGTTACTTTTTGTATGTAGTTCTAAATTATTTTTGCGGTTTGTTCTATATTCGCATGAGTCGCATTTAAAACTGAATTCCTTCAAATGATTACTTTTTATATGTACTTCCAAATCACATTTCCTGTTTGTACTATTTTCGCATGAGTTACATTTAAAATTGAATTCCTTCAAATGCTTACTTTTTTTATGCATTCTCAGAGATTTTTTGTATGTTGTTCGAAACATACATAGTGAAGACTTAAATATTTTGTTTTGATCTTGTGAGCTCGACTGTTCTACTTTTACATTTATATTCCTATAGTCAATCGTAGAATGTTCTCGGTCGTCCGTTACTCCAACATAAGCGTGCATAATTTCCACGTGCAGCCTGAGGGATTTTTTAGTCTTGAAACGTCTGTTACAAATCCCACATTTATACATTTTAGCTTCGTAATGTTGATTAGTGTGTTCCTTGAGCTCTGCTTGGAATTTCGTCCTGTACTTGCACTGCTCACATTTGTAGGTTGGACGAGGGCATCTCTTGCGTCCATTCAATGCTGTTGTCGCTTGGTGGGCCGGTGGTATCGACAGAATGCCCTTTCTGAAAATAAATAAATATTTCTAATCTCACGCTAAACATCAATGTAAGGTGTAAATATAATACATTTCCTAAATAAACTATGCAACAATACATACAAATCTAAAAATGAATTACACAACACTCTTTAAATTAAACAAATTAGGAACAACCACTAGCGTAGATTGAAACAACATATTATTAAATACAAACGTTGTTCTGCCCTTTCCGGTAGGCGGCGCGATGAGTCTGATTTGGTTAAAGTCTCTGTATAAGAAAGTCTCGACACAAGAGGTCACTATATGTTTTAATTCAATTCTACGAACAACAAAAATAGCGCCATCTATCGAATGGGAGCATATGCCAAACAATTTCGTTGACCACGCAAAAATATTTTGTAGGTACATTTGGTACATACATATAAATCATTTATATTTATAAATATGAAATTTATTAGCAGCTCGACCACAGCGCCACCTATCGTATAAATATGGTCCGAGAATATCGAGAAGATAGGTTGAGTCATTAAAAAAATATTGAATCAATACGCACCAACGATTATATACCTGGTGTCCCAGTGGAGCGGTAAAGTCCATTATTGGTATCTAATAATGTAAATACCAATAATGGACTTTACAGCTCCGCTGGGACACCCGGTATATAAAGATGTATAGGAATACATAACAATATGTGGTAAATAAAGTAACAGCAACCAACACCACCTATATAACAAAGTCTGACAGCTGGAATTATATTTAATTGTTTCAGTATTCGTAAAAAAAATCTTTATTTAATTTAAACAAATACAAACAATGATTACAATGCTTATTGCTACCTAACTTTAAGGACGACAATGAGACAAAGAATAATAATTTACATGAGTGGTCGTTCATATATTAACTTTCTTATCTCTAAGGGTTCTTAGTAAAGCCATGAGTAACGCTTAATTGACATTTCCCATAGTTCTACTGTTACACATATATAGTTATACAATGTATTATCATTTATGATATAACTCCTCCCTCCTTAAGCTCAAAAAATAAAGGTTCATTGGGCCTTTTATTTTGAGTATTGATTGCTTGTAAAGGAACAGTTATTTCATTTTTATTTTGTTCCAATTTATTACAACAAAGCTCATTTTTCATATAATATTTAACTACAATGCATATAATTATTGTTAACAACACAAGCATGATAATACCATTTCACAATGATCCATGTATTATGGTTTATATTGACTTTCTCAAGATTTACATTTTGTATTGATTCTGAAATTGTCTTTATATTATTTAATTGCGTAAAATCTAGAGATTTTAATTTCACTGGTTCTACGCGCACTATTTCTGACGTGTTTAACTGCACTAACTTTGGAAGTTCAAACACTAATTCTTCATGTAGGCTTTCTTCTTTTTCGAAGTATTGACCATTAATTTCGATCGGTTGTTGATCCATTGATACGATGGCTGGATACTGGAGTTTGTACAGTCCATTGTCTTCTCCATATGATCTAATTGTTGCGGGTTCGACGGGAATTACTAATATTTGGTACCCATTTATTTGTTGTATGCTGGTTATATTTAATATAACATTCATTGTACTGCAACTGTTGGTTCCATTTTTTATTATATCCATTAGACATTGTTGTTTACGATGAACGAACTTTTGTTTACAATAATAGAAATCTTCGATCTCGGGACATTCTTCATTTGACATCCAATATGCTTCGGTATTGAACATTAGGTAAGGATGTTCGGGTATTATTATTTCATTATGGACAGGGACTGGATACAGTCGATAATAATCATAGGATATCGATAGAGTGTGTGAAGTTAGCCCCCCTTTTTTCGAATATCGGAAATCTGACGGTTGTTCCAGGTTGTTCTAGGTTTGTTCTAAATTGTTCCAAAGTATTTCAAAAAAAAAGTCAAAATTGGCCGAGATAATTGAAAAAAACGACTTTTTCACCCAGCCCCCCCTTTTTCGAAAATTGAAATTCTGAAGGTTGTTCCAGGTTGTTCTAGTTGTTCTAAACATTGTTCCAAAGAATCTCGAAAAAAAAATCAAAATTGGCCGAGATAATCGGAAAAAACGAGTTTTTGCCAGCCCCCCTTTTCTTGAAAATTGTAATTCTGATGATTGTTCTAGGTTGCTCTAGGTTTGTTCTAAATTGTTCCAAAGTATTTCATAGAAAAAATCAAAATCAGACGAGAAAATGGGAAAAAACCAAAGCCAAAAGTATGAAGTCGGACCCAGTTTTTGCAAAAATTAAAATTTTGACGGTTGTTCTAGGTTGTTCTAGGTTTGTTCTAAACATTGTTCGAATACGTCAAAACCGTATCTCTTATATATCAAAAGATATGGCAAAAAACCAAATCCAAAAGTGTGAAGTTAGCCCCCCTTTTATCGAAAATCTAACTTCTGACGGTTGTTCCAGGTTGCTCTAAGGGTGTTCTCAATTGTTCCAAAGTATTTCAAAAAATAAATCATAATTGGCCGAAAAAACGGCAAAAAACTTTTTTTTTCTGGCGGCCCATTTTTCGAAAATCGAAATTCTGACGGTTGTTCTGGGTTGTTCTAAGTTTGTTTTAAATTGTTCCAAAGGATTTCAAAGAAAAAATCATAATTGGCCGAGATAATAGAAAAAAACCATTTTCCCACGGACCCCCTTTTTGCGAAAATTCAAATTCTGAGGGTTGTTCCAGGTTGTTCTAGATTTGTTCTAAACATTATTCTTATACATCAGAACCGTATCTCTTATATTTCAAAAGATATTGCAAAAAAACGTTTTTAAAAAAAGTGTGAAGTTAGCCCCCCTTTTTTCGAAAATCTAACTTCTGACGGTTGTTCCAGGTTGCTCTAGGTGTGTTCTCAATTGTTCCAAAGTATTTCAAAAAATAAATCATAATTGGCCGAAAAAACGGCAAAAAACTTTTTTTTTCTGGCGGCCCATTTTTCGAAAATCGAAATTCTGACGGTTGTTCTAAGTTTGTTTTAAATTGTTCCAAAGGATCTCAAAGAAAAAATCATAATTGGCCGAGATAATAGAAAAAAACGATTTTCCCACGGACCCCCTTTTTGCGAAAATTCAAATTCTGAGGGTTGTTCCAGGTTGTTCTAGATTTGTTCTAAACATTATTCTTATACATCAGAACCGTATCTCTTATATTTCAAAAGATATTGCAAAAAAACGTTTTTAAAAAAAGTGTGAAGTTAGCCCCCCTTTTTTCGAAAATCTAACTTCTGACGGTTGTTCCAGGTTGCTCTAGGTGTGTTCTCAATTGTTCCAAAGTATTTCAAAAAATAAATCATAATTGGCCGAAAAAACGGCAAAAAACTTTTTTTTTCTGGCGGCCCATTTTTCGAAAATCGAAATTCTGACGGTTGTTCTGGGTTGTTCTAAGTTTGTTTTAAATTGTTCCAAAGGATCTCAAAGAAAAAATCATAATTGGCCGAGATAATAGAAAAAAACGATTTTCCCACGGACCCCCTTTTTGCGAAAATTCAAATTCTGAGGGTTGTTCCAGGTTGTTCTAGATTTGTTCTAAACATTATTCTTATGCATCAGAACCGTATCTCTTATATTTCAAAAGATATTGCAAAAAAACGTTTTTAAAAATGTGTGAAGTTAGCCCCCCTTTTTTCGAAAATCTAACTTCTGACGGTTGTTCCAGGTTGCTCTAGGTGTGTTCTCAATTGTTCCAAAGTATTTCAAAAAATAAATCATAATTGTCCGAAAAAACGGCAAAAACCTTTTTTTTTCTGGCGGCCCTTTTTTCGAAAATCGAAATTCTGACGGTTGTTCTAGGTTGTTCTAAGTTCGTTTAAAATTGTTCCAAAGGATTTCAAAGAAAAATCATAATTGGCCGAGATAATAGAAAAAAATGATTTTCCCACGGACCCCCTCTTTGCGAAAATTGAAATTCTGAGGGTTGTTCCAGGTTGTTCTAGATTTGTTCTAAACATTATTCTTATACATCAGAACCGTATCTCTTATATTTAAAAAGATATTGCAAAAAACTTTTTTCAAAAAGTGTGAAGTTATGCCCCCTTTTTTCGAAAATCTAACTTCTGACGGTTTTTCCAGGTTGCTCTAAGTGTGTTCTCAATTGTTCCAAAGTATTTCAAAAAATAAATCATAATTGGCGGAGATAATAGGAAAAAACGATTTTACAATGGGCGGAATGCACTTTCCGAACATTACTGTGTTGAAGGAAGTTTTTGTATGATGCAGTTCTATTTAAAGAAATAAACATCTAATATAGCAATAAATATATATTTTCGCAAGAAATATAATGTTCATTTATTACAAAACGATATTGTTACCAAATGCTGATGAACTATTTCAAAGAAAAAATCAAAACCGGTTATGAAAAAACGATATTTTTCCCCAGTCCCTATTTCTTAAAAATCGAAATTCTTACAGTTTCAAAGTATTTCAAAAAAAAAAAAGCGCTGGATATGGGTACCCAACTAAAATCAAACAAAATGGGGAAGTCTATCAGGCTCCCTTTGTTATTTTATTTTGTCTAGTAATAATAAAAATAAAATACTGATTTTGAAGTTTGAAAATTTTAATTATAGTAAACCACTACAACGTTATTTTGTCTAGCCGTGGTCTGGCCACTTTTTTTCATGGTTTTTGCTCCGGGAATGCAAGCACGTGTAGACATTCCTATCAAGTATGCTTATTTTTTGTAGCCCCTCTTCGTAAACATGTTGAAATATGCTGTCTAATTTTCTCACTAAAACGATTCAAAGGCTACTATTACTTTATTTGGAAAAAATATTATATAGGTACCTATTTAGATAATATAAGATAGTATATCCGTCAAAGAGTAGCCGATTTGGGAAAGGCTGTTTTACAATACCAAATTGATAAAAAAATATATTATTTATGTCAATGTTATCAAATAATATAATAATATCAATAAATAAATTTTACAGAAAAAGTATATATTTTAGATTTTAGGGATAAACTAAAGCATGAACTCTAATAAAAATAAACAAAGAAACATCAACCTAGCAGCTCATGAGAAAAACACTAATCTTTTTATGAGCAAGGTATAATCATTCTCAATATGTTTATGAGGTAGTTTTTAATCTACATTAATAATGTAACTAACGTCACTGTTCTAATATTATTTTATGTTAGGAGCATCAGCATTTAGTAACAATATTGTTTTCAAACAAATGAATTATATTACTTGGGAAAATATATGTATATTTACTGCTTCTGCTTTATTCTGAATCACAAATGAGTATTATTATTCATTTTAAAATATAGATAATAGGTAAAATCGATTTACCTATTATCTTGGGCAATTTCGATTTTTTCTTTGTAATCCTTTGGAACAATTTAGAACAACCTAGAACAACCGTCAAAATTTCGATTTTCGAAAAAAGGGGCGCCAGAAAAAAATTGTTTTTTGCCGTTTTTTCGGCCAATTATGATTTATTTTTTGAAATCCTTTGGAACAATTTAAAACAAACTTAGAACAACCCAGAACAACCGTCAGAATTTCGATTTTCGAAAAATGGGCCGCCAGAAAAAAAAACTTTTTTGCCGTTTTTTCGGCCAATTATGATTTATTTTTTTAAATACTTTGGAACAATTGAGAACACACCTAGAGTAACCTGGAACAACCGTCAGCAGTTAGATTTTCGAAAAAAGGGGGGCTAACTTCACACTTTTTTAAAAACGTTTTTTTGCAATATCTTTTGAAATATAAGAGATACGGTTCTGATGTATAAGAATAATGTTTAGAACAAATCTAGAACAACCTGGAACAACCCTCAGAATTTGAATTTTCGCAAAAAGGGGGTCCGTGGGAAAATCGTTTTTTTCTATTATCTCGGCCAATTATGATTTTTTCTTTGAGATCCTTTGGAACAATTTAAAACAAACTTAGAACAACCCAGAACAACCGTCAGAATTTCGATTTTCGAAAAATGGGCCGCCAGAAAAAAAAAGTTTTTTGCCGTTTTTTCGGCCAATTATGATTTATTTTTTGAAATACTTTGGAACAATTGAGAACACACCTAGAGCAACCTGGAACAACCGTCAGAAGTTAGATTTTCGAAAAAAGGGGGGCTAACTTCACACTTTTTTTAAAAACGTTTTTTTGCAATATCTTTTGAAATATAAGAGATACGGTTCTGATGTATAAGAATAATGTTTAGAACAAATCTAGAACAACCTGGAACAACCCTCAGAATTTGAATTTTCGCAAAAAGGGGGTCCGTGGGAAAATCGTTTTTTTCTATTATCTCGGCCAATTATGATTTTTTCTTTGAGATCCTTTGGAACAATTTAAAACAAACTTAGAACAACCCAGAACAACCGTCAGAATTTCGATTTTCGAAAAATGGGCCGCCAGAAAAAAAAAGTTTTTTGCCGTTTTTTCGGCCAATTATGATTTATTTTTTGAAATACTTTGGAACAATTGAGAACACACCTAGAGCAACCTGGAACAACCGTCAGAAGTTAGATTTTCGAAAAAAGGGGGGCTAACTTCACACTTTTTTTAAAAACGTTTTTTTGCAATATCTTTTGAAATATAAGAGATACGGTTCTGATGTATAAGAATAATGTTTAGAACAAATCTAGAACAACCTGGAACAACCCTCAGAATTTGAATTTTCGCAAAAAGGGGGTCCGTGGGAAAATCGTTTTTTTCTATTATCTCGGCCAATTATGATTTTTTCTTTGAGATCCTTTGGAACAATTTAAAACAAACTTAGAACAACCCAGAACAACCGTCAGAATTTCGA
The DNA here is from genome assembly GCA_963170755.1 of Amphimallon solstitiale. NCBI lineage: Eukaryota > Metazoa > Arthropoda > Insecta > Coleoptera > Scarabaeidae > Amphimallon > Amphimallon solstitiale. The sequence continues at coordinate 40,427,144 of OY720685.1, read as the reverse complement.
TTTTCGAAAAATGGGCCGCCAGAAAAAAAAAGTTTTTTGCCGTTTTTTCGGCCAATTATGATTTATTTTTTGAAATACTTTGGAACAATTGAGAACACACCTAGAGCAACCTGGAACAACCGTCAGAAGTTAGATTTTCGAAAAAAGGGGGGCTAACTTCACACTTTTTTTTAAAAATGTTTTTTTGCAATATCTTTTGAAATATAAGAGATACGGTTCTGATGTATAAGAATAATGTTTAGAACAAATCTAGAACAACCTGGAACAACCCTCAGAATTTGAATTTTCGCAAAAAGGGGGTCCGTGGGAAAATGGTTTTTTTCTATTATCTCGGCCAATTATGATTTTTTCTTTGAAATCCTTTGGAACAATTTAAAACAAACTTAGAACAACCCAGAACAACCGTCAGAATTTCGATTTTCGAAAAATGGGCCGCCAGAAAAAAAAGTTTTTTGCCGTTTTTTCGGCCAATTATGATTTATTTTTTGAAATACTTTGGAACAATTGAGAACACCCTTAGAGCAACCTGGAACAACCGTCAGAAGTTAGATTTTCGATAAAAGGGGGGCTAACTTCACACTTTTGGATTTGGTTTTTTGCCATATCTTTTGATATATAAGAGATACGGTTTTGACGTATTCGAACAATGTTTAGAACAAACCTAGAACAACCTAGAACAACCGTCAAAATTTTAATTTTTGCAAAAACTGGGTCCGACTTCATACTTTTGGCTTTGGTTTTTTCCCATTTTCTCGTCTGATTTTGATTTTTTCTATGAAATACTTTGGAACAATTTAGAACAAACCTAGAGCAACCTAGAACAATCATCAGAATTACAATTTTCAAGAAAAGGGGGGCTGGCAAAAACTCGTTTTTTCCGATTATCTCGGCCAATTTTGATTTTTTTTTCGAGATTCTTTGGAACAATGTTTAGAACAACTAGAACAACCTGGAACAACCTTCAGAATTTCAATTTTCGAAAAAAGGGGGGCTGGGTGAAAAAGTCGTTTTTTTCAATTATCTCGGCCAATTTTGACTTTTTTTTTGAAATACTTTGGAACAATTTAGAACAAACCTAGAACAATCTGGAACAACCGTCAGATTTCCGATATTCGAAAAAAGGGGGGCTAACTTCACACACTCATATCGATATGATAGGCATATGAATTTTAAATATTATAATGTCATTGTGTAAGACTACCTGTGTCGCAAGTAACTTATAATAACTAACTAAATTTTGTAATTTCGGTATTTGTTCAGATTTATATTTCTTATATAGTATGTCTATCATTAATTCAAGTTCTTTGGGCGTTAATATTGTACTATGTAATACATTTATTTTTGCAAAAGATATGGCTGTTTCGATTCCATTTATTAATGATTTTATAAAATTTAACTGCATAATTATTCCATCGACAAGTGTCGTGAATGACAGAGCCTGTTCAATTATATTAATTGACTTTTGAAATTCTACTTGAATCTTCTCAATTTGTATATTGAGTGTATTTTGGTTTTCATGTAAAACTTCGAATGCATTAGTATATTTTGATGTTATTTCTTTCAAAATATTTAATTGTTCATTCATTTTGTTTTGCAACTTTACTTCATTGCCTGATATAATGTTAATTAAATTATCTATATTTTCTTTATCATCTTCGTCTAATGTACCAAATAACCATTTGCTGGCTTTGCCTACAATATTAATTAAACCTCTTTTCGATCGTTTATTATATTGTGTAAACATAATTAGTTTTTGTTTTACTTCCGTACTTAATTGTTTCGCATAACCAATTTTGTTGATTATAAATATAAAGAAATGATTCATTTTTATTTTTAACTGACTTTCAAGGGTGTCTAGTTCATTATCTAATTTATTCAATAATACTTGAGGATTTGTCATATTTATATGATATATAAATGTATGTTGTGAATTTATTATTTTTGATTTGCCTATTTGTACTGGCAATATAGGGTTAAGAACTTCTTTAATTTGAAGAGAATCTGCGCTGCAATGTAGGACTGCTGTCGCAATTATTTGAATTATCATCTTCGGTTATTTCGTATCTGAAACAATACGTTGTTTTGCTTTTAGTTTCTGATGTATTTCAGTGGAAAGCATTTTCATTATTTCTGCGTGATCGCTAATATATTGTGTCGTTCTTTCATTTTCATTCATTTCAAAGGGATTTTTATAATTTAAATCTAATTTTAAAATTTGAAAAGGAGTATATTCTGTGCTAGAATGAATACTATTATTATACGACAATAATGCGTAATTCATTAAGTTTGAGATTGGTATTTTCCTTCTCTCGTGTTTTAATATACGAAGACTTTCGTTTAAACTAGAATGAAATCTTTCAACGGGACTATTACTGTTAGGGTTAAAAGGGGTTGTATAGTGCATTTCAATTTTATGTAATGTACAAAAATCTTGAATGACTTTATTTTTAAATTCGGTACCATTGTCACACGTGATCTTTTTAGGTATTCCATAGTGACTTAGAAACGTTATTAATTTGTCCGTAATTTCTGTTGCAACTAGTGACTTTATGTAATACGCTTGTCCAAATTTTGAAAAGCTATCTATAATTGTTAGAAATGAAAAACCATCGAATTTATATGTGTCGACATATAAGTGTTCAAGGGGTCTAGAACCTATTTCTACCGGTTTAAATATTATCGAATGAGGGTGTCTTTCGTATTTCGCTTTTTGACATATTTCGCATGTGTTTACGTAATTCGTAACGTCTTGATCCATGTTGGGCCAATATAAATGCTTTTTTCGAGGGGGAAACCACTACTGGATATTTTTGTACAGACCTGTGGAAATGCTTGGAAATATTAAAAGAGAGTTTATATTTTATGGGCCAGTCAAGTTAAGAGGATCTCATCCCTATTACTTAAGTAGGGTCGAAAAAGTCACAATTACACAAAAATATAAATACATCAAAGAAAATTAAGGATTTCATATAGCCTTCCGCTGTAGCTAGAAGACGCTAATTATGTTTTGGTTTGTTATATATAAGTATATTTAACTTTAGAATATATACTATGATTTCGAGGAGTACCTGTTATTTTTTTTATTTTGAAATGTATTTTTATGTTTATTATACCTTACTATATATGTTTATACACCTTTGTGTTTTATTTTGGATATGTCGTACACCATCAGTGGTAGTGGTTTCCCCCTCGGCTTTTTTATTGCGAGGAGGTTTTCATTAATACCTCTATGATTTGTTTTTGTTTCATGATAATATTTTAACTTTAAACTTTTTTCATCTTCTTCAGTTACGTCTGTTAATATTTTATTAGAAATTATAAACTTGAATGCGTTATTCTGAAATAACTCTGCTACAATATTTGAAAATAATATTTTTAAACTTTCATTCTTGAAATGTAAACAATACGTCATGTTAGGTTTTAAATATTCTTTAATTAATTTTACTATTGACTCTTTTTCACTTTCTACAGGTATTTGCCAAATTTGTCGTGTTTTATCAAAGATTTTCTCTTTTAAACATCGATATGCGGATATTTAGTTGTCGTTAGTATGATTTGATTTTTACATACATTAATAGCTTTTTCCGTAATGGGAATAACTAATATAGGATTCTCAATATTTGTATGTACAGTCTGATCTGTTATATCTACTGGTGGTGCTAATTGAATATCTTGCAAAATTATTACTTTATTTGAAATGATATCATCTATTTCTTTATTTGAATTTACATTTGTAGCTATAAAATCATCAGGGTCAATATTATTGATAAGGGATATTAAATCGTCTCTTTCTTCAATTGGGTTTATCTCTACACGGGATAAAGCATCGGCATTTGTATTATTCTTACCTTTTTTGTGAATGATTTCGTAGTCATACTCTTCTAATTTTAATCTCCATCGAACGAGTTTTGAATTGGGTTCTTTTAGGGAGAATAGCCATTTAAGGGGCTTATTATCTGAAATTATAGTGAATCTAGTTCCATAGACATAAGGCCTAAAGTTTTTTACTGCCCACACAATTGAAAGTAATTCTTTTTCTATCGTGCTATAATGGGTTTCTGCAGGGTTTAATCAAAGATTAGAGAATAAAGATACGACGCTCCGGTCGGAACCTTTGATCTCCGACTCAAATTTTCAGTGACCTTGGACATTTAAATTGGAATGTAGAAGCGCGGGAATTTTAAACAGAACATATTTTAAAATTCTTCTATTGTCATAGAGTAAAGGTATGGATCTGCTATATTGTAAAATAGAAATACAAATTATATGTGAAATAATTACATATAATAAGAATTTAAAATTTTATTATAAGAAAATAAGAGTTTAGAGAATATTAAATGCATATGTGTTACACATGTTAAATATGATCAGAAAATAAAAAAAATATATATTTGAAACATTTATATTTAAAAAGGTAGACAATGAAATGCTGAGACTGAATAATTTATTATACAAAAAAATTATTTACATGCTATAACAATATAATAATAATAATAATAAATTTATTATATCACCAACAACATTTACATCATATTTATCAGTTTCTTTTTTCTTGTTGCATGCATTTTAAGTTGAACTTTCTGCAACTCATTAATCAAATCAAAAGTTTCTTTGACTTCACAAAGTTTATTATTTATAAAGTATGTGGTTCCTCTTACTGATTTGGTTTTAATCGGAAATATTTTCGCAAGGAATTTCATGAAGATGGGTGGAAATAACTGAATTTACAGGACACATATTTGTAAATATAGGCTGTTTCATTTCTGACATGTCTCAATACCTGTGTGAAAAGTCTCAATATCTATGTGACTTGTTTCGATATCTATATATTCATTAATATACTTAATTTCCTATTTTTGCTTGAAGTATTTTTAAACTCGTAATTAGAAAATTTGAGAAGGTAAAATAGCCTAAATCTTACGAACAACTTGATTAAATAATCTGCAGGAAAATTACTACAATGATGTTGAAACTCAATGCATTTTAACATCTCATATAATGAATGACCTATCCTCGTTAAGGTAATTAAATTCGAAATATTTTTGAAAAATATTCTTTCTAGTACATATATATAGTTATAAAAGCATTCATGTGGTGTTTTCAGTTTTCCAAACAAATTATCTTCTTGACTATTGTATGCTTTAAGATAAATAAATACATTACTTAAATCTAAACTTGATGATTCTGTTGCAAATTGTTCACATGTTGAACATGTATGAATTTTAAAGCACTTATTTATTAAAAATCCACATATATATTTAAACGCGTTCTGCTCTGGAAGAATAAGTTTATGATAATCGCAGCCAGTGATATCAAAACTCTTATTATCAGATACTATTTCTTCACCTGTTTTTTTGTATACTTTCAAAGTAATTTCCAAAATTAATTACAATTTTTCCAAAATCTTCACTACAATTCATCATGTCTGTGTGCAAAAAATCAGAAAAACATAACTGTATTGGTGTAGGATTTACAGAATTGCCACCCTGTGGTCTAATACTTCCGAAAAAATTTTCCAAGCAATCTTGGTTTAGTCTCCTAGTAAACAGAAATTCAAATCTTTCTGTTTTTAAATAGTCATATGATTTAATTAATGCACTAATTGAAATTTTCCAACAATTCAAGAATTTCATTTGATTTAGAACATCCTTGCCTTGCTTATTGTATATCTTTAATTTATCTATGAAATTCAATGTTTCAATTAAAAATCCTTTCTGCACATCATTACCAGCAAATGGTTTTTGAACTATTTTGTATGAATTATATCGTGACGAGTTAAATACATCGAAGAGTTTATCAAATCGCTCTATAAATTTCTTTGTCCCTAAAGCTTCCTTTGGCAGGGCATCCAAATTTATATATGTCTCCAGTTCAGCAGCTACTGAAGCACTTAAAATCTGCACAGCAAATTTGACTCGCATTTTTTCAAAATTTGTTGGCTCTATATGGGACTTTGTTGTTGTTGTTATAAAAATTAATAATATACTCCCATGATGTTTTTTTGTCATCCCATTCAAACACATTTTTCATTAAATTATTTCTCGTTGCTTTAATCAGATGAGGTGCATCAAAAAAATAAAATATTCTCCTTCCATCCACATAAAAGAAAGGTTTCTGTGCAGTTACACCTAGTGTATTTGATAACTGGATAAAATTTGATCCCATATCAGTAACTAAACCAAAAACTTCTAAACCAATAGTGAACAATTCTACTATAAAAGTACGTATTATTTGTATTGTATCTTTCGCTAATAGACCAGTTGCTGAGAAAAAATAACCCAGTGGTTGCTTCCAGTTAGACTTTATGCCCCGTACCATAATTACAGCAACACTACTTGCAGGCAATTGTTTTTCTAGTGCCATCATCTTCCAAACCAACAACTTCATCAGCCCCATAATTGTAAAACAAATTTGTTTTTAATGCCATTTCATCAATACATATTATACATTTTTTATCATCCATTTCTGCTACTTTAAGTTGTAGAAGTTTAAAAAAATTGGCATTGTAACCAGCACAAAATTTTGCAGATTCAAGAAATCTTTGTAACACCCTCACTGATGGTAAAATAAATGTGTTTTGCAATGACCTATAGCATTTAGGTCCTGTAAAATATAATGATAATGCAAATTTCTTAAATTCATTAGTGTACCTTCGGCCAGAGTAATGCTTGTTCATCTGTTGCATTTGAACCTTGACAAATTTTGAAATATCTGGACTCAAAAATTTGTCACATAAATATTCAAAGTCAGTAGAAGTACCTTCTGTATTATGCTGCCCTTGTAACTCACAAAGCTGCTTTTTGAGGTTCTTATTTTCTTTTGTCAAAATAAGAATATCGTGCTTATATTTCTCTTTTCTTGGTGATTTTAAAGATAATGACAGAGGTGTCTGTGTTGCTACAGGTGAAGGTAATGCTGGTTCTACATTGTCAGTTTCTATTGGAGGAACTAGAAACAAAAAAGATATATAAACATGTAACAAAAAAAATTACAAAATATTTTACCTATGGTAATATCAGAAATAACTTTGATCTTTTTGTGACCTGTATTTTCCATTTCATTCCTCTTTCTCTTAACAGCATATCCTGAACAGGATGCTATCGGTTCAGCTATAAAAAAAAATTGTTACTTAAATGTTTATTGTTAATTACATAATTCTTACATATTGTTTCTAAAGTAGAATGTACTTTGTCTAAAAACTCATTTGGCACAGCTAGTGGTAACAGACGCTTCCTTTCAACATTCATGAACATATCTGCTATAAAATGTTTACTGCATATACGATACTTTGTATACAATTCTAAAGGATCTTTTGTCGATAAATCATATCTTCCACTTGCTTGCAGCCACTTTTTACACCTTCAATATAAATTAATATTATTATTACTGATGTGCGAAAAATTAGGAAATTAAATAAGATTGTTGAAACTTGTTGTTTACTTACATATCATGATCTTTAGGAAATCTAAAGAAATGTAATTTTTCATCCTTAAGTATATAAAAATAATTTTTACAGTCTTTATATGCACACATTTGTCCATTTTGTTTTTGTATCGCACTCATAATTACGAAAAACGACTAATTAAAACACAATAATAACTAGTAGCAGAGTAAACACTATAAACAGACTAAACAGTATAATGCAAATGGCGTCTGCTGACTAGGTTATGTGTACATGTTTTGTTTATGTTCAGTCCCTTTAAATTGGAATGTTTTCTATCCTACTCTACAAATGTAGTTCCTTTTTCGAGCGTCGCATCTTTAGTATTCTCTAATCTTTGGTTTAATGTTCTAAATGCATAGGCTACTGGTAAATCTCTACCTACCGGTCCTTGCGAAAGAATGGCTCCAATTGCAAAATTTGAGGCATCCGTTGTAATAGTAAATGGTTTTGTAAAATCCGGATATTGTAATACTGGATCGTTCATTAATGCATTTTTACATGTTTCAAAACTATTTATAAATTCTGGAGTATGTTTTATTTGAACTCCTTTCTTTAAACAACTAGTAAGGGGTTTTGTTAATTTAGCAAAATTCTTTATAAACTTTCTATAATATCCAACTAAACCAAGGTATGATTTTATTTCTTTTGCGGTTTTGGGTATTGGAAATTTCTTTATACATTCTATTTTCTTAGGATTAGGTTTTATTCCGTCGGGTGTTATTACATGTCCAAGGAATTCTACAGATTTACATAAAAATTCTGACTTATCTAACTGAATTTTTAGTTTAGCATCTCTTAATTTTTGAAATACTTGTTTTAAATTATTTATATGTTCCTGAAGGGAAGTTGAGAAAACTATTATATCATCCATGTATACTAAACATGTTTTATGTTGTAATTCTAGTAGTACGTTGTCCATGATTCGTTGAAAAGTCGCGGGCGCGCTTTTTAATCCCATAGGAAGGCGACAATATTCCCAATGACCGTTCTCAACACTGAAAGCAGTTTTTTCTATTGAATTAGGGTGCATCTCTATCTGATAGTAACCCGAAGCTAAATCAAGGGTAGTAAAATAATTACAACGTCCTAATTTATCTAGTATATCGCTAATGTTTGGTATAGGGTATCGATCATCTATAGTTTTTTCATTTAACTTACGATAGTCTACGACCATTCGCCATTTCTTCACTCCACTGGCGTCGAGTTTCTTTGGAACTATCCATACAGGGCTAGACCATGGTGAATAGGATGGTCTAATGATTCCATCGTTTAATAATTTTGATATTTGCTTATTAATTTCTTGTTTATGCACATATGGGTATCTATATGATTTGGTATGTACTGGGATTTCATCGGTTGTTTTTATTTCATGTTTGATTTGATTTGAAAACGTTAATTGTGTTTCATTATCATGAAATAAATCTGAAAATTCTTCTACAAGTTTATGTAAACAATTTTTTTCCTCTGAATTTAAATGATCTGTTCTAAACTTGTTTGTTTTATTTTTACTTGGCTTTGTATTACCTACAAGTGACATATTTTCTTTAAATTGTTCTATGTTAAAACATTCAAAACTTACGTGAATATAATTTCTTAATCTAGTTTGATTGGTTTCTTGTTCTCGTTTCTTGCGATTTTGCTGAAAATTCAAAATGTTCGCGTTTCTTTTTCCGATCTATATAAGACTTGAACAAATATTAACTTCACGACCTAAACGATCTATATGAATTTAACTTGCGTCTTACAGAATCACACTTAAATATCTAAAGGGTTGACGAAAAGGAAAATGTTCAACACCTACCTTGCGTCTTGGGGTGGCAAGATGTTTTCGTTTTTTCTGACGTTGGAGTAACGGATACAGCGAGTACGGCGGCCCACTTTGCTATGTAAAGTGCCGTAGCCTGTCCGAACTTTCTCCGGTACTCGGTCCTCTTGCGTCTGCTTGAAATCACCAAAAACACTTTGCACTCCGGTTCTTTTTAATTTGTTAATAAATTGTTGAAACAAACCAAGAATTTTGTTACTTTTTCTTGTTTAACAAATCCGTTCTGACTGCGCCAATTATATTTAATTGTTTCAGTATTCGTAAAAAAATCTTTATTTAATTTAAACAAATACAAACAATGATTACAATGCTTATTGCTACCTAACTTTAAGGACGACAATGAGACAAAGAATAATAATTTACATGACTGGTCGTCCATATATTAACTTTCTTATCTCTAAGGGTTCTTAGTAAAGCCATGAGTAACGCTTAATTGACATTTCCCATAGTCCTACTGTTACACATATATAGTTATACAATGTATTATCATTTATGATATAACTGCTGGTGAAATACAACGAGCGTGACGTCCTTAGAAGTAGGCCGCCGAGTTGTCATACTTCACAATATTATTGTTGTAATATGCCGTAGAAGTGCTGTTTACCAAATTATATTCACTATTTCCGCATCTTTTAGATGTTTAAAATCGTAAAATAAGGTTAAAGCGCCAAATGAATCTATAGTTCGGAAAGTATGCAGTAAATGTGACTGTAATCCACAATTTTAGCATAACCCAAATGTGGTAATATTGTTGGAAATGCCAGCCGTAATAGCATTTGCTACCAGTGTTTGCGCTTTTATGATTGTTAGTTTAAAGTGCTCTTATAAATAAGTAATGCCCATCTTACCCATAAATACACATGAGACGTATAGTTAGTTGCGAGAAAAAGTTTCCACTAAACTTTCAATATATTGAGGTAGTGCTAGATACCTACCATCAATATTTATATATGGTTATGATTTGTAATTTATTTTAATGTTAAGAAATTGAGAAAATTTATAAATAGAAATAGTATTATGAAGAAAAATATTACAACCACCCTGTTACTGACTAGATGTTTTGGTCCAATAAAAGGATCTCACTTTAATATGTCAATGAACTTGCTCAATAATTAAAGCAAAAATCATTAACGATGCCCCTGTAACTCGTTAGCCGGTGCGAAAGGTCATGGGTCGTCTATAAGCGCCACATGCTTTTTAAATACACAAAAACATGAAAACTAGGATCAGGACTTATAGCAATAGCAATCAAACACACAAGATCTAATTTAACAGCATAATTAATAATAAAAATGTATATATAAATGAAAACACATCGACTGTATAATACACACATAAAGACTGTCAACAGGTACTCAATTAATGAACTCGGTTCTCAATAATCTTAAATAAACACGATCTGAATCATAGCAGCTGTTAAAGATCTCTCTTGCGACTTATAAGAAACTCACATTAGGTGATATAATGCAGTCAATACTTACGACTATTACAATTAACTACAAAGCTTCCAAAATACAACCAAGCCCTATCTGACAACGATGCTAAAGATAGGTTATGTCAGAGTTCTTACAAAGAATCTCGGAACAACAAGGCTAAACGTTCTTAATTAGTTACAGTATCTTGGAGTCTTTGCATTTAATAAATAAACTACGATTAAAACTACTTATCTTATACAATCTGCACAAGTGAAGGTCTCGTTGAAACATGTAGGTTGAAGTCTGTTGTTCTGCTTCACCCTGTTTTACATCTGCCACCAGATGATGGTCTTGCACGAGTGACATTGGCCATATACAGTTGGTAAGGTACAATACTTCTTAGCTTCGCCTTGGTTTTCTGCTCGCTAACATATTGCTGTGACCTTCTCTACTATGGTTGATAGCCAATAGTTAAATTAATAAATTGATATTCTTTAATAATCTCAGGGTCTAAAGGTGAATTTCTTTGTTTTTCTATAACGGGGAATGTGTTGCAGCCTTTTGCTTATTGTGAGTTCTAGCTGTGATAGTGATGTTTACTTTCCTTATGCTCTCCTTTGGGATGGGTATAAATAAGTAAATAGTGAATTTCAGCACAACTTATTTTTATTCACAGTATAAATTTTACAAAAACATGGAGAATAATATTTTATTATCATATAATACATTACTTTATTTATTTATTTTGGTGTGTTCTCTTTTCATCAATAGTACAAGCACCTTGCAAATCCTTTGTTCCTTAAGAAAATTGTAAAAAACTACTGAATTAATTCTTCATGTATGCTGACAAATCAGGAAATTACTAAATTCACTTTCTTTACTTTTTACCGATGTATCCCCATTGGATCATCTCGACCTGAGATTCTCACGTCAGAGTCGAGATTTAAACAATGAAGAACTTATTAGATGTTTCCCATAATGTTTCAAAATTATTGTTATTCAAGTGAGAGCGTTAATGCTTCGTTGAGTCGCCCTAACTCGAGATTCTCACGTCAAACTAAGGCTTACTCAAAGAAGGAGTTATTAAATATTTAAATAATATTCTAAAAAACGTTGCTATTCAGGTAAAATTACTGATACTTCGTTGAATCGCCTTAACTTGAGATTCTCACGTCAACCTAAGGCTTACTCAAAGAAGAATTTATTAAATATTTAAAATAATATCCTAAAAATTGTTGCTATCCGTGTAAAATTATTGATACTCCGTTGAATCGCCTTAACTTGAGATTCTCACGTCAACCTAAGGCTTACTCAAAGAAGGATTTATTAAATACTTAAATACTATTCTAAAAATTGTTGCTATCCGTGGAAAATTATTGATACTCCGTTGAATCGCCTTAACTTGAGATTCTCACGTCAACCTAAGGCTTACTCAAAGAAGGATTTATTAAATATTTAAATAATATTCTAAAAATTGTTGCTATCCGGTAATTTTATATCACACACATGAAGATTCCCTTATTTATTTATTTATAGGATTGCAAGATGGAGTTTTATTTAATAGTGCTTGTACTTACTTTTCTTGATTGTATATCATTTCAAATTCTTCTCGATAATCCGGGCCTTCCATCCTTCTGGAAATTTTATTATGGCGGGCTTTGTAAAGTCGAATAATAATATCCCGCGCTTTTACTGTATATAGCGCGCACTTATCGTCTGTGAAGCGTATCACACGTTTTGTTTTTGCAACGTCTAGATCTTAAAGGCGTTTATGCCTTTTTAGATTTTTATTTATTACTTTACAACACTTGGAGCACTGGTTTAACTTTTCTTTTCTTCTTGAATATTGGAGATCTTCGGATGGACTTCCTCTATTTTGCAGATGCACGCATTTATATACCCTTCAACAATTGCCAAACGCTTTATTTCGTTTCAAATTATTTTTGTTCAGTTTAAATTTCCTTCTACTGCGCCCTCCGTGTTTGTTATGGTAACTATCGATGTCACGTGATCATGTGACCTTTCTTCCGCCATGTTACTGTTGTTGTTGTTTACATATTCTATACTTGCATATCCAATGGACATCGATTGATTTCATCGATCTGTAGGTATTCTTAGGCTGTACTATATTATATACTGACTAATGTTTTATTTATTTTTAGCTTGGAATCTCTTGAAGCATTTTTATATAAGGAAATTGTGTACCGATCGCATATTTAGATGTGCATACAATAATATCTTTTATCAGTGAAAATTGCATATCCTACATGATGTTTTATTTTTAATAGTGAAACAGAAATGAGTGGAATATATTTATTTATGTATAGAGACCTTTGTTCTTGCCGTAGCGTTTATTATTAATGCAATATGTTGAACGCAGGCTTCTATTCATCGATTATTATTACTGCTAAAGAATGCATTACCGAATGACCTACTTTCTATTAATTACTAATAATAATGTTTAAATCGTTACATATCTTTTTTTTTTAGACTGAGGTCAGTATTTAAGCATCATGTTTTGTATGATATTTACCATAATTTTTGTGCTCTAATTTATTTAAAATTGGGGTCAACACTTTTTAATTTTCAATGCTCTCATTTTTACGGGTATGCAACCCACATTGCATTGATGTGTATTCTACTGCATATTCATCAGTTTGAATACCCACTGTTATGCGATAATTTAAATTATATATATATTTATATAAATTATTGGATTATTCTGTATTTATCTGTTGAAATATTAAATTATAATTTATATCAAATATGTAAATTTATATTTATTTAAAATAAATGTGCTGGTATTTTATTTTTGTTGACTTTTTATTTGTTTGATTTCTTTATTTATCTATTTATTTATTTGTGCAGAAAATACCACAGCAATATGTAAATGTAGGGTTATAATATGTTTTAGCTACGCCGGGCCCCTGTATTCACTATACAAACTGCACACTGTCGCACGTATCGAGATGTTGTCGCCAATTTCATAATACATGACTGCATCTTCTGTCTAACAGCTGCCGCATTGTTTTAAAGAACACGTTCCAGAGTATTTCACTTCTATAGGTTCATTTGCGGTCACATATATTGTGCTGGTATTGTTACTTGCACTGCTTGTTATAATGGTATCAAGGATTTCCACACAACAAGGATCCTCCTTACAAAATTATCTCCATACCAAAATTTATTTCTTCACAAAACTTCCTATAAATCGAAGTAACAAATGAACATGTGCTTTTGAGGTCACAAATACATGCGTTATAAATAGCGCTTGTGAAATTACAAAACATTAATCAACAGGTGCATTACTTACTATCATCACGAAGCATGATGATTTGAGATTTTAATTAAATGATATTATTAACAAATGAGCTTACCTTAGTGTCTTATTAGGCTTTACCATTCAAACAAGGACTACAGTTTGAACGACACCGTTTATATGTGCCTGTCAAACGGCAAAAAGAAGCGCATGAATGTAGGCGCGTTAAAACCTCTGTGATTGCACATGCTACTTGTCACATCGTGATAATGATTGTTACTGAATCACAATAACAGGTATTCATAACTGGTGGTTGTCTTCTTAACTAGTTACAGTATCTTGGAGTCTTTGCATTTAATAAATAAACTACAATTAAAACTACTTATCTTATACAATCTGCACAAGTGAAGGTCTCGTTGAAACATGTAGGTTGAAGTCTGTTGTTCTGCTTCAGACTGTTTTACATCTGCCACCAGATGATGGTCTTGCACGAGTGACGTTGGCCATATACAGTTGTTAAGGTACTATACTTCTTAGCTGCGCCTTGCTTTCTGCTCGCTAACATATGTAAATGTAGAGTTATAATATGTTTCAGCTACGCCTGCTTTTCTGCTCGCTAACATATGTAAATGTAGGGTTATAATATGTTTCAGCTACGCCTGGCCCCTTTATTCACTATACAAACTGCACACTGTCGCACGTATCGAGATGTTGTCGCCTATTTCATAATACATGACTGCATCTTCTGTCTAACAGCTGCCGCATTGTTTTAAAGAACACGTTCCAGAGTATTTCACTTCTATAGGTTCATTTGCGGTCACATATATTGTGCTGGTATTGTTACTTGCACTGCTTGTTTAAAATGGTATCAAGGATTTCCACACAACAAGGATCCTCCTTACAAAATTATCTCCATACCAAAATTTATTTCTTCACAAAACTTCCTATAAATCGAAGTAACAAATGAACATGTGCTTTTGAGGTCACAAATACATGCGTTATAAATAGCGCTTGTGAAATTACAAAACATTAATCAACAGGTGCATTACTTACTATCATCACGAAGCATGATGATTTGAGATTTTAATTAAATGATATTATTAACAAATGAGCTTACCTTAGTGTCTTATTAGGCTTTACCATTCAAACAAGGACTACAGTTTGAACGACACCGTTTATATGTGCCTGTCAAACGGCAAAAAGAAGCGCATGAATGTAGGCGCGTTAAAACCTCTGTAATTGCACATGCTACTTGTCACATCGTGAGAATGATTGTTACTAAATCATAATAACAGGTATTTATAACTGTTACACCTCCCTCAAGTCATTAAAAAAAAATTAAGACGAAGTTTTAATTTTTTTTCTAAGAAAATACCATAAACTTGACAAATACCAACTTGTTCATCAATTGCAACTACCAAAACATTAAACACTTATAAGACTAATATATACAACTACCTATACTTAATTATCACCCATTACATAATTCTAAAACTACCTGAGTGCACCCAAAAAATTTAATAAATAGTCTTCAGACAAATTCAATGTTTAGCTAAACTTATTCCAAATTCGATAACTTTCTTCATAGATGTTCAACGTCTCACTAGACATGTTTAATGATTCGCGCGCGCGCGCCTCACAAATCACCAATTAACTCATTGCTAAATAAATACGATTCAACTTGAATACTCAGGACACTATTACTTTAAAATCCAGGCTCCATACTGTGTTGAATTGAATAGATGGTATTATACAATAACAGATAACTTATACTCTACGGTTGATAGAAGATCCACATATACACATAACATACTTACACCATACACGAGATCAATCACTCCAACATTCAACATACTTTTATACTTCATCATTTTCTGAAGGTTTAAGATCTTTCACATGCCATCTGCCCACATCTTCATCACGTTCATTACTAAGTCGATAAACTAACGGTGACAAAACTTCAGTAATTTTACAGAGAACATACTTCGGAGCTAACTTAGCTGCTATGCCCATTGCACTATCTGACAGCACATAGTTTTTCTTCCAAACTTTTCTTCCTACTTGGTATACATCGGCAGGTCTCTTCCTCAAATTATAATAATGTTCATTTCTCTGATACGCCTGTTTAAGTTTGTTCTGAACATCTTTATATATTTGTGACAACTTTGCAAGTTCTTGAGCATACCTGTCTCTATCAAATATATTAACATCGTTTTGTTGATCACGATTATAAAATTTTCCACCTAATGGCACTAATCTACCAAAGTTAATGTAGGTTGGACTATAACCAGTGGACTCATGTACTGCAGTCCGCAAAGCAAAACTAATTTTTGGTAGTTCTACATCCCAATTTTTATGTTTATTGTCTTGAATATATGACCTTATAGCAGTTCCAATTACCTTGTTAACTCTTTCAACCTGGTTAACTTGTGCATGATACCTTGCATTGTACCATATCCTAGATCCATATTTATTAGCTAAATCCTTAAATAACTTGCCTGTAAAAATGGCAGCATTATCTACAGTAATAACACGAGGAGCTCCATACACTAAAATAGTTTCATCATCTAAAAATTTACAAACTGCATTTGCAGTTGCATTTCGCATGGGGTGTAAAAGTACATACTTAGAAAAATAATCAGACACTACAAGTAAATACTAATTTCCTTTTCCGGATCGGGGTAATGGTCCCATGATATCCACTGATATCACCTCCCAAGTGATTCTTTTGACTTGCCCATATATCCAGCCTTTTGACTGTGCTCCTGTGCTGAACACACCTTACAATTTGTCACATATTTCTTGACCGAAAATCGCACCTTTGGCCAATAATATAATTCCTTAACTCGGTTCAACGTCTTGAAGAATCCTAAATGAGCAGACACACTATCGTCATGGCATTTCTTCAAAATATTATTTCTCTCATGCTTCGGTACCACAATTTTCCAATCCGGGAAATTTGTATCAAGGGTATTTTCTAACGTAATGTGCTTATAAAGGTATCCATCTGTAATCATCCATTCAGAATATTTCTCAGGTTCCCTCTGCACACTATATACCATTTTCTTGTACCACTTATCCTTCTGCATATCTTCAGCAGACACATCCAAAACAGACGCATCTAAAATAGCCACTTCCACAGGTGCTCTACTTAAACCATCGGGAACAACATTAAGAATTCCTTTTCTATGCACTACTTCGAAATCATATTGTGACAGTCTTACAGCCCATCTTCCAAATCGCGGTGATGGCGATTTTAACTTGTGCAGCCACAGCAAACTGTAATGATCCGTAATAACCTTGATTCTGACCCCTTCGACGAATGGGCGAAACTTTTCAATACCAAAAATAACTGCTGCAAGTTCAAGTTCCGTAACTGTATAGTTCCTTTCATGCTCATTAAGAGTACGACTGGCGTAAGCTATTACTACATCCTTACCTTCATCATATTGTTGTGTTAGCATACATACTAATCCAACCGTGGATGCATCGCAGTGTATACTAAATTCTTTGGTGTAATCTGGATTTGCAAGAATAGGAGCTGAAACTAATACTTCTTTAATCTTGAAAACACATTGATCGGCTTCATCATTCCAGTTCAGTTTCTGCGACTTTTTCTTTCCTTTCATAAGAGCTGTCATAGGTGCTGTTAAGGTGGAAAAATCTTTCAGGAATCGCCTGTAATACCCACACATACCCACAAATCTTTTCAACTGAGTGACAGTTTCAGGACGAGGAAAATTTAACATTGCTGTTACCTTATCGGGATCAGTACGAAGACCGTTTTCATCTACAATAAATCCTAAATACTTGAGGGATGGCAAACAAAATTTACACTTTTCGTAGTTTATTGTAAGATTAGCTTCTTTCAAACGAGTATAAACGTCTCTTAACACTTCTAGATGTTTCTCAAAAGTTGGTGTTGCGATAATAATATCATCAAGATATACAAATACCATATCATCTAATATTGGTCCAAGTATCGAATCCATTAGCCGCTGCTGAGTTTGAGCTGCGTTACATAATCCAAAGCACATGGTTACAAATTCGAAGAATCCTCTACCTGGAATTGTAAATGCACATTTCTCACATGAGCTCTCATCTAGTGGTATTTGCCAAAAAGCACTTTTCATGTCGATGCTAGACAAAAATCGGGCACCTGATAATTTAGATAAAATAGATTCCGCTCTCGGTAATGGATAAGCATCTCGCTTCGTAAGAGAATTAAGACGTCTGCCGTCAAAACAAAGACGCATTTCTCCGTTTGGTTTCTTAACTAATAGCACTGGGCTCGACCAAGGACTCTGTGAAGGTCTTACCACTCCAAGTTCTAACATCTTGTCTAATTCTTTATGTAGGTGCTGTAACATATATGAGACATAGGATGATGCCTTTGCTTCACAGGTTCAGCATCACCTGTATCTATCTTGTGGATTATTTTATTCGTTCTACCCAACTTCGTACCATCTAACCAA
Source organism: Amphimallon solstitiale (assembly GCA_963170755.1). Classification (NCBI taxonomy): domain Eukaryota; kingdom Metazoa; phylum Arthropoda; class Insecta; order Coleoptera; family Scarabaeidae; genus Amphimallon; species Amphimallon solstitiale. Next base: position 40,408,726 of record OY720685.1, on the reverse strand, counting down.
GATAAAGGTTTAAATAACGCTATGACATCTTCTAAACTATTATTTTGTGCTTTATTCAACGTTGTTCTGTCGCAAATTACATTTATTGCATTCACACACCGCTCATTAACATTCCCAGCAAAGAAAGTTCTATTACCAAAATTAACTTTAAGTTTAAATAAGCTACAAAAATCAACACCCAGTATTAGGCACTACTAAAACTTTTAGTAACTTTACAATATTATCTACTTGAACAGGTCTCATCACTCCAGGTTTATCACAGCCATGACAGTAAATTTTTGTACTAGATTTTTTGATACAATCTTTTCTAATATGCCCTGGTTTATTACATAACCAACATTTTACTACAGACACGTACCTGTGCTCCTTGTTTACTTCCTTCGAACTTCCAGCTGCCTGTGAATCGCAAGCTAAATCCGGTTCGAGGCTGGCAACACTCTTCGTAGGTGGTTGTTGAAATTTCTGGACACCTATAATAGCATTCTCCAATTTTCTACAAATTCCTGCCAGTTCACTAACGGACTGAATTTCTAATAAGGCAATATTAACCTGATATGCTGGTAAGATATTTTTCTTCATTATCTTCAACATCTCTTCTTCAGAAGGACTTTTCGTTAATCTTGCAAACAGATTCTGCATTACAGCCATGTAAATTGCAACTTTTTCATGTTCACCCTGTGTTCGGTTTCTAATTTCATTCCATAATTCATCGTCGTAATCTGCCGAAAGAAAATCTTGCTTTAAAGCTAACACTAATGAGTCCCAATCAGATACGGTAGATTTTATAGCTCTATACCAAATAGGACCCTGACCAGTGAATAAATCAACTGCAGACTGATATAACATTTCTTTGGTGGTATTTCTTGCTATACGAAGTTCTTCAACTCTTTGCAGAAAGCTATTGACAGATTCTTTCTTCGTTGATCCATCAAATGTGATTCCCCATTTGAAAATAGGAACAGAACCCCTCCCTTTAGTTGAAATAGGTAAATTATCCTTTGGAACATTTGCTTGATTCTGCTGCCAAATATATTGAACATCAACAGACATAGAGAGCGACTATGACAATTTTGTCATTCTCATACTCTGACACATCAGGAGTATCATTAGTAACTATTAAACGTGACAATCTTCCCATAATATGATTGTATCTGCTTTTAAATCGTTTATAAACTTCTTCTTTAATTCCATCGAAATCATCACTTAGTTCTTGTAAGGTTTTAATACTAGACTCTAGTTCTGCCTTTTCCAACGCAAAATCAAAATTAGGTGTCTCATATACTAAATCTGGTCTACCAATTTCATTCTTTAAAGCTTCCTTCAAACATTTTCTACGAAGTAAAATATCTGCCTTGGTTGGAGTAATTCCACGAATTCTTAATTCATAATTTATTTCATGTGTTCTTAAATGTATAGGTTCCATATCGTAGTTAAAATTCATGGTGTAAATATTTTTAATAAAAGTGACAATAATATAACTATAGATCTTACTCAAATAATATTGAAAAAATTAATTTGTGATGGATATAATTATTTAAATGAATTTATTTAAAATTCATAAACCAAATCTCACTACACATACAAACAATGCAGATAATAAAGACTGAAAAATTCTTATCACTGTAAGCATTCAGTGACAATTAAACTAAAGGAACTACAATGCGATAAAAATACAACTGAGCTTCACAAATGATTCAATAAGAATCTAATAATCTTTGCTCAATAATTCTATTTCTCTTTTAGGCAAGTGTCAAGTTGTCAAGTATTACCAAAAATAAAATATAAACAGTTCCCCAAAATTGTAAATTTAATGATTGATCGATTATACACCAATCAGAGCAATATTTTCCTGTGGAATAATTCAGTAGCAATACCCATATAACATGTATTACAAAACTAATACATAACAAAATTGTATATATAAAAAACTCATCAATATACAAACAGAAGGTACAAAGTGTTCCCTTTTATATCAACAATATTTCTATGCCAAACAAATCGTCAAAGTATAACGGTCATAGAAATGTATAACATGTATCACAAATTAATACATAACAAAATTGCAAGTAACAAACTTTCATCAAATAACCAGCAGATAACAATATGTACTAATAATATTTCTATACCAAACAAATCGTCAAAATATAACAGTGATAGAAATGTTATAGCACATTTAATTACAGCGACACAATTCATATATCTTTCAAAATAACTTTACAGAACAGTTATTTTCTGTCCAATTGACCTGCAATCCCATCTTTGTTATACAGTGAATCAAACTAAAAAAATATACACTTATACTAATTGCTGTTGCTATAGTAAGGATAGGGAAAGGTAATGGGGTGCCCGGTATATCATGAACATGAGCAATTAAAGCTCGAAATAAATCCCACGTAGTTGATTTGACTCTTTTACACAAAAACTAATTGCATTTATTCTTAACTAATGTTACACACGTTGTTGGAAAAATTATTAATCAAAAAATCTGGCCCCAGAAGTTGGCAGCGCCACTTGTGACCACCCTCTTATTGACCAGATGTTTTGGTCCAATAAAAGGATGTCACTTTAATATGTCAATGAACTTGCTCAATAATTAGAGCAAAAATCAAAAACGATGCCCCTGTAACTCTTTAGTCGGTGCGAAAGGTCATGGGTCGTCTATAAGCGCCACATGCTTTTTAAATACACAAAAACATGAAAACTAGGATCAGGACTTATAGCAATAGCAATCAAACACACAAGATCTAATTTAACAGTATAATTAATAATAAAAATATGTATATGAATGAAAAAACATCGACTGTATAACACACACACAAAGACTGTCAACAGGTAATTAATGCATACGGTTCTCAATAATCTTAATTAAACACGATCTGAATCATAACAGCTGTGAAAGCTCTCTTGCGACTTATAAGAAACTCACATTAGGTGATATAATGCCCTTAATACTTACGACTATTACAATTAACTACAAAGCTTCCAAAATACAACCAAGCCCTATCTGACAACGATGCTAAAGATAGGTTATGTCAGAGTTCGTACAAAGAATCTCTGAACAACAAGGCTAAACGTTCTTAATTAGTTACAGTATCTTAGAGTCTTTGCATTTAATAAATAACGAACTGACGGGTTTTATTACTAGGGATATTTAAGGTTGAAGCTAGCTGTCGGGTACTAACGGAAGGATCTTCTTGTACTGCTTCTACAATTTGTTCTTCTAGTTTTATTGTACGCCTTTCTCTTGGTTTCGCGTAGACATTGATCTAACCTACGAAATACATTTCCACTAGATGTCTCTGATTTGGGTAACGACGTGATATTCGCTTTATGCCATATTAGCATTTCCATTACAGAAACCATACACCATGCATATTCATTAAATGTAAAATCCATTACGAAGGAATAAAATAACAACAAAGAAACGATAAAATACGATAGCCCAACTATTCAAAATAATACAAATAACCACGAAGAAGCAGAGTTGAAACAGGATAGTCGAATTAAATGCACAGGTAAATGTCAAAATTTAACAATAATGATACTGATTGAAATCACATTAAAATACAAACTCAATGCCCTACAACACTGTCAAATGTGATTTTCGTGAAAGTACGTTAATGAAGAAATGTTAAAAACAAACATTTTAATGAAAACGAAAACGTTTACGAAATAATACTAGTAAAAATTATTTTTTAAGCTAAATTGTACCTATTTCTATCAACAGATAGAGAGAGGTAAGGCTTAGTTGCGCACTAAAAGTCTGAACTTTAAGAACCTCCTGAACATTTCAGAAGACGCGAGAATTATCCCAGAGATAGAGATGTGTATAAAAAAGGGGTTTCCAGATGCAGTCTAGTGTTACTGTATTGCGTGAAAATTTCCTGTTTCAACCAGATAACCCACTGATACATAAATCCAAAGTGGTTCAGCAGTGGATCATAACTGCAAATATTGAAACTCTCTCAGGCTCCCCAAAAGTCTAGATTTAAATCATCTGGAAATTCTCTGGGAATGTATGAAAAAAAGAATGTCTGAAAATGTACAACAATTCAAATCAATTATGGAATCAAATTGAAACTACCTGGGAAAATGTCACCGCGGATTATTGCCAGAAACTTATCGATAGTATGCCGTCTCGTTTAGCAGAAGTAATAGAAAATAAAGGAGGGTGGCCACAGTAGTAATTAATTTATCTATTTTAAACTTTAAATTTATCACTTCTATACATTCTTTTTCTTTACTTTTTATTATCTTTCATTTTATTATATTGGTTTCTAAATTTTGTGTACATACATTATCTCATTAGCTAATATGTAATTGCCAAAAATATAAAATGCCCTACGTAAGCAAAAATAAAAATATCAGCGAACCAGCAAATCAAGAAAAAGAATTAATTCTCTTATACATCTGTATATCAAACTAAATAGTAGAAATTCATACGAAACTAAACAAATAAAACACAATATCCACATTATTCAATGTGTGCCGAGGTATTATTCCTGAAAATTACAGATGGGGGTAGGTACGAAGTTTATCGGAATGAATTTTTTGTAGAAATCTTTTTTTGCAACTAAGTGTACATTTACATGTTAGAAGAATTGTAACAAGTCCACACAGTATAGGATTTGATGTGTGAAGGGCGGTGGTGTTAGTCACACAGTAAATTAAAATAAAGAGGTCGAAAATTTTCGTCATCACAATACTGCCTTATAGTACGTATAAGAAAGTAAAAATGAGATGTGGCCACCACACGACTTTCTTACACTTGTGTGCGTTTCATGTTATACAAAAGTTGTTCTAAATTAAGATTTAAATACTTTTATCTTCTGAAAAAATAAACAAAATTCTACTGTACAACTTCTATTCCCTTAACAAATCTGTATAGAAGGCATACTTGGCGAGATACTCGAAAGAAAGTGCTATTCGATAAGAGTAAAAGTGTTACTTCCGGTCCGAATTTTGATTTTTTTTGTTTTGTATACAAAAGATATTGAAAATTAAGTTCTAAATACTGTTATACTCGTAATGTACGCGTCTAAAATGCGTGACTTGCGAAATATGTGGAGTTTCTAAATGGTCTGTACGATAAGTTGGACGGGGGCAATACATGTGTGGGGGTATTTCTTGATCTTAGTAAGGCCTTTGACTTGGTGGAGCATTCAATCTTGCTGGAAAAATTGAATTGTTACGGTATTAGGGGCTTGGCATTACGGTGGTTTGAGAGTTATTTGACGGACAGGACACACTATGTAGAGTTGGAGGGAAACAAATCTAGCTGTCTTACTCTTAAACAGGGTGTGCCACAGGGAAGTATACTTGGCCCGCTTCTTTACATTATATATGTAAACGATTTAAGAATGGAGGGATCCGTTATGTATGCCGATGACATGACGCTATTGGTAAATTCAATTTCTAGATAGATGATCAACTGTAAGATTAGTGGTGCCGTAAGCGAAGTAAATAATTATTATGTGAGCAATGGACTCATTCTGAATTGTCAGAAATCAAAGTTTATAGAGTTCAAAATATCAAAGACGGAAAGAGACACCTCCCATTATGTCGCTATAAAGGGAAAGAGCATCCCTCAGGTGGATGCCACGACTTTTTTGGGGGTAAGGGTTGACTGCAACTGCAGTTGGACTCAACATATAGGGGAATTATCCAAAAAATTAGCTTCATTGTGCTACCTGTTTAATAGATTGGTGGGAGAGTTGAATCCCTCTTTGATTAAAATGTTTTACTTCTCAAATTTCCACTCACTCATTTCTTATTGTACAATTGCTTGGGGAATTTCGGGAGATATGATAAGAGTTTTTAGAATACAAAAACGAGTTATCAGAATTATGAGCGGTGTCAATCGACAAACAAGTTGTAGGGATATATTCATAAGGATGCACATAATGACGCTGCCCTGCACTTACATATTTCAGCTATTGTTATATGCAAAGAAAAATGAAAACACGTATATTAAATTGAGCAGCTTTCATGCATATAATACACGTAATAATCTATTATTAGAGATACCAAGGCACAAATGCGCTTTCAGTGAGAAAAGTCCGATGTACGTGTCTATAAGATTCTACAATAAATTACCACATAAATATAAAGTGATGCCATACAGAAGGTTTAGAAGTAATATTAAAAAACTTCTGCTTTTAAAAGGTTACTACTCTTTGGATGAGTACCTCAATGACTCCTCCATGTAATCAAACTTGTAATTCTAGAATAATACTGTATAATTGATATACTGACGTATCCCATACCGAAAGGCCACCGAGACAAAATGTTTGTACCATTTAATTTGTATATTTATATTTATTGTATAAATTATATGCCGTTTTGATGTATACATATGTAACAATGGCTTATCCCATAAAGAAGGTCATCGGTACAAAGAAAGTATTATTGTTGTCGTTGTTATCATTATTTTTTATGCCTTTACGTTGTTAGTTGCTTATGTTTAACTTTGTGTTTGTATTATTTAATTTTTATGTTTATGATTGTATTATTTTGACTTGTTCTATACCATGTTTATGGTCACATGAACTAATAAATATTATTATTATTATTATTATTATTTGCAAGAAACTGACTTTCGATAAGAGTAAAAGACCTACTACCGGTAGGAATTTCGAAAAACTTTCATAATAAAATTTTTCTCGAATTTAATTCTGAGTACATATGAATGCTTTATAAATTTGTTTAAACTTAGTAGTTGACAAACCATTGGCAAAATTCCATTTTTTCACTGAAGTAAACTACTACTTCCGGTCTGACGATTTTACTGAAAATCTAATCAGATCACAAGAGGGAGATTATACTAATAAATACAAAATTTGGAATTGATATCTATAGCGGTTTGACCGTTATCGTGGTCACACAGAGAGAGACAGACATTTTTTAAAAACCACATTTTCAGTATCAGGATAGTTCAAAACGTGGACATCTGCAAAAATCTCGAGGTCGAAAATTTTCATCATCACAATACTTCCTTATACTACATATAAATAAAAAAAACATGTTACTTTCTTATACGTAGTATAAGGAAGTATTGTGATGATGAAAATTTTCGACCTCGAGATTTTTGCAGATGTCCAAGTTTTGAGGTCCCCTGATACCAAAAAAGTGGTTTTTAAAAAATCTCTCTCTCTCTCTCTCTCTCTCTCTCTCTCTCTCTCTCTCTGTGTGTGTGTGTGTGTGTGTGACCACGATAGCGGTCAAACCGCTGCAGATATCAATTCCAAATTTTGTATTTACGAATATAATCTCCCTTTTGAGAACTGATTAGATTTTCAGCAGAATGGGCAGACCGGAAGTAGTAGTTTACTTCAGTGAAAAAATCGAATTTTGCAAATATTTCGTCAATTACTAAGTTTAAACAAATTTACAAAGAATTCAAATGTACTCTAAATTAAATTTGAGAAAAATTATTTTAATAAAGGTTTTCGAAATCCCTACCGGAAGTAGGTCTTTTACTCTTATCGAAAATCAATTTTTTGCGAATATCTCGCAAGTCATGCTTTCTAGGCAGGTACATTACGAGTATAAAAGTATTTAAAACATACTTTTAATTATCGTTTGTATAAAAAAAATTTCAAAATTCAGACCGGAAGTACCACTTTTACTCTTATCGAATAGCGATTTTTTGCAAATATGTGGTAAATTATGCATTCTATATATATTTATGAAGAATGCAAAAGTATTTAGAGTTCGATTTGGAATATTTTTTGTATAAATGAAATTTCAAAATTCGGACCGGAAGTAACACTTTCATACGTATAAGAAAGTCGTGTGGTGGACACACCTCATTTTTTTTATTTAAATACGAGCAATACACGCTGAAGTGACTGAAGATGTATTTTAAAAATTAACTGTGACAAATTATTGTTAAATATTGTTTAAAATTATTTGTATACAGTATTTTATGCAACAATTGCTTTGTATAATAAGAACAAGTATCTTAATGTTAAAAAGGAGGATCTGTTGAGACGAAAATATAAGTAGTGGTTAAATACTTAAAATTCTTGGTAAGTACAAAATTGGTTGAGAAGACAATGTATATCTACAGAACATTCTGAAGAATTACGTTTTATTAAAGTTTAATAAGCCACTAAATTAAATATGATTGAAAGCATGTCCGTATAGGTAAACCAGATACAGATGCATACTATCTGTTCTTATAAAATATTTGTAGGTTCTACTCATTATGAGTATATTCCTCTCAAAATTTAATAAAACCTCATCCATGCGTTTCAATACAAATATTTAATACTAATGTAAAAATACATTTGATACACTAAATCATAAATATATATAACCAATAAATTATTTTTGTTGATATCTGTTTACTGTTTTCTACGTGCAGAGAATGTACGAAAACATTGCTGGAAATAGAACTTCAAATATCTATTAAAAAAAATTATACATTTTTAAATCAATGATGTGTATGGCACGAACTTTTTACATTTTCAAGTACAATACAATAGGGGATATTCCAATTTTTTGAAATATTTTTTTTTGAGAAGTTCGAGTGCTATAATATTGCGCATATATTTTTTTATGAATTAAAATTATGTTTTTAATATAAAAAAAAATATTTTAATTCAAAATAATCGCAAGTGCGCGAAAACGAAACATTCAATATGGCTGACGGCAATGACGTAGTAAGTTAGTAAACACGGGACCTACCAGTACCAGTACTGTTAAACGTGTGTAGTCCTTATCGACATAATGTTCAAAACAGAGTTAAAAGATGGAAAGCAAAACAAATTACTACTGGTGTATTGTGCCCTGTTGTACAAATACATCGGTTAAAACACCAGAAAAAATATTTATCCTTGTACCTAAAGATCCAAAAACACGAAGGTTATGGCTCCAAGCTTCAAGAAGAGATCCAAAACAAATATCTCCTACAGCATCAATTTATTTGCTGTGAAGATCATTTTGATGTAAGTTACCTTTAAAGAAATATTATATACCTACTTTAATATGTTGTATTATCATTTTAGTTTCAGGATCAACATCAAAAGAAATTGCAGTTCAAGTGAATATTATACCTCATTATCGAAGTAAATATGTGCAAGCTACATCAATTACTGCAAGCAGTGCCACTTCACCGTTCAAAGTGGAAACTGTCGAAGTTTCAACATCTCCACTTTCGCATGTAAAGCATGTTCAAAGAATTTTCCAGAAGACTTAGAAATAACATATGGTAGCAGCAGTTCTTCCATGGATACTACAAAAGGTTCCGAGTCACAATCCTTTGCAGCCAGTGAAAGTGATAGTTCAAGCACTCACCAGAAAGACCAATTAAAAAACAGCTCAGCTGCTAGGTCAATTCAAATTATAAAGAGAAATTCTCGACATTATATTGGGTTGCCAGATAAATGTTATTTTGTAGTTGAAATGTTGAGCAATATTACCAATATTAGTATTAATAATATATTATTAATTTAAAAAAAAATTAGATTGAATACCAGCCTTGTGGAACTTGGCGATGATTTTGACATAAGTCCTACACAAGCAAGTAAAGTATTTAGTAAATATATATCAGTTGTTGCACACCACTTGAAGTATTTTGTATTTTGGCCAGAATCCAAAAATATACTTAAAAATTTACCAATACTATTTAGAAAACGCTACAGCCATGTGGAGTCTATAATTGATGCTTTTGAAATAGAAATTGAAAAGCCTTCTGATCCTGTAAAGCAGTCCCTTTCTTGGTCAGAGTACAAGAAGTGTAGCATGATAAAATACCTGATATCTTCTACTCCAGATGGCATAATTAATTTTATATCACCAGGTTTTTCAGGGAGAATATCAGATACGGTGCTTGTGGAAGAATGTGGTTATTTGCAAGTATTACCTCGTGGAGCATCAGTTATGGCCGACAGAGGTTTTAAGCATCTAGAACCTTTATTGATAAGTATGGGATGTAGATTAATTAGACCTCCTAGTGTTGAACAACACAAGAAGTCATCTAAGAAAGAAGTACTTGAAACAAAAAGAATTGCTAGCTTGCGAATTCATATAGAACGTACTATCTGAAGAATTAGGGAGTTTAAATTATTAAAACCACACTTGTGTATTAATAATAAACTAGTTTCACAAATATATAGTGCTGTAACTATTGCTGCAGCTTTAGTAAATTTACAGAGACCACTAATTAAAAAATAGATCAAATATGTTCACTGATATTTACTTTTGGTGTATATATACATGTTTGATGTTGTATTGACTTTGAATATTAAGTATTTTAAGAAAATATATTTGTTTTCCTGCTTGTATTGTGTGTATGTTTAAAGTGTACAAGTATAAATATTTTACTTTTGACAATTTAAATTTACATTTTTGTATTATATTATGCCATGTAGTATCAATAAAGAAACAAACTACACTACATATTTACTGTTTTGCAAGAAATATATCTCATCCCACGTGTTTCTCGAGCTTTAAGGAGCAACATTATATTATAAATAAAAATGCAGTACAACTAAATGCATATATATATATTTGACGAAATTCAGTTTTTAACTGACGCTGTATTTCACTATGTACTCAATAAATATATTAGTTTACCATTTCTAGGGAAATGGAATAAGGGTTTGTAAAAAACTTTTAATAAAAAACAACTATTCAGTCACACAAAATAAACAATATGACCTTTTACTGGCAGACATCTGCAACTGCACCTGTACATTACACTTAGCACTTATTTTATTTGTATCGGAAATATAGTTTTTGTAGGTTTTCACTGATGTGGGACATTTAACTTCAACAACAAAATTGTCTCTGATAACATCAGGAGAGGCACTAATAAATGGATAATCCTGGCATACTAATACTCCGCTACTTGCAATATTGATATCCAACTTTCTTTTTACTTCTGAACAGGGTTCGAGGATATATATCAATGGATATATATCATGATATATATCCGATATATATCCGATATATATCCAAGGTATTTTTGTGATATATATCAATGAAAAAATGTTTTATTTTGATATCAATTAGTAGATTTTTGCTTTTGCATTTCTACTGTCTAAATATTAATGCGTTAGCAGAGCCGAAATAATTTTCACCCATTTCTAACCATACACCATAAAAGTAAGTTTTAATTGTTAAATGGCAACGTTGGCAACACTGAATAGCTAGCAGAGCAGCATCACACCGGCGATTGTGATTGTTAGTTCTTCCGATCTGTTGGCGCCAGTGGAAGTTGATTGCATCATTGCAAAAACTAAATAGTAAGTTTTTTTGTTTATTCTGTGATTTTTTACAAAGACAGTAATTGACATGATGCGTAAACGATTTTACTTCATTTATACTTCTTTACTAACTGTTGTTAAATGATGAATTTTTAGGTTATGTTTTTATTGTTTTTAAACAGACATATTATTAAAGTTACAAATATCAGATACCTATTCTTTGTTTTTTAATCATATGCCGGTTTCTGTCTCTTTCTAACACACTGTTGTACAACAACAAGAGAGAGACAGGCACAGGCATATAATGTCTGTTTGTCTGTCTATCTGCGGCTTTATTCAGAGAGTGGTTTTCAAATTTGCAACCTCACCAGCTGTACATATACTAAAATGTTTTAAAAAGAAAAGTATACGACTTTTGACAGTTTTTGTCAAATGCACTTTACACTTTTTTCTCACATTTCCATGGTTTTAACTGCAATTATTGTCCTTTCTTAGGAATAAATAAACCATGCCAAAGCCTCTTCATTCAGTCTGGGCTGATTTTCAGCTAATAGCAAAACCCAACAACACGGGCAAGTGGGCGAAATGTAAAAAATGCGCCAAAGAATTGCAAGGGATTTCGGAGCGTATGGTGAAACATCGAGATATATGTATACGAGAAGGCAGCTCTAACTGCACCACAGGCCCTGATCCAGAAAGTACGCCCCGAACAAGTTCTGTCGACATTGAATCAACACCACAAAAAAGGAAAAAAGTTGTCCATATGAAACAAACTTTAATTGACGATAAAGTAATATCTACTTCAACAGAATTGTCTAAAAATCTTGACACAAAAATTGCAGCATTTTTTTATGCAACAAATACACCATTTAGTCATGCAGATCACCCTCGCTTTAAAGAAATGATTACGGCATTAAGAGCAGGATACAAACCACCGTCCGCATTCCAGTTAGCTGGATCACTGCTAGATAAAGTACATACGTCTGTTGTAGAGAAAGACCAAAAATGTTTACGTGAAAAAACCGTTTCCATGTCCTTAGATGGCTGGTCGAATATTCACAATGAACCGATTGTTTGTTGTAGCGTCACAACAAGTGAAGGAGATTCCATTCTCGTCGATACTATTGATACGTCAGGTAATTCGCATTCTGCTGAATATTTGACAACTGTTGCTCGGCAATCAATAAAAAAAACTGAAGAAAATTTCGCAGTTAAAGTACGCAGTTTTGTTACTGACAATACTGGAAATGTCACTAAGATGCGACGTGAATTGGAAATGCAAGAAGACATTGACATTATTCAATATGGATGTAGTGCACATATGTTAAATCTACTTGCTGAGGATGTAGAAATTAAAGGTGTCACTAAATATGTCATAAAAGTCGTTAAATATTTTAGGAATAAACATTTGCCAGCAGCGTGGTATAAAGAAGCCAAAGGTAAAAAATTGATCATGCCTATTGTCGTACGCTGGAACTCTATTCGTGATACAGTACGATCATTCCTTGAAAATCGCGGAATTCTGGTGCAGATTTGCCAAAATCATCGAGAAGCGATTGACAGTGACATTTATCGAATTGTCAACGACATTCAAATTGCCAATAATTCGTTAGATTTGTTAGCAAGACTTGTTCCGATAGCAAAAGCCTTAGATCGCTCCCAACGAGATGAGACGACGATTTCAGTAGCTGTCGAAATTTGGAACAATCTAGAGAAGGATTTATCAACTCAGCCTACTCAAGAGAAATCTGCTTTTAAGAAAAGGCGCGATATGGCGTTAGGTGCACCACATTACATGGCAAATATTCTTGATCAAAGATTTGCAGGTAAAAACTTGACCCCTGATCAACGAAACTTAGCATTTGCGGAATTGGATATAAACTTTATGTCAATGGTCACTTTCATAATGACCCAATCATCAATTTTTCCGCAATATCTTGTTGGGTCTCAGTTTAAAACAACGCCACCAATGGATTGGTGGAAGCTCTTGGACTTGAATACCACAGATGTTCGATGGCAGCAATGGGAATACAAAAAGAATTTTCTGGATATGTGTGAACAACTTTTGACTGCTACTGCGTCAACAGCAGGTCTTGAAAGGATTTTTTCAAGTTTTGGTCTGGTGCAATCGAAGCTGAGAAACCGTTTGGGAATTGACAAGGCTAATAAATTGGTGTACTTGCTTAAACGCCTCAACAAGTCTTCAACAAAGAAAACGAACTTGGATTGGATATTGGATCCTACATACGGTGAAGATGTTACTCAACCTGCTGATGTAGTAAACGGCGATATGATTACCAGTCCTGATACAGAATCAGAAGATGACATACCTTTATCTTTCTTGCAGTCAAAACGATAAACAGCATTTTTTTTATTATTTTATTTGACAATTAATAGTTTATTAAAATATAACTAATTTAAGAACTAATAAAAGACTTTGATTAGATTATATTTTCCAGTTATATTTGTTTATTGTTTTGTTATTGTTTATTGTATTGTTTCTTGTTTTGTTACCTATAAGTAGTTAGGTATTTCAGAATAAGACGACTAATGAATTTTATGTTTTTGATTTTTTTCTAATTTTTATTTAATTTGTTAAATACCTCAATATAAAAGACAACCAAATTTTGTTTTTTTTTTTAATAAAATTTAGCTTGTTTATTAAACACATGCAAATAGTATACATACACAATAAAGGTTAATTGCCCAAAATATCCCTAAAATTAAAGGTAGAACTGTTTTACGTTGTACAATATAGCTGCTATACAGAACGGATATATATCAATCACATTTTTGATATATATCGGACATATATCATAAATATCCAATATTTTGATATTTATAATAAATATCGGATATTTTCGAACCCTGCTTCTGAAAGTACTTTACTTTCCAACTCTCTTCCTCTCTGCATTGCTTTGGTATCAGACACTTTAGAAGCACCTAATATACTTTCCACTAAAGAACTATCTGGTGTCTTACAATGCATGACATCAAATGCTTTCGAGGCTGATAGACGACCATATTGAATTTCATGCCAAAGTTCACATTTGTGTTGCATTTTTGTCTGTTTCTCAATTTCTGCACAGATTCTATCATTGATGTTTTCTTTTAAATATTGAAGAAAACCATCAAGGGAAGAACCTCCATTTTTCACAAATGCAATCATTCCTTGATGAAGCGATAATAAAAGAACATTTGGTACTTCGTATTCTGTTGTGTGTTTGATTATTTGAGCATTTACTTTCTTCTTTTTAATCTCTTTGACTACCTGGCCAAATAACGGAGAAACATTTGAAGTTAGTTTGGAAGATCTAGATGGACCAAATTTGTTAGCTCTTAAATATTTTAATGATGTTCCCACTTTTGAAAGACGAGATTTTTTCCAGTAGCTTTCAAGAGAAGTGGTGGCAGGTTCTTCACTTCTACGATGAATCCACATCAAAAAGGCTATAGCATGCTACATCCACTTGCAATAATTATATACTTCTATTATAACTATATATTACAAAACTCAATCATATTACCTGCTGATGCTGCACAATCATGGCATTGTACAATCTCAACAATTTCATTCACTTCATCCACACATAAAGTAACATTATATTGTTTGGTATGTACTTTATGCTCTGGGCAAATTTTGCATTTAACAATACATTTTGTGTGCTCCCTTTTATGTTGCACATAGCCAACAGCGGAATCCCCATATTGTTCTCTTGATGCACTAAATAAATTAAAGCTGTATAAATAACTTGTTTTCTTCACTTACCAAGAAGGATAAATATACTATGTTATAATCACCTCTGTGTTTTAACTCCTTTCATTTCACTTGACATAAAGCACAAATTATTTTTTAAAAATTGTGCCACCATAAATGCGTCAACTCTTGGCAAATTGTCTGATTGCGCCATGGAATAACCAATGTCGACCATGTTGATAGTATTGAATATAAACTTGGTTTGATTTAAAATATAAAACGAATATAAACACCAAACACAACTGACTTGACGACTGTCAAATATGTTTACTGATTTTCTACGTCACTACGCTTTCAACCAATTTTTTAAATGACTCATTTATTTTGAATAAATTATAAAATTTAATTATTATTATTTCAGAAAAAACATATATTTTTCAGTAATATTTGAAAACATTGAAAATTAAAATTAGAGTATTATCCGAAAATGATATAAATAATAATTAATAAAATGTATGCACATTCCCTATTGATTGTGCCAAGTGGGCTTTACATAATAAAGGGGGAAAAATTGGCAAGCGGTTCACTATGTCCAAGCAAAACAAATTCACGTATTTATTAATATACAGGGTGATTCTTAATATATGCGACAAACTTTAGGAGCTGATTCCTGGGGTTATTTTGATCATAAAAGTTCATAAGAACATATGTCCAAAACCGCTTAGTTCAGAAGTTATACTGTGTTTCACCGTATTTTTAGGAGCACAACAATTTCATAGTTTAAATTGTGTTGCTTTTCCATACGTTATTACTTAAAATCAAATTGGATTTTCTCATATGCAATTCGAATGTAAAAATACTTTTGTATTACTCACAATAGACAGAATAGTCTTTAAAGTGTTGCGTTAATTTTGCATTTGCAGAAGTTCCTAGATGACAGTAAGTCCAAGCATGTATAGCCTGAACCTAAAGTACAATAAGTGAGATATTTAAATTATTTTAAATATTCCCATACTTGAAAACAATTTAAATGTCTATCGCAAGTCTTATATGTGTCAAGAGCTGATGATAAACTGTATTGTAAGATGGGGTCATGTCTGTTTCACTCTTCGCATTTAAAATCATATAAAAACCAATCATACCTCGCACTCCTCTCGCAGCAGAAAGCCATATGATGTTCGAAATATTCCTTCCGGTCCAAATGGACATTGCAAAATGGGCACCGCGTGAGTTCTGGAATTGAGAGAGAAACACAATCATTAAATTACATTCAAAACGGAAATTGATTGCTTGTGGGATGCATGAATAATTCGTAACTTTACTGAAGCACCGAATGATTTATGACCACTCAATTCCGAAAATTACTCTTTTTCCTAATGTTCTCTCACCCAAATTCTGTAATTGTATTGATATTATGGACAACGAGATACAGAGTTAATTGGAATTTGCGGGAAAAGCGTAAATATGATGTTATAATTAACGCGTGAATGTACATCAACAGTTTCCCTATTGAATATTATGACTTTTAATAATATATGAGACTTACATGCGTTCATTATAACTATGTAAAACTGTTAATTTATATGTGATTCATACATGAATACTGATCTTGGTTTAGCGTTTTAACACAATATAATGTATGTTGACAAATAAGTTAAGTGATGATGGAAAAAAACTCGTTTTAACACATAAACAATAAATTCAATTTCAAAATTAAATTCTTCTTCTTAATGAAAATTATTAATTCAATAATATAAATATGACTATTCAGATGATGTAATCTAAAATAGATTAATTTCTTACAATAAATTATAATTATGTAAAACTGATAATTAATATGTGATTCATACATGAATATTGATCTTGGTTTAGCGGCTTTTTATTGAAGAACAAAATAAAACATGACAAAAAAAATAAAAGCATCTAAATGAAATGTTTCAACAAATATTTTATTCATAGCCTTTATTAAAGGAATTTTAAAAATCTCAATTTTTCACAAATATATAACTGTAAATTAATTTCTTTTATAATTACCTCGATATATATAGCCACCCCCATAAAACATAGCAAATATCACTTTTTCACTTTTAAATATGTACTGAAATGGTTTTCATGACGTGCTTCGGAAAAACTATTTGTTTTTTAATGTCACCAATTATAATAATGTACCTATAATAGTTATTGAGATGATACATTCTGTTTCTTGCACTATTATTGTTCTTTCTATATACAATATGTAAATGTTTGTCATTGCGGAACACATTTGTATCTGCAATGACAAACACATTTACATGCCATAATATATAGAAAGGACAATAACACTGGAAGTTAAAATATATAAAATCCATGGAAAAGAATGTATTTCTTAACTTATACATGAATAACTAACTTATATATTGTTTCCTATTTTGTCATGACAAAGTCAAACTGTCTGTTTATGCGATATTATTTTCAGTATTTTCCTCAGATGAAAATAATTAATTTAGGGATATCTTGTTTGTGGATGTTCTTAAATAAAAGCACTTTGATTTTTGGAGTTCATAGTGCAACTTTCCTATTATTACAAACAGTTATAATGAGTATTTACCTTCCAGTTTTGTGGAGGACTGTTAATCATTAATCTATGACTTAAGCCCATGTGTATATGGAATCATAATTGTAAAGTGGAATATTTATCAATTTAATGAAACTCTATTCATATGGACAAATATCATCAAAATAAATTTAATGGTTTATAAAATTATATTAAAGATAATGCCTTTTACAATACAAAAATCGATATAGTTAAATCTACAAACATCAAAATGAGATTTTACAATACCTTCAATTAAAAACCTTCCAGCTGTATCCTTAACGCAAACGGTTTTATGTTTGGCCAAATGCGATTTCGAGCTGAATCCAAGGCAGCAAAATGTGCAGGCAAATATGTCCTTAGTGGGTTGCTTCGTAGTGGTGTCAAAATCCAGTCTGACAATTTTATTCAGGTTGTTTCCATATTCCTCACCAAAATACACCAATAATTCTTCACCAGCGTGGATTTGACGAGTGCTTTGATAATATATATTATCGTCAGATTGAATGACATGCAGGTTTCGCTGGGAAGTATTTCTGGTAGGATTAACGTACTTCATCCAATTCATATGTTCCGATTTATTTTTGTCCAAAACAAATGTTTCTCCTTCCATTTCCCAGGGACATTCGGTTGTGCCAAGTCCAGTCAAAGGACCAAATTTTACACCTGCAGGAATAATTCTTATAGCATATATTCCAGTTTTTCCCAAACAATCTTGAATTTGTAAAATATCATTTGGGATATCTTCTCTTGCCTCATTATCTGCACTATTCAAGGCATTGTTGTTTAAAATATTCACAAGCATTCCACATTCGATACAATAGTCTTCATAGTATGCTTCACAATTTTCACAGTCTGTCGGCCAAATATACACAGATTAAAAATCATATCATATATATAAAACAATCAGTTATCAAAATAGTAAAGTAATATACTACATGTAGATGTCAAGAAAAAGTGAAGATTTAATTCACAGTAGACATAACCTAAACATTAGTACTTAAAACATATAACAGTTTGGAACTAAAACTATTATTTCTTGGTATTTGTAATGGCATGAGATACCGTTATTCAATAAACAGAAAAAATATTAAATGCACTTTAACTTTGGCTGTTCATAACTACTTAAGGGGATATTCACGTTAGGAAAGAATGAATAACTTATGATAAATTTCCTGAGCTCAGTTTTCAACCAATTAATTTCAAATTTTGAAGAAACATGTTTTAATGCCTTCTGTGTCGAATGGTTGTTTTAGTTTTTTTTAAAAAAGCATTGAAAAACGAAAAAAAATATTAATAAATAAAAAAATAAGGTGTGGCCACCACACGACTTTCTTATACGTATGGGCGTTTCAAATTATACAATTTTAAGAATTTTTTTTATACAAAACTTATTCAAAATCCTATTCTAAGTACTTTCATTCTCTTAATAAATCGCTATAGAATGCATACTTTGCAAGATATTCGAAAAAAAGTGCTACTCGCTAAGAGTAAAAGTGCCACTTCCGGTCCGAATTTCGAAATTTCATGTATACAAAAAATATTGCAAATTCAACTCTAAATACTTTTCTACTCTTAATAAATATATATAAAATGCATAATTTATGACATATCTGCAAAAAATCGCTATTCGGTAAGAGTAGAAGTGGTATTTCCGGTCCGAATTTTGAAATCTTTTTTATACAAAAGATATTTAAAATTATAATTTAAATACTTTTATACTCGTAATGTACCTGCCTAGAAAGCATGACTTGCGAGATATTCGCAAAAAACTGATTTTCGATAAGAGTAAAAGACCTACTTCCGGTTGGAATTTCGAAAAACCTCTTTAAGATAATTTGTCTCAAATTTAATTTTGAGTATATTTTAATTCTTTATAAATTTGTTTAAACTTAGTAATTGACGAAATATTAGCAAAATTCAATTTTTTCACTGAAGTAAACTGCTACTTCCGGTCAACCGATTTTACTGAAAAACTAATCAGATCTCAAGAGGGAGATTATACACGTAAATACAAAATTTGGAATTGATATCTACAGCGGTTTGACCGCTATCGTGGTCACACACAGACAGACAGACAGACAGACAGACAGACACACAGACATTTTTTTAAAAACCACTTTTTCGGTATCAGGGGACTTCAAAACGTGGACATCTGCAAAAATCTCGAGGTCGAAAATTTTCATCATCACAATACTTCCTTATACTACGTATAAGAAAGTAAAATGGAAAATGTAAAACAACCATTAGCTTCGAAATCACTTGTTCAAGAGAAAGTGAAGGATCAACTTTTTCAAAATTGTAGAAAATAACTGAGTATTTTTTAGATGAAAGTCTAAAATTTGAAGAAGTTGTTTCCTAGCGTGAATATCCCCTTAAACAACACAATCAGAAACTTCTAACGAAGTTGCTTCCATTAGAAGCTTCCTCGCCCTGAAACAATACTAACAGTAACATCAGAAGCAACAAGAGTTTACATAACGTGCCATTAACTAGTGCAGTTGCAAATATATACTTAAATACATATATTAAACTAAACCGAACTACATATATTAAAAAAATAATGTTTGTAGATAAGATCATGATAAACATTTTAATCTATTCCTACTGAACATGACAGCTGTTATTGTTTCCTGGTCCAGAAACAGTACCAACAGTAATGTCAGAAGCAACAAGAGTTTACATAACATTCATTTGACTAATTGGTGTTGTAACATCAGCAATATTGCCAAAGATTTAGATGCAAATATAATGTGTCTGTAATGACCTTCAAACTTATTGAAATAAAGTAACAGAATATGAATTCAAAATTACAAATTAATCATGAAATCTCATCATATTGGCAATGTTATAGTTGTACGTAAGCATCATCACATGATTATAAAATGATTATTTTGTAAATTAAATATTTAGGGACAACTCTGATTGTAAGATTAATCAAGGAAAATGTTTCCACGATACTAATTTAATAACATGAAACTTTCTAAATTGTAATGTGTAAATCAATTACAGACATCCTTTATATATCTACATACTTATATTAAGCCAACTGAACTTAGCCTGTTGTTATTGTTTTAAATTGTGACTACAACAAATCACAACAAAAATGAGGACGAACAGCAACTAATATGCTTTTACTTACATAGTAGTCCATTATCGAATTCAATTTTAATATCGTCAGCATTGATCCCTCTTCCTATTTTAACGATGTCATTCTGTACTTCAGTCACTTCAAATGATACTAATTCAGTTTTAATATTGTCCGAACTTGTGGACTCTTCCTGCTGCTTTATTTTGCCATGCAGAATGGGACCTCGAAATTCAGCATTGTCTGTAGTAATGGTAGTTTCAGAGATATACACTTTACCCTCTAGAAAACTTTCTTCTAGGAATTGTTCTCTCTTTACACTAAATGTATTTGCAGAAAACATTGCATAATGCATATTCCTATTGTCAATAGGATCACCCATTATTAATCTTTATTAATTTATAAATTGTAAGTTTACTCGCAAGTATACAGCTGTCGTATAAATTGGCAATGGTAAAATATTTAAACACCAAGCTAAAGCCAACTACTGTAGATACTAAACCAGAGATTTACTAGAAAACAGTAAAACATCTAAACGACCACAAACAAGCAAACAGCTCTAAAATGGACGGGTCTGAAGTTTGAGTCAGTGTTGCCGCGGTTGAGTCGCCGGAGTTGCCAACATTTTCATTCAATTTTCAGCCTTATTAATAGACGATGTTAGTGGCTACTAACTTTGTCGCTACTAAAAATTTTCGTATTAATAGACGTTTTTAATAGGCAACTAGCCTAGCCTTAGTTGCCAACTAAATTTTAGTACCGTGTTATAGCCTGTTTAAGAGGTAAGAAAGCTGTTAAATGTAACCTATCTTCGGTTTAGCGCCAAATTAAGATTCAAATGCGTCTTCGTGCTTGAGTGTTATTAGGCGCTTTCCAGTTAGGATCAAAAGAGAGCAGGTAGAGAGTTACCTAAATCCCAACTTCTACTACCCCCGCTTGTTCCTTTTGTCAGGGTCACAGTATAAACATATCCAGTAGTTGCAGTCGCTGTCGGCACCTTTGATCTTTACAAACCAAGTTGTATGTTCGCCATGTTCGCGCATTGTAAGGCGCAATGTCGCATAGCGGAGAGATCGGAAAGTTCTTTAATAAGCAGGTTCGGATCTAGCCCTATTTTAAAATAGCCGGGGCCGGATTAACTAAATTTGTTGATAAATGAATGTATTGAAATTAGTAATATTTAAACAATAATTATGTACGTCATGCATATTATTGTCTTAGATTTGAAACCTGTGGCCGATTTAACAAATTTTACAAAATGTTGAAAACTATTTTGGAAAACAGTCTACTACATTGATGGAATAAAATGATTTGGAAGAAAATTATACATTTTAATGTTAGTTTGAATATATGAGTTACATTTAAATGTTACAATATTTGATTTATTTTGTAAATGTTGCAAAATAACTTTAAATTAAAAACTATCTTGGAAAAAAAGTCTCATAGATGGAATAAAGTTATACATTTTAATGCTAGTTACATTTAAATTTTACAATACTTGACATATTTTATAAATGTTGCAAAATTACTTAAAATTAAAAACCATCGTGGCAAAAAGTCTCATAGATGGAATAAAATTATATATTTTAATGCTAGTTACATTTAAATTTTACAATACTTGACATATTTTATAAATGTTGCAAAATTACTTAAAATTCAAAGCCATCGTGGAAAAAAGTATCATAGATGGAATAAAATTATATATTTTAATGCTAGTTACATTTAAATTTTACAATATTTGACATATTTTATAAATGTTGCAAAATTACTTAAAATTAAAAACCATCTTGGAAAAAAGTCTCATAGATGGAATAAAATTATATATTTTAATGCTAGTTACATTTAAATTTTACAATATTTGACATATTTTATAAATGTTGCAAAATAACTTAAAATTAAAAACCATCTTGGAAAAAAATGTTTTTGTATAGTCGGGTCGTTTTCGCAACCGACACGGCAAAAGTACGAACTAAAAACGCTGATTCAATACCACTACAAATGCCAATCAACCGGAACAATTTTAGAATAATAAAATTCAACCAACTAATTAATATTTTAGGATAAATAGCTACGGCTAGTAAAATACTATTACATGAAAGTCAGTTAGAAATTAAATATTATAGATATAATTATTAAATATTACTTTTCTATATCAATATTTTATTTGATACATGGCTATTCTGAGCATTGTTGTCAGATTTTTATTTTCACTGAGCGTATGACCAGTATGACACTTGACAAGCGTAGCGTTTGACAAGCAGGTGACTAGTATTCAGTACAGCGTTTTTCGAACAATTACAGATGAAACTTGGGCGACCATCACTCATATTGAACAAGAAATAAAGACGTCGTGGGATAGGGAAATAGAAATTGATAAAACAGATATTAATCCAGTAATATTTTGTATTAATGATAGCGGTAGTAGCGACTGTGAAAGTTATTAAAGTCAAATATATTGATCTAAACCAAATTATATACGAGAAGGTAAGTTTTATTCAACAGAAATGCTTAGTTTTACTTGTAATTGCTTTATGTTATTTAGAATAATCACGTAACTGATAAAACGAATGTAGCTTATAAAGGACTGGAGACGAATTAAATTCAGTATCTATATCAAAAGTCAAAGGCAGATTTTGAAACCTGTTAATATATTTGTTCATAATGCTTCGGCAGAAGATTACGATAGTTAAAATAATTTGTACTTATATTAATCAGTTGAAGAAATAACTCTGTCTAATCGAAGAAGTAGGTGACTCTAACTAAAATAACAATTGTTTGAAGATCACATAAGTAATACTGTTTAGAAAATTTTCAAATTTAAGAAGGTATAACCATGTTGAATGTAATAGAGGAATGGTGGATGATTGATTTCAGAATAAAATAATGATCGAGTTTATTAATGTGATAACAAGATAAGCGTTTGCATAGGGGGATGCAGTTAAAACATATTTATGTTATATTATTTTTATAGTTTTTCTAAAATAACCTTTGTATATTTTCTGTAGGACTTTAATTTTGTAATTATTTATTGTTATTAATGGAATTAAGATTATATAATTTCAAAAATATGTGATAGTATTGTAATAATATTAATGTAGTACATTATAAATTGGGATAGTAAAAATACTTGTTCATTATCGTATTATAAATTAAAATTGCTTGGTAAGTTAAATTCTGATCAGTAGCAAAGATTCAGCTTACGAATACTCAACATTTGAAATACTTTAAAATACGTTTGAATTGTTTAATTCTGCATTAAATATAATCTTTAACAACAACAAATTTATAGCTTACTAGTTTAAAGCTTAAGTAAATAATAATGATGTCTTGTCTCAGAATAAGAAGGAGTGATTCAAATATCGCGCCAAAATGGCGTATATTTTTAAGGTATTTCATTGCTTTCATTCAGCAGGCGGATCGGGAACTGATCCCGCTCCAACCGTTCACTTCACAACAGTTGAGTGTTCGCTGGACAGGACCGCTCACCTTTATGTCATCGTCTGTCACCTGGTACTTTTCATTGCTGCCATATGTTAAAATTATAGAGATTAAACCGAATAAACAATAATAATAAATTGTGTTTCTGCATTAAGGTTTGACGTAGTTTTTAGTGGCAGGGCTGGTTTTTCCAACCCCGAATAAAATACTGAGTGAACTCCAATATTATAATACATTTATTACTGCACAATACCTTTAATTTGCTTTATCTTACTTTTCTAGTAACTTTCTTCAAAAGTATGTATTAGGTTGGTCTTGGAATGAATCAATGGCGCATGCGTACAGAATACGCTCACCAAGTGAGCATAGAATTTTTCCGCTCACAAAAATGGCGACCGCTCCTGAACATGTTCAGAGTGAGCGGTCGTCTACTCGACATGATCACTGAACAGTTGCGCAACTGTTGTGTCTGCTGAATGAAAGCATTGGTTCTTGCGTAGGCAAGTTTAACATGGGAAAATAAGTTTGACAAAACGTCATTTTATGTTTATAGTTAAGCCATAACCTAGTCTCTTACATTTTTACTTCGGTTTATTATATTTTATTGTGTTATTAAATAAAATCCGTACTTTTATGTACAACACGAGCATGAGTTGATCAGACAGCTTAAAACCTAAGGAACAAGTGATCACAGATCACTATACTAGAAGATAGTATAACTTAATAGTAAAAAGTTTAGACAATGTTTAGCGCCGCCTGCCAACTGCAGGCAGTACTAAAATGGATGAAACCGATGAACCGGGAAATTTAAATATTATATATTTCTATTCCATTTTGTATTTACCTTAATAGTTTTTATTCTTCACTTTAAATGTTCGGAAGTAAAATAGTGGGTGTATTTTAAAGTAAAATATACTACACATATTGCTATAATAACTTAGTAATAAATTAGAAACTTATCTTTTTAGTAACGCTTTATTTTTACAT
Source organism: Amphimallon solstitiale (assembly GCA_963170755.1). Classification (NCBI taxonomy): domain Eukaryota; kingdom Metazoa; phylum Arthropoda; class Insecta; order Coleoptera; family Scarabaeidae; genus Amphimallon; species Amphimallon solstitiale. The sequence continues at coordinate 40,383,731 of OY720685.1, read as the reverse complement.
GCAAAATTTATTTCCATTTCAGAATATTAAGGAGAAAGCATTCTAAATTATTCTTACATTTGAACTTATTTATTCCTTGAATGGAAACCGTCGATCTTCTCTTATAACATTGAATAAATTAGGATCTCCTGTAGCGTCCTACCACTCATGAAAACGAATTGATTTTCGTTTTGGATGTGGAAAACTTTTACATTTTGGTCACAATTTGACACATAACATTTTCTTGTCGGCATAATTACTAGGAAGTCTAGAAAAAAATGCTAATAAATAAATAAATTACTCGAATTATGCAGAATAAATACTTACGTACATGCAATTTTAAGAAATAAGTTAATATTTGTAATTTTAAAAACGTCAACAAAAATATTTAAAAAGCATTATAGTTACCATAGTTACTAATAATAACCAACAAATAAAGGCAATTCTGTGCAGCTAAGCCCTGAAGTATCATGTTTGATCCTAAAATTACATCAACAGAATTTAACATGCGCCCCCTACCAACTGCAGGCAGAAGTAAAACGATGTCTACGCAATCTCAATTTAACATTTCCCCCCCTGCAAGTGATCAGGCATTTAAAACTTTGAATTTGATGAATCTGTCAAACATACTGTACGACAGTGCAAAAATCAAACGTCCAACAATTAACATCATTGCAAAAATAACTATAGATGAGTTTATACCATAAATGAACTGAACAACTCACATATATTCTAGAATTGACGCATTAATTTCAAGTAAGTGTTAATTAAATACCAATTATATTACCACATGTTTATATACATGTTATATTTCAGATATGTCAAATGTAATAAGAAACCTGTACCTACTAATAGAAAAAGGTGAAAATATCTGGTGGAGAATATTTGGAAAAAAGTTTGGATTGCCACAAGTATACTGAGTGCACGACAGGCTTTGTTGTAAACCTGTAGGATTAAAAAGCCATACCGATAAAGATAGGCAATTAAGAATACTTCATATACATTCTGAATTGATACATAAGATGAAGTTACTTCAAAAAAATCCCCTCTCAGAATATCAGTTATTCGAGAACTTTCGACAGAAGCAATTACAAATGTTATAATAAGTATTTGGAAAAATTGTGCCGACCATGTAAATTTTTAATCTTGTGAACACTAAATTATTGTTAATTTCCAATATATAATAGAAATAAAAATGTGTTATACTTTATATATTTTCAAAATACATCAATTTTAATAGAGAAGAATAATTAGTAATGTGTAGGTATATGTAATTATCTTTGCAGGTCGTGTAAACAACTTCAGCCGATGCAAATTTTTCAATTTATTACTGTTCTATGTAAGCTTCACATTTCCAAGAGTAGTTACTTGAATTTACCTCGTCAAGGTTTGTAGCAGTAATACGAATGATTTATCTGTACAAGTTCTTTATTGATATTTACAATAGAAACTAATAAGCATAAACTTTTTCTGCAAGTTCTTAAGGACGTTTTGATAAAAGGTAAAAGGTTTGATTCATTCTTGCTCGCTGATACAAATATTTAATAATAAATAGACTTGATTCACAATTTTCATGGTGATATAGCACATTCAATAAAATGTGCAGTAATTATATATTTATAATGGCAATCCTCAAAACGCTCAGAACAAAGTCTACTCTTTTCATTTGTAAATTGGGCCTATATCTTTATCCATAGATTCTTCTAATGATTTTTTTTGAAAAACTAGAATGAACAGATTTGAATGTTCAGAGATTTATATTCAACAAATTATAGATGTATGCACCTACTTGTGTTTATAAGTTTACTCTCACTTGTGTTTATAACTCTCTCCTCTTTCCAATTGCCGTGCACTCGTATTGCTGCTTTGACTGGTAGAATGAAAAGCGGCACATGCATCTATTTTAATGAAAGTAGTAAATGAAACACAAAACAGCTGAATCCTTAGTTAGTATCACGTAGTCAGTGCTGCCGCCACTAGCTCTAAAAGCGTACTGAATTTTCGTACTGAATTTACAAAAAACGTACTGAATCGAGAAAAAATTATGGATGACCTTTTTTTACTCACAAGGGAGAATAAAATACATCACTAACATATGTAATGAGTAATGACTTTATTCAACTTTCATAAAATATATTTAATTACAGAAGTATACATATCGAACTACGATGCATATTTATTACATGTGTGTAAAATAGACAGTAAATACTTAATGAAGTTCATAAACAAATTCATACACAATTTACGAAAGAATTTCTATTCTTCTTGTATTCTGTAGTCGGGGGAGTCGATTATGTACTTGACTCGCTTGCACATTTTTTGCATAAAATTTACACATTGTATTCGATTTTACATTAAACTGTCTTCCTCAACAGAAGATTTTTCCTGATTCATAGAATTAATAATTAATGTGCGTATTTCGTTACTAACATTGACATTATGCCTTCGCCTTCTCACACGTTCGATGTTGCAATAATGAAAATTCATGAAGTTGTTTTGACAAAAGGTGACACTCATTTGACAAATGCGAATATGTTTTGATTAATAGTGAAACACAAAGGATGACAAATCGTGAAAGGTAGCCGAAAAACCCTGTAAAATGTTATGAATATTTTTTATCAAATTAATACACTTTTCACTAGATTCCCATTGATGGCATCCGATATTGCCAATCAGTTGCTTGGCAAATAATAAATTTTTGACCGTATCTATATTTAAACTATTTCTATACTCGTTTTTTGTAATTGTTGTTAGTATTATATTATTATTATTACATGGATTTAATTTAGTACTAAAACTTTCAAGTTTGTACTGAAATTAGCCCTTTTTGCAAAATGGCGTACTGACGTACTGGATTTGTAAATAGTGTACTGAATTCGGTACAATTGTACTGAAACGGCAGCACTGCACGTAGTATTAATACAGTTCATCTAACCTCAATTGTCAAGATGTCATATCAAATTGTCTACTAAATTTTAAGCTATGTGTTCCATGTTTTGGCGGGATTTTTGAATCACTCCTTCTTATACTGAGACAAGGTATAATAAAAAGATTGATTTCAAAAAATAAATACATTATTTTATAAGTTTATCTATCCTTGGGCTTACCTGTAAGAAATAAAGTGGGCACCGCAGTAATTTCTAGCCTGTTCTTCACTACATTTTTGAAGTAACACTCCTCAAAATGAATGCTACAAACTTTAGCATTTTTTTTTACAGAACTTGTTTCGGAAAAATTGTAGTATACGTGTGCAACTGAGTTTTGACAAAAAAAACTAGTGTACCGTATAGAGGACCACTAATTGAACAACTTTTACTTATAAATTAATCGGTGCAAACGTACAGGAACGGAGATAATTAATAATTAAGGTGCTCACCGAGTGAATTTTCCATGTGACATTTTTAGTCGTATCTGTTATACACACCGTTGAAATTATGAAAATTGTAATAAATGATGTTTATTTCACTTTACCACACAACAATTACATTGAATTTTTATGTTTTTTAATTACTTTTCAGCGATTTTAAATATCTTAAGGCCCCGGTGCACACATACGATTTTTAAACGTGCGGCGCCGCAATGGCGGTCTCAGATACAGGAGATTTGTCGGAGTAGTGCACACATACCTCCGGCGACGTTGAGGCGACGGACGTCAACCTTGCGTGCAGTTTCTACCGCACTACTCCGCGGCGCCGCATTGTAACCGCATACGCTTCTCAGGTCTCTCAGTACCTTCTTTTTTATTGAGCGGTGCACACATCCGGTTGTTTATTTGTTAATAATAATAATTATCAATATTTTCATAATAATGGCAGGAAATTTTGATGATTTGGATAATGAATTGTTTATTGATGAAGTGAAAATGTATCCTGAAATATGGAATATCGCTGCAGAAAACTATCATGACCGAACCAAGAAAAGAGGAGCGTGGGTTAATGTTTGTCGGGTGTTTTGTGAAGGATTCAACGAAAAGGACGACAAAGACAAAAATGAAATATATAAGTAGAATGCATTATATTTAAAAATGTAATTGTATACTACATTTCATATTATGTTAACTAATTATTGTACAGCCAAAAGTCTTCATTAAATATAATTTCTTTGCCAAGGGACGCTGCCAACTTCAGAAAGAAAATAATCTGCCAACATGTTTCTTACTTGAATAGACTGATTGATGCCTCTTGTTGGTTGCGTGCCTTGTGCAATATCTATCAAACCTTCTATAGTCAGTGCATCTTGAATATTGAATCCATCTCTATCCCTTGCAAAATTATGGAGGGCGCAACAGGTCTTTACCAATAGTATGGAGAAATCATAATTTACATTTATCGGTTTGTGAAAAATTTTCCATTTATTCGAGAGTATGCCAAATGCACTTTCTACATTTCTCCGAGCACGTGACAATCTGTAGTTAAAAATTCTTTTTTTATCTGACAAAACTTTACCGCTGAAAGGTCTCATCATATTCACTGAAAGAGAAAATGCCTCATCGCCAATAAATGTGTAGGGCATTTTTCTACCTATAGTTCCTGGGAGAGTTTGGCCTCTTGGAATATTCAATTCATTACTTTCAAGCCTCCTATAAAAAGAAGTTCTTTCAAATATACTACTGTCCGAATCCTTTCCCAAGGCGCCAACGTCAATGTAAACGAATTTGTAATTGGCGTCTGCAATGGCTAGCAACACAATTGAAAAAAAATTTTTATAGTTATAAAACAGCGAACCACTCATCCTTGGTTTTCTAATTCTCACATGTTTGCCATCAATGGCTCCTAAACAATTGGGAAAGTGGCAATATTTTTGAAAACCTTCAGCAACGTCTTTCCACCGTTGTTCTGTCAACTCGGGAAAGGATTCTGCACGTAAACATTCCCAAATAGCACTGCAAACTTTTCTCAAGATTTTTCCAATTGTCGTATGTCCTATTCTATATGTCAGGTGTAAATCTATCTGATCGCATCCACTACCCAAGTACCTGTAACAAAGTAGCAAAACATACTCATGAATATATAAAAATGTATAACGATATAAAAGAGTTTTCCGAATTATTTAAATAAATTTAGTGCTTCAAAAATTTGTCTAATAAATCTTTTCGCCTTTTATTTCAAGTATGAAATGTTAGCATACATGTATGTCTTTCTTTTTAGGCAATACATTAATCAAAAAGTGGAGAAATATTAGAGATAATTATATGAAAAGTTTGAAAAAGAAACCAAGATCTGGACAAGCTGTTGATTCAAGAAGACGGTACATTTATGATAGACTATTATCATTCCTACAAACTGCTGGTGCTACAACAGAGACTCAGTCTAGCTTAACAAATGACAATGACGAAGATGAGGTTCTGGAACAATCATCAGATGAACAACCCCGGCAAAATAAAATACAACCAGAACAGCTAGACCAAACTCGTAGCTATAACCAGAATTCTTCAAGGAAGCGTAAACGTGATATAGAATCCTCTCTGATTGATTTTATGAACACTCCAATCCCTTCTGTAGCAGCTGTTCCAGAACCTAATGCCGACAGATCATTTTTTGAAAGTATTCTTCCATCCATCAGTAATTTTACAGAAGACCAAAAGCTAGAGTTTCGCTCTGAAATTCTCAACCTTATCAAGCAGATGAGGATGTCTTCACAGCCACAGAACTCAAACATTTCTTATTCCACACCTTTATTAAATGTACCCAGTTCGATACCTCAATCTTCTTACTACTGGCCTAAATCTCAACGTTACCAGTCTTCCACACAGTCAACACCAACAACGCATTCGTCCAACTACTTGCCTCAAATTCATTACCAACAACCTTCCAAACAATTTACAGAACTCCAAATACGTCCTACCTCTTTGTCTCAAGCACACTTCTGTGGCCAGAATGTCAATACATTATCTCCATCCACCTTATCTTCCACATCTGTGGATAACCAGGTTTTCAGCGAAGAAGATACCATGGACATAATCAAGGAAGGACTTCAAACTACTTAATTATTTTTTATTTATGTTAGATATTTCATTAAATCTGTATTTTTAGCCGTGTCTACATTTCCTTTTCAATCTTATCATGTAGTTTCCTGCTGACACCCTATTAATAATATATAACTTAAAGAAAATAAACAGAAAAAGTACTCCAAATTCGCTTACCTCAGAGTTACAGCTAGCATTTCCAGTGGAGGTATGGAGAGTCTCATCCAGGTATTTTGGGATATAATTTCGTCAGTAATTTTTCCCGCAAGCTCGTCAAACGATCGAACACTCATTCGGAAGTAATTAAAAAACTTATCTGGATTTTCTCGTAAATCCGCAAATGATGTGTAAAATTTACCTCTTGTAAGTCTTAAATCAGTGAATGGATGTATCCAATAACGTCGACTTTGTTTCAAAATATATTTTTGGTACACCAGGTAAGCAAAACTTACACGTTTTCTTCGATAGACATCCATCTCAAAATGCATTCATCAGGGGCCACGAACACTAATTATTCGGAAGTAAAAAATATCTAGATTCATAGTGGCGTCATTTGACGGTTATGTGTGCATAGGTAACCTACGATCGCGCAGCGGCGCCGCACGTTTAAAAATCGTATGTGTGCACCGGGCCATTGATTATATATAAGGAGATATATCAACGCAATAAGAAAATCGGCTACGCTTAAAACTCAGTTTCGGGATGAGGCCGCTTAAAGTCGCTAGTGTTCCTACATCCCAATATATATATGTATATCAAATTGAAAAGGTAGAACATCCAGTAAAATGCTGCCTATAATTATACTTTTCAACGCTAGATGACAGAACTATCGTAAGTAGGTATAATAGAAAAATATTTTTTTAATTTTCTGGGCGCCAACGAAGCCAGTGTAGTTGAATTTGCATATTTTCTTTTCAAACGAAAAATATGGCTGGTAATAAGTGTCAGTATTTTAAATGTGAGAACAACCGAAGAACTGTTCCGAATCTAAGTATGTTCTCATTTCCTGTGCAAGATTTGGAACGTGTAAAGCAATGGATATTAAATTCAGGTAAGTTTCATATTTAATATCAAATATTTACCTTTTGGGTTTAATAATAAATATACTCATCTTACTGCAGGAAGAAATTTTACCCTTTATAGACAGCGGAAATTAGACAGACACAGAAATAACACTAACAATAATAATAACCATAATTGTCCTTATTTTAAATATATAAGTACATATATTTTCTTCATTGTCTATTACTCTATTATTTACTAATTTGAATTATAAAATATATTCCGAAATCTGTTAACTGCTGTCATTACAAAATAGATATATTCCCAGAAATAAAATTATTTGAAATTATGTATTAGAGATACATCCATATCAGAATTCAAGGAAAAAGCCTAAGCATATTTGAAACCAGATGGGCTAGAACAGAAACAGCTATTGATAAGTGTGTTTACATAATATATCAGTTAAGGGCCTCTAATTTTTAACATCCATGAAATACCTACCTTGTCTCTTTAAGGTTAGAAAGAGATAACAGAACTGGAATTTTGCCTTAATATTTTCATTATTTATTACCCTAATAATTATGAAGAGCTGAGGGATTTTGCGGGGTGCCAGGATAGTATTCAGGTAAACGCACGAATATAATGACCTTGTTTCGATCGGTGATGCATGCGTGATTTTATTGCTTTACATGCATTCGCTATTTATATCACTTAGGTATGTCAGTTATGTCGTTATAAAGTTTATATTTAGAGAAATACTAAGCAAAAAAAATTAAATTCTTAACATATATAACATAATTTTTTACAAAAAAAAAGACAATTTCTCGGTCGTACGTATATTTTAGTAACTATGTGTACATTTTAAAAAAGAAGTCTATGCCTACATGTTTATACAAAAAATAAATAAAATTTGAGTTTATAATTAAATAATATATTCAGGTGAACGTATTTTCTACATAATTTAAATTGCACTGAAAAATAAAACAATCCTTATATTAAGCAGAAACACCATAAAAAGATCTATTGACAAAGCACAATGTCGCCTATTCATACATTTATACATAAACTCGATGCGGCTCTAGTACATAATGTATTATGTTTACATAATACATTATGTACTAGAGCGGCATGTATTATGTTTACATAATACATTATGTACTAGAGCGGCATCGAGTTTATGTATAAATGTATGAATAGGCGACATTGTGCTTTGTCGATAGATCTTTTTATGGTGTTTCTGCTGAATATAAGGATTGTTTTATTTTTCAGTGCAATTTAAATTATGTAGAAAATACGTTCACCTGAATATATTATTTAATTATAAACTCAAATTTTATTTATTTTTTGTATAAACATGTAGGCATAGACTTCTTTTTTAAAATGTACACATAGTTACTAAAATATACGTACGACCGAGAAATTGTCTTTTTTTTGTAAAAAATTATGTTATGTATGTTAAGAATTTAATTTTTTTTGCTTAGTATTTCTCTAAATATAAACTTTATAACGACATAACTGACATACCTAGGTGATATAAATAGCGAATGCATGTAAAGCAATAAAATCACGCATGCATCACCGATCGAAACAAGGTCATTATATTCGTGCGTTTACCTGAATACTATCCTGGCACCCCGCAAAATCCCTCAGCTCGAATTATGATGTACTTATATTTAAATATTTAAAGTTCTCCTTTATATTGCCCTAATTTTAAGAGCAGTATTTTACACATAGGTAGGTATCTCTATATGCAGATAATAAGGATATATGTATGTTGACATACATATGTTAACTCACTAAGCCATAAATTTTTATTTATAGGTAGTACATACATATATAATTTCAAATATCTTTTACATTTAAATGACAGAGTTTAAACAATTTTTTATTCAGGATTATTATATTAACTTAGACCTATATATACAGTGTGCCCCGGATTGACCTAACTATACCCCTAAAATCTTTTATTTCTTATTTTTTGAGAAAGTCATTCTTCATAAAATCTGAAAAGTCGATAGCTATAATCAGAATGTCGGTATAACGTAAAGGATGTTTAAAAATTAAGGAAACGTAAAATTATATCAAGAGTAAAGTACTAGTTATTTGAGATAAAATTAAAAATCGCAACCCTCAACTTTCTGTGCTAATTTGCAAGGTTTCTGAATATTGTGTTTATCATTGTATAAAAAATTACCAATACTAACACAACAAGACTTTCAAAAAAATGTTGGTATAAGATCAAGTTAATTAATAAATTACATTATTTTGTAAAGCAAAAGGTATTAAACAAACAAGTATTAATGATGATAGAGTACGGATTTTTCACATAATAAACATTTTAATTAATAATTATAGTTAATAAAGTAATAAAATACTATTTAAGTGAAAATTGGTATTAATTCATCTCCAAATCTATAAATGTAAATTTCTTTGGTTTATAGGAAACTCTTCCTTAGCCACCACACCCCTGGAAGACCTAAAAAGGTATCAAATTTGCCAAAGACATTTCGAGAGTGACAGTTTTGTTAATCAAATACTGAAGAATCGTTTAACAAAATCAGCAGTTCCCCAACCATACGATTCTAAAAGAAAACGGGAAATATCTGAGCCGCAACCAGGCCCGTCTAAAATTATAACAACGTATGAAAGAAAAATACGAAGCGATGAAAATATAACTTTGGAAGAAGACGAAGGGGAAGAAGAGGTAGAATTAATGGATGAATCAGCGGATATGGATTGGCTGCGTGATATCACAAATCTTCCTGTTGCAGAAGTTTCAACTATATCTGGAAGAAATACATCTCGTGAAAAAAAATTAAAGAGCAATATTAAGAGTCAAAGTAAATTGCTTTTACGAAAACGAGCACAAATATCCAAATTAAAAAAAAAAGTGAGATTCTCAAATTTACATCATCAACTGAATACATATTCATTTAAAAAACAATGTAGCAAAACATTAGTGAATATGCAATTAGGACAAAATAGTGTAAGAAAGTGGCCATTAGATCAGAAAAATTTTGCGTTGGCATTATATTATAAATCACCCACAGCGTATAAGTTCTTGTTTGAAAAAATTGTACTACCAGCACCTAGTACAATAAAACGATGGATTAGTGGGTCTAGCTTTTTACCAGGACTTAGCCAAAAACTCTTTTGGCAAATTAGCAGAAAGATAGAAAGTTGGAGCATTGTAGAGAGAGCTTGCGTGATAAGCTTCGATGAAATGTCACTTAAGGAAATAAGTGAATACAACAAACATCTGGATCTTATAGAAGGTTTTGAGGATTTGGGACATCTTGGAAGAACTAGCCGACCAGCAAGGTATGCGTTAGTCTTTCTTGCTAGAGGGTTGTTTTCAAGATGGAAGTTGTCACTGGCATACTTCCTTAGTCATTCTGGCGTGCCTGCAAACAAGCTTGTAGTACTACTGCAAGATATAATAGAAAGATGTTTAGAGAATGGATTACTCCCTTATGCAACAGTTTGCGATCAAGGTGCTTCGAATCAAAGCACTTACAAAAAATTGGGAGTGACTGAGAAAAAGCCCTTCTTTAATATTCAAAATCACCCCATTGTAGCTGTCTATGATGTGCCACATCTAATAAAGAATTTTCGCAATAATCTACTAAAGGCCGATTTTATTATTTCAAATAACACCGTTATTAGTTTTCAAGATATACGTAAAGCCTATGATATTGACAGCACAAAACCTTGCAGAGCAATGCCAAAAATCACGGAAAAACATATAAATCCCAAAGGATTTCAAAAAATGTCAGTGAAGTTAGCTACACAAATTTTCAGTCACTCCGTGGCAAGTTGTATTCGGACTTGTGTAGCAACAGGAGAACTAAGATCAAATACATCTTTACACACTGCAAATTTTATATCTACGATAAATAATCTTTTTGATACACTCAATAGCAGCACATTTCATGATCCTAACCCATACAAATGTAGTTTACATCATAGCCATCCGCTAGTAAGAACAACATTAGAAGAAAGTTTAGTCTTTATTCAAAATTTAAAAAAAAATAACCAAACAAGAGCACCATCAAGACCACCATGTTTTGATGGACTCCTACAAACAATTCGAGGAATATTAATGTTGTATGACAGTGAAACAACCAAACATCCTGATGCATATATTCTTACTAGAAAAACCAACCAGGATGTTATTGAAAATTTATTTTCCATTTTCCGTCAAAAAGGAGGATACAACCCTAATCCAAGCGCGCGAACATTCAGAACCACTTTCCGTTCATATGCAATAAATTCTCTTTTAACACCTTCGGAGGCATCAAACTGTGAACATCAATCAAGAGAAATAGAGACTGAAATAGATCTATTGGAGCCAATTTCTTTAGATTCTACAGCGCAAGAAATACTGCACTCTTCCAGTAGCTTCTCCACATCTTCTTGTGATATTTTATCAGGAGGGACTGTTGAAGCACCTACAAAAACCGAAACTACATTACAAGAATGCAGTATTACATATTTCGCCGGCTACCTGGCTAGAACATCGTTTGAGCAATCAAAATGTAAAATTTGCTACCACTCTTTTGTTGATACTACCTCTACACTTTCCAATAGAAATGAATTACTCATATTAAATAACATGTATGGATATATTGAAGGAGGTGCATTTAGTTTATTAGCACCAACAGATCAGCTATGTGAAGCAATTAAATTGACTTTAGATACATTTGAAAAATATTTTGATTGTACAAAACATAAGAAGAAACTACGCAAAAGGATATTAAACAAAGTTACAAAAAATCTGGAAAGAACATCGTTTTTAACTGACGAACCTTGTAAACAACATAAGGTGCAACTATTAGAACGTTGCATAACATGTGTCATTTTTAAGAGATGTAAATTTACTTCTTCTAAGCATGTAATTGGCAAAGAAAGCTTGAAGTTAAAAAAGGTGAAGAATCTATAAATTATTTGTTATTTCTATTGATTTCTGTGCTATTTATTATAAAAAAATCTATGTAAAAAATCAAATAAAGTAATTTCAAGCATGTCTCTTGTTTTATCCTTAATAATATGTAAAATTATACATTTGGAATAAATCAATTTTTGTAAAACATTGGAAGGTACCTGAGTACCTATGTATGTAATGTAACACCTATGTCAAACAGATTTTCTATTAACTGTAATAAATATTTTCACTTCCTAATACATACAGACAGAAAGCATCCCTCTAAATAGCGAACGCGATATACTTAATGAATAATAGAGTAAATCACCCCTATACAGTAAGCACACGAATAGTTTTAATTATGGCCAGAAAATAAGAAAGTAAGGCAGGAATTAAATAACAAATAAAACAAAGATAGTTCAGATTCAGATAGATAAATATACTGAGTTGTCCAACAATAGCCAACCTACTTACACTTTATAAACGGCTAACTTAGAATTCACTGGCTCAATTCCAATACACAGAGAATATCTTATTCCTGCGATTATATTAGCGATCCTAATTAAAACATTTCGTTTACATTTCTTCAATAATTGTTTTGATAGGACACATCATTATAGATACATTCATTATCTATTTTAATAACATTCATCATATCCTTGTTTATATAAGTATATTATAAAAACAGGGATCATATACACACACATTGAACAAAAACTGAGAAAAAATATTGTGCATTTGCAGGGTCATCGAAATCTTAATATGTTTTTATTGAAACTTAAAATACCTTATGGGGCTTGTGTGGGAACTTATTAAGTCACTAAAGGTAGGAAAATAAGAATTTTGGTCTTCAATATATTGCACATACAGACGTATGTATATATTTAGAAAGCATGACAAGTCAAAACAAATAATAAAAATATCACAATATATATCTAAAACAATTATGTGAGGTGAGAAAAGCAGGAAATACTGTTTCTTTCATTTATTTCAAGCAACTTCCCTATTTATATTCATTTTCCGTAATAATACAAAGGAGCATTTAGAAAAAAAAATAGAGGATGATTTTTTGGCCCTATATTATGTCGATTTATACAAATGTAAACAAAGTGTCAAATCAGTAGGATTTATTACATATTTACAAAGCAGGCTGTGAACCAAATTTTAGTACTTCCAATAAATACCAGAAAGCGCTAAATCTACAATTCCCAAATTGTGGGAAAAACTGCATAAGATGGTAATTTCTGGTTTGCTCCGACACCTATTGAGAATATTTACAATTTTTGTGAAAAAGTGCTCGTTGATATATCTCCTTATATATAATCAATGCACCGGGCCTAACATAACCCATACATAACAACAAACCACCTAGTTGAAAAGTTGCATTCGTACCAACTACTGTCATCCATAGAGTTATAGAGTGGGTAGATAGATGGTCGAACAAACTTGTATTTTTCAATATTTATTTGAAAATTATATGCAAATCAGTAACAAAAGGCGTTATAAAATGTATATTATTTATAAATTTGCAGTTTATTTCATTGATTTTTTAACATGCCTTTTAATATTGTATAATTTCCAGTAAATACTCCAATTTACCCATATATTTGTAGTTTATTTCATTGATTTTTTAACATGCCTTTTAAAATTATATAATATTCAGTAAATAAGTACGGAAAGATATAGAGAACGTTTATAGGTGTTTTCTTTCTTTTTTTTCAAACATTCATAAGTCTCTTTTTGCACATTTACATAATTTATTCTGTAATCTTTAAGTACTTTGATTGTTCCCTTTATAATTTATAGATTTTTTACTTCTATACCGTCTCCCAAAGAGTGGTATTTATTTATTAGAAACAATTGGAAAATACATAATGAAGTTGAAAATACTGACACATTGTGAGCTGTTCAGAGAATTATCCGTCTTACTAAGTATACTGTTAATAAGTGGTCTATCATTTGCAATGTAAGTGCATGAATTTTAGAGAAAATCTCATGAAAGTAAAACATATATTTTGAAAACAACAAAGAAAACACAAATTAAATTTGCCATGTAAGAGCATTTATTTCAGACAAATTCACGAGAAAGTAAGACATGTAATTTGTAAACATTAAAGTAAAACATAAATTTCATTTGACTTCTATAACAACCTAATGAAGCATAAAGCTTATTAATATATAGGTACGTTCTCATATAAAATGTATTGTTGAATGTTTGCATTGCAATTATTGTTGATATGAATTTTGTATTCGCACCCCAAGATGGTGGGGAAAAGGGGGTAGAAAAAATAGAAATGAGCGAAAGATGCAATGCAAACATTTAACAATAAATGAATTCAATGTGATTACGAACTTGTACGGTAATAATTAATAGCAATTTCTGTACCCCATTCGTTGTCCGTACTGGTATTTATTTCGGTTGATTTATACCAATTTTTTGATGTTTTGCCGCCCCTTCCCCCCACCCCCGCGCGGTATAAATCAACCGAAATAAATACCAGTACGGACAACGAATGGGGTACAGAAAGCAAAAACAAATATTGTTGCCGCCCCCTTAACACAAACCCGCGCGCGCGTGGTAGTGTGAAGGGGGCGGCAACAAAAGAACGAAATCTGCACCGGGGAAGGCAGATGGTAAAAAAGTAAAAAACCGATATAAATCAACTGAAAAATCCAATGCAAAAACTGCACTATTCCCCCACCCCCTGAAAAGCGTGAGTGAAAAGGGCGGCAAGCCCAAAAAGTGTGGGGGAAAGGTGCGCCACAAAGCGAAATAGTAAACAAAGTTTGCAGTATAAATCATGTAAATGTGCAAAAAGAGACTTATGAATGTTTGAAAAAATGAAAGAAAACACCTATAAACATTCTCTATATCTGTCCGTACTTATTTACTGGATATTATATAATATTAAAAGGCATGTTAAAAATCAATGAAATAAGCCACAAATTTATAAATAATATTGTAACACTCCATATGTTCATATTGGGAAGAAAGACGATGTGCGCAGGTGGGGAATGATGCAATGGAACATTTTTCATCAGTATTCAGTCAGCAGTGCGAGAGTGATGTCAGAAGTGTTAACCTAGCATATGTGTATTTCGTTATTATCCGCAAATGTGTAACCCAAATTAATTATATGATATTTACGAAGAAATAAAATTGAAATAAAACAAATTGAACATCTATTTTGTTAAACTGGCGCCTAACGAGTGGCCTTTGCGGGGTATTGAATGCACGTGTGTGAACGTTGAAGAAAAAACCGTTGTTGTTTACTTAAGCAATAAATCAAGCTTGCTGTAGAGAACTCTCTGCGTCGTATATTCGAAATCAGTAGTTTTTATATAAGTATCTACGTGAGTGGACAATATAAAACTTTAGTGTCGATTTCGTTTATTTAAAATTAAGAAAAACACCTTTTTATAAAAGCATCCAGTGAGTGGAACATTATAAAATTGTATGAGGGTTTAAATAAAAGACGCTTGAATAATATTAGTTGTGAACAATAAATAAATAAATAAATAAGAGTGGTAGGAAAGGTTTTCAAAGATATAATAGTGCTATACATCCCTATCAGCAGTATTTTCGGTTACAATAATTTCAAATATACCAGTGGCGTGCAGTCACAGAGGGTTTACAAAATATTTAATATTCTACCGTGTGCTGTTTGAACTGTAAGTACTTTTCTCTTATTTTATTATCACAATCGACATCACGGAAGGTCAAAATACGTACTGGTTGAGGAGTTTCTCCAGTAACACCACGATGTCTAACGAAACAGTGACTCTTACTCAGGAACAATTTCAACAACTTTTACAACAAATTGGTACGGTAAATGTCCAGGAGGGAAATTTTTCAACATGCTCTTCTCGCTTTACCGGATCTAAAGATAATGACGTCAACGCCTTTATAGATGCAATAGAGACATACAAAGAATGCACCAAAATATCAGATACCAATGCTTTGCGTGGCTTATCGATGTTATTGGATGGTTTCGCCGCTACTTGGTGGCAAGGCGTGAAAGATACTATTAATACTTGGCAAAATGCTATTGACATGTTACGCACAACATTCGGTCCTAAGAAACCTGCTTTTAAAATCTATAGAGAATTATTTGCGAAAGAGCAGGATTTCAAAACAAGTTCTGATGTTTTTATTTGTCAGGCAAGGGCTATACTTTCTCAATTACCGGTAGGTACGCTAACAGAATCTACACAGATTGATATGGTGTATGGTTTGATGCATAAACGTATTAGAGAGAAAATGTCGCGTGACAGTATAAAGAACTTTTCGGATTTATTGAAAGAATGCCGTTTGGCAGAAGAAACTTTTACTGAACGTTTTGACGACAAAGCGAATTCCAGTTGTTCCAAGCGTATTAAATGCAGCTATTGTAAGTTATTTGGGCATAGTAAAGACGAATGCCGTAGACTTCCATCGAGAGATAAACAAGTAAAACATACAAGTTCTCCGACAACGACTGATACGAAATCTGCTATAGAATGTTTCGGTTGCGGAAAACCGGGATACGTGAAATCAAATTGTCCATCGTGCACAGTTGATACGTCCTCAATTAGTTTTTCGGCAATTGACAACGACACTTCGGGACTTGGCCTAAAACCGAGACCAATTCTTTTGGTACAAATTCTGGATTCTAGGGGTACTGCCGTTATAGATACCGGAGCACGATTAAGTGTTGCGAGTGGTTCGCTAACCCAATTATTGAAAGAAAAAGGGCAAACATTTTCCACAGAGAAACTGTGTATTAAATTAGCTGATGGTTCCATGAGAAGTGAAGTGGTTCCTGTAACAAGAGTAAATGTAGAAGTTGAGAAAAGAAGTATACCGACTACCTTTGTGTCTCTACCAAATGCAGATGTGACTTTGCTTGGTGTTGATTTTCTGATGGATGCTAATCTTATCTTTGACATTAACGGGAAATTATGGTACTTCGCAGATGAACCAAATTGTAAGTTTGCATTGGCGTTGGAGAAGCAAAAGCTAGAAAATATGGAACTTTACGCGGTTGATACTCTAAGGCCGGAAGAAGGTACGAGGCTTACAAAGGGTGAAAGGGTGAGATTGTGCAGTCTGTTGGAAGACCATAAGGATATCTTCGATTTAGGGGGAGAACCAACTCCATACATAGAACATAGAATCGATACAGGCTCTCACGCACCCATATCAGTACCGCCATATCGCATGACGCCAGCAAAGAAGGAGATTCTGAAACAGGAAATAGACAAACTATTATCCAATAACATCATAGAGGAATGTGAGTCTCCGTGGTCGGCACCAGTAGTACTAGTTCCGAAAAAGGGAGGTGGAACACGTTTATGCATCGACTATCGCTCTTTAAATGCGATAACGAAAATGGATTCCTATCCCCTCCCAAGAATGGATGATTTGTTGCATGCCACGAAAAGGACTTTCTTCATGACGACGATAGATTTACGATCGGGATATCACCAGGTGAGTGTTCGGGAAGAGGATCGCGATAAAACTGCCTTTGTCACACCGTTCGGAACATTTCGGTTCCGTAATATGCCTTTCGGTCTGTGTGGGGCTCCTGCCACTTTCCAGCGACTCATAGATAGATTTCGTAGTGGTGTTCCTAATGTACTTTTATTGGCTTATCTAGACGATTTAATTGTGTTATCAGAAGACTATGACACCCATGTTAGTGACTTAAAATTAGTGTTTCAAAGACTTAGACAATTTAAACTACGAGCCAACCGCGATAAATGTACTTTTGCGAGTGCACGAGTAAAGTATCTCGGACACATAATTACCAGTGAAGGCATACATGTGGATCCAGATAAAACAGCGGCTATTGCGAACATACCTCCACCAAAAAACGTGAAGCAAGTCCAGTCCTTCTTACAAACTTGCTCATGGTATAGAAGATTTATTGATAAATTCGCAGATTTGGCAAAACCATTGTGTAACTTAACAAGGAAAAATGCAAAGTGGGAATGGGGAGTCTCAGAGCGGAACTCCTTTGAACAATTGAAGACTGCATTGATCACGGCACCCATACTCCAACAGAATGATGGAACAAAACCTTATATATTACGAACTGATGCCTCGTCATTCGCCCTAGGAGCTGTCTTGCTACAGGGAGAAGGTCCTGACGAACACCCTATAGAATATGCCAGTAGATTATTGACTGCAGCAGAAAGAAATTATAACACAACTGAGCGAGAAGCTCTCGCGGTGGTTTGGAGTTTGAATAAGTTTCGAGGTTACTTGGACCATTCATCTGTGATTGTCACTACCGACCACCAGCCCTTGAAGTGGTTACTTAGTCTCAAGACCCCTACAGGAAGATTGGCCCGGTGGGCCCTGGTTATTCAAAGTTATAACCTGAAGATAGAATACATACCTGGCAAGAGCAATGTTGTTGCAGACATGCTTTCACGTCCCTCTTGTGAACATGAAGAATCAACGACATGTGAAATTTGTTCGGTTGTGATTGACCTACCAAACAGATCTCCTAATGAAATTCGTACTGAACAGCTTAAGGATCCAGAGCTCAAAAAGATAATTGATTGCTTTGAGAGTAAACAATGTGATGACTTCGCACGCTGGACGGATCGTGGCTATATCATGATTAATGGTGTGTTATATAAATATTCCGATATGGAAGATAATGAAGAATGTCAGTTAGTTGTGCCAGCTCATGAACGCAATCGAGTGCTACAGGAGCA
This sequence comes from Amphimallon solstitiale, assembly GCA_963170755.1. NCBI lineage: Eukaryota > Metazoa > Arthropoda > Insecta > Coleoptera > Scarabaeidae > Amphimallon > Amphimallon solstitiale. The sequence continues at coordinate 40,365,153 of OY720685.1, read as the reverse complement.
CCATGACGCCCCAACTGCTGCGCACTATGGAACCGAAAGAACTATACAAAGAATAGCAAGACTTTATTATTTTACGGGAATGAGAAAGTTCATTACTGATTACATAAAAAACTGTCCTGATTGTCAAAGATATAAGGCAACAAACCAGAAACCTTCTGGATTAGTACAAACTCCAGCTTATGCTCAAAGATTTGAAGTCATAGCAATTGACTTATTTGGTCCTTTACCCGAGACAGACACTGGGTGTCGATGGATATTTATAATAGAAGATACTGCCTCGAAGTGGGTAGAGCTATTCCCATTGACTAGGGCTACAGCCGTCGAATGTGCTAGAGTCCTGATCGATGAAATCTTTCTTAGATACGGTGTGCCCAGACGTATCATATCAGACAATGGTGTTCAATTCGTTTCGGCAGTGATGCAAAAGGTCTGCCACTGCATGAAAATAAAACAAAACTTAACTCCAGTATTTCATCCAGAGGCGAACATGGTTGAACGTAAAAATCGAGACCTAAAACCTCGCTTAGCTATTTTAGTGGGTAATGAACATACCGACTGGGGAGAAAAGCTGCCGTCTATACGATTTGCGATGAATACAGCAAAAAGCGCGACTACAGGAGCTACCGCTGCTTATTTGACTTTCGCTCGAGAATTGAGAACTCCTGATGAAATCAACCACGATCTCAGACATATCGTGCAATCGGAGAATTTCGTCCCGCAAATAACCCCGTACTTAGATAAAGTTGCAATGACTTTAACCGAAGCAAAAGCTGTACATGGAAAACAGCAGGATCGACAGAAGACTTATGCGGACAAACATCGACTACCTTCGCCCGAGTTCAAAGTGGGAAGCAAGGTGTGGGTTGCTACTCATACACGTAGCAGTGTTGATAAGAAGGTTACTTCGAAGTTTGATCCGAAACGAGATGGACCTTACGAAATCTTCCGGAAGGTATCATCAACCTCCTATCAAATTGGAAGACCCAACGCGCGGAATGAACCGTTAGGAGTTTATCACTCGTCTATGCTTACTCCATACATCGGAAGAGAGACTGATCAGCCGCAAGTACCTCTGAGAAAGCGTGGGAGACCAAAAAAGACAGTTCATACTGGTTCCTCGTCGAGGCGTCATCGAAACCAGAGGGGGAGGATGTAACACTCCATATGTTCATATTGGGAAGAAAGACGATGTGCGCAGGTGGGGAATGATGCAATGGAACATTTTTCATCAGTATTCAGTCAGCAGTGCGAGAGTGATGTCAGAAGTGTTAACCTAGCATATGTGTATTTCGTTATTATCCGCAAATGTGTAACCCAAATTAATTATATGATATTTACGAAGAAATAAAATTGAAATAAAACAAATTGAACATCTATTTTGTTAAAATATACATTTTATAACGTCTTTTGTTACTGATTTGCATATAATTTTCAAATAAATATTGAAAAATACAAGTTTGTTCGACCATCTATCTACCCACTCTATAACTCTATGGATGACAGTAGTTGGTACGAATGCAACTTTTCCACTAGACGGTTTGTTGTTATGTATGGGTTATGTTAAGATATTTAAAATCGCTGAAAAGTAATTAAAAAACATAAAAATTCAATGTAATTGTTGTGTGGTAAAGTGAAATAAACATCATTTATTACAATTTTCATAATTTCAACGGTGTGTATAACAGATACGACTAAAAATGTGACATGGAAAATTCACTCGGTGAGCACCTTAATTATTAATTATCTCCGTTCCTGTACGTTTGCACCGATTAATTTATAAGTAAAAGTTGTTCAATTAGTGGTCCTCTATACGGTACACTAGTTTTTTTGTCAAAAATCGGTTGCAACCATATACTCCAATTTAGCCGCAACGGCAAACACTGATAGCCTGCTCACAGAAGATGTAAATACTGAACAATACTCAACTCTACATGCAAATATATTGAAGTCTGAAAAACCACAGATAAAACATAAAAAAATAGGTAAAATATATTTATTTTTATTTTGTACTTAGTTGTTCAAAATAATACTTTTTGTAGATATAAAAAAGAAAATCAATATATTACGAGAATGCGGATTTTCTTGTAGAAAACAACTTGGCCCTCAAACAAGCAACTTGTATGCTGTAGCTAAAAATATCCTATATACGGCTCGAAAATTATATGATGAAAATTCATCAAATAAGAAACGTATTGTGGAAGCAATGGAACAAGTAGAAAAATATAGTTCTATTATGGACAAAGTAAACTTAACTACTTTGAAATTTATTGAAATGCAACTTCGTTTACAAAAAAGAAAAAATAGGGGCCGTCGTTATACAATTAAAGACAAAACATTTGCTTTAAGTCTCTTGAAACAGTCTCCAAAAGGATACAAATTATTACAAAAAACATTTGTTTTACCATCGCGTCAAACATTGATGTCTATTTTAAATAAAATTCCTTTCAGCTGTGGTATTAATCAGGCTATTTTGAATAGCTTGAAAAAATCTATTGCAAGATTAGACAAAGAAGATCGTTGTTGTATTTTAATGTTTGATGAAATGTCAATAGAAGCTGCATTAATGTATAATAGAAAAAAGGATGTAATTTATGGTTTTGAAGATAATGGAGATGGTAAAAAAAAAAAATTAGCTGACCATGCCTTGGTTTTTATGGCTAGAGGTTTGAAAAAGAAGTGGAAACAACCCATCTGTTATTATTTTTTCAAAGGAGGTATAAGTACAGCACAATTGACTGTGACAATCAAAAATATAATTTGTTCCCTACAAAATATTGGCTTAAACATAATTGGAACTGTTTGCGATCAAGCTACTGTAAATACTGCTGCTATCAACAGACTGAAGGAAGAAACAAAAAGAAAACGTTCTTTAGCAGGCCAAGAAGACATTTTTGGTTTTGAAATCAACAATAAGGAAATTATTCCAGTTTATGATCCACCACACCTTCTAAAAGGCATAAGAAATAATTTGTTAAAAGCAGATGTTAAATTCACATGGAAACATGATGAACAGCGAGGTAGCTGGAAAGATGTAGTAGCTTTGTATGAGTTAGATAAGGGTGATGATGATATGAGAATGCTAAATAAACTAACAGAAGGTCATGTCTATAAGGAAAAAATGAAAAAAATGAAAGTAAAGGTCGCTGCTCAGATTTTCTCACATCGTGTGTCATCTACAATGAGGGGACTTGTTTTGCATGGTACATATATTTAGTTTTTGTTTGTACATTCTGCAGAACTAATTTCTATTCTTTTGCAGGCAATACATGTTTAGATGAAACAGCTGTGGACACTGCCGACTTTTTACTGTTGTTTGATAAGATCTTTGACAGTACAAACAGTCTTTCAAAGTTTCCTGATCAAGGAAAACCATTACGTGGTGCCACTTCTCAGCAGTCAGAGCACATACGATTTTGGTATGAAGCAATCAAAGTTTTAGAAACAATAAGATTTATCACAAATACTGGACGTGAATTTGTACCACCCAGCGTTAAGAACTGGATAGTAACTTTAAGGGGCTTCATTTACATATGGCAAAAACTGCAAGGTTTAGGGTACAAATATTTAAATTTTGTTTCCCCACATTCCCCAGGAAGGAATTGTGAAGAAGATACACATGATGGTGCTCTAAATTCTTTAGAAGAATTTCTACAAGAAGAAACAATTGCTGCAACTGATACTCACCATTATTTAAGTCAGAGTGATTTACAGAATGGCAAATTCAATTTCAAAAATAGAAAACATGGCATTATATTAATGAAATTTGCTTATATAGCTGGGTATTTAGCAAGGCGAATTGTAAAAATTGTTGGTGGCTGTGGAAAATGCAAGTTCTCTTTAGTAGCTACAAGCTCGGAGCCATTTCATGCATTAATAGAAGCCAGAACATATAGTACAAGGCAGCTTACAAAGCCTAATACAGCATTTATAAATTTGTTTAGCAAATGTATAGACATTATTCAATTTTATTTACCAAAGTTATGTTTCCAAGAGAAAGTGCATTTTCTACTGTCAGAAAATATTTAATTTGGTACAATTTGAAATTAAATGCGACACCCATGACTTACCTAAAATATTTGTAAATGAGTTTGTCTCTATATACTGTTATAGTATAAAGGCATACGTTAACAATACAATATGAACTGATATGAAAGTTACCAAATTTAATTAAATAAACGTAGAAAAATTTATTATGATGTGTTTAAAATAAGATTTATTAGGTTTATCATAATAGAGGTTTATCGTATTTAACAAGTATTCGAATTTTATAATAAACCACCTGTATATGGAAAGGTTGACCATGTTCATTTTTCTTAGAAGTTCAAAATATTCTGGAAAGAAGAGAGTTGAATATTAGTTGTTATTTTGTAAAATGTATTATAAATTTGTAAAAACTTGGGTAATTGACGTTTATGAGGTGATAAAAATATTTAGAATCTTATTTTGAAAGGTGTATAGATTGTATTGTAGAACAGTTCCCGGGAATAATTTGAAATACAGGAACTGTCATTATTTGACATGTGTTCAGAAATATAGATGTAGAGAGGTATTGGGATATGAATATGTAAAGAAGGGTTGATAAAATTATGAAAAGAATTTAGATAATCAGATAATACAATTTTAAGAAGTATTCTAGGTATATTAGAGAATTTAAAAGCTATGTTGTTAGTTGTTATTGCTGTTGTAAAACTTTGATTGGAGATTAAAAAATGAGAAAGGATTACTAGGGAAATGAATAAATAAACGAGAGAATTTTTCAAATTCTAAAACGCGGTAGACGTGTTTTTTGAAAAAGGAATATCTTTACTGATATTAACGCGATAATAATCCTAAAATAGTGTTTAAAAAAAGAATTTTTCGAATTCTAAAAAGCGGTAGACGTTTTTTTTTCAGAAAGAAGATAGTTTCTGATATAAAACACGAATACAGTTAATTATAAAAGAGAAAAGTGTATCCTGAGTGAACTACGAATAAATTAATATAAAAAAAGTAATTGTACTTACAAATTTGTACAAGATCCAGGTATATCCGAAATAGGGTTGTTATCTCCGGGATCATAGAAGTTTTCAGAAGGCTATTGAGTACCAGAGTTTTGAAATTCCATAAAGGGTGAAGCAATCTTCAAGATCCGATTTTTATAAAAGGTAGCAGATTCCAGAAGTACTGGTGATCAAAAGGAGGCAGATTATCACAAGAAATCCATAAAGGTTGGTGTATTTCACAAGTTCCGGGTGTATAAGAGAAGTTGCTGTGCACAAAGAGATTCGGCATTCTAAGAGGACAATTTATTCCAAACGTCGAGCAAGTTCCTGTACAGGATAATTGGTATTCTTTCTTCAAGAGTTTGAACAAGATTGAAGTTTAACTACATCAAAGAAGTGGTATTCGTTCAAAAACGTCATCAGGAAGTGGATAGTACTCATCTAAAAGAAGAAAGCAATTAAGTATTACCATTTTAGTATTTTATTTGTGTCAGTATCAAAGTAAGATAACATTTTGTGAATGTTAGAAAAGATTTAATTATTTGCAATATAATTCAGTATTGAAATAGACTGAACTAATAGTTATTACAACAAGTACATCTGTTATAAACAACATAAGTTAATTTAATTCTCTTCTATCCAGTAATATGACAAGATATGAATAATTTTCATTATTATACAAATTTATAGAATTATCAAGCCATTAAATAATATTGAACACATCATAATAGAAGTATAAATTAATTTGAGAAAGAAAGTAATAGAAAGAATTACTTAATTTTGAATATCATAATACATAATATCAGAGTACGTACCTGAATTATTTAGTTGGGTTTGGAACTATACACTTTGAATTTAGTATCTTCTAAACGTCAAATATCAGGTTTCCATATTATATTTATTGTCAGCAAATGTCCCATATTTTAATAAGTACGAAGTTTGAATATAAACATATTATTTCTTATTTGAGTATTGTTTTATTTTATCATAATCAAATTATTAATTAAAGGAAATATTCTGGTAAATTTATAACCTGAAAGAAATAAATGTCATATGACATAGTGAATTGAAATCTGATTATTATTGTTGTCTTACCGAAGGAATTAAGTAAATGTTATAAGAAGTATAATCTGAGAAATCAAAAATCCATTTTTTGAAGTAAAATAGCATTACACATCCAACAATAAAACATTTAGAAATTTTACAATAAATAAACTGATATTAATTATTTTATACTGAATTGGAATGAGTAGTAGTGACATCTAGGTATTTTATTGAACACTTGTTAGTAGACTGGATTATGTAAAATATAGAAAGTATTAAGATAATACAGTAATCAGTAATTTATAAAATGTTAGTCTAGAAAAGAAATAAGAAATTTAAAAAAAAGATTATTGAAATTTATAAAAGTATATAATTGTAGGCAGAGTTAAATTCTGTAAATTAAATAAAGAGTCAGGATAGAGTAGAGTAATTTATGTAGTGATGAAATGTAACGCTAGCCGGGCATATAAATAAAACACCTTCGTATAATGAATGTAATATTAGGAAATAAATAAAGGGATTATAAAACTAACAAATACGAGGGTTGTTCATTAAATAATAGTAAATTTTTACAAAACATGTCTAGAGTGTTATTTCATTTCATATACGGTTCAATTTATGACATTTAAACTGTAATAGGATTTAATAATTATTTCGAGGGTTGAACTGATATGTATGAGATATTACCTAGTACAATACATATATACATGGACCAAACATGTTAATAACATTTTAAAAGGTGTAGAAACTAAAAGTGTTAATGACTCTGTGAAAGAATTAGCTTTGATTCATTATAGAAAACAGAAGGCCAGGAAAGAAGCTTTCAGAAAAGAAACACAACTACAATAATTGTAATTTGTTAAGGATTTTGTATATGTCTTTATTTGAATATTGTTATTTTATTTTTACTATATTAAAATCTATTATATCGACAAAAGGTGGTGTATTATTATATATTGATGCTGTATAATATGTATATGGTAATTAATACTGAATATAAAAGAACTTTATTTAACAATTTTAAATTATTTTTATTTAATGTCTAGAAATCTAAAATTCTTATATTAAACATTTTTTATATTTAAGATAATTTTTCAATTGGATTGCAGCTTCCTGGAGAATATTTCATAGAATTTATTCTGATTCAGAATATTTTCTTAATACAAAATGTACAAATATACATATCAATTTATTGTTTTTGTGATTATGATTGTAAATTGGTCAGTTTAAATATATTATATTCATCAACAATATAATATAAATTCTAAAATTTGAAGTGACTAATTTACAATTATAATTATAAAAACCTAAACCTATAAAATAAAATTTAAATTTCAAATTTGACGCGGGTAGGATTAGCGACTGAATACCAAACTACGATTAGTAGTTTTGGCGGGATCCGAAAGAGTTCACTATCTATTCTTATCTAATCTGTGCATACTATTATATACTATAGATTGGAATCTTCTTTACCTGAAATTGAAATCATAAAGAGCCATCTACCGATGTGTTATCAAAGTATTTATTCGGAAGAATAGCTTTAAAACTTATGTATTATTATATGTATATCTACTTCTACAATAGATGTGAAAATTACATAATAAACTGCGAATTATAATTATAAACATTTATTATTAACTATAAAATTACAAATTAGTTTCTCTTTTTTATTCTTTTACTATAGTATAATCGGGCTTGATTATAAATAGGATCGTTTCGAAATCTTCTGTCATCTTGTCCTTTTAATATTCGATTTATTCCAGTGCACCAGTTATGGCAAATAAGCTCAGTAAAATATTCAGTAACAAAGTTCATTATATCATTACCATGATTACAAGAATTTTCAAAATCGAATTGTACATGATCTTTTATATATTTAATTAACCCTCCTAATGCATTATGCATAGAGACAAGAATAGGCAACACTTTTCTAGTTATATTGTAAATTGTGCACATATATTTCATGAATTTTGGCGTGCAGTACTTCATTTTATATGGGATATTATCGGAAAACTCCTTTTCACAAACTAGGTCATGCCACTCAGATACTTTATCTTGACATAATATATTGCTTTTGCAATTATTGCATTTCGCCAATTTTTTTATATTTTTGGCTATAAAACCACTTACATACCCTATGCTGATTTTGTCCACATATGAATTTTCTTCCTTTATATTAATTTCTTGTAACTCTTCTGAAAGTAATGGTTCACTATCTACCACTTGACAAACAAAACTTTTAACTGAGGTAATTATATTTGATTCATCTGCTTCACAATTAGCAGATACAGAATGCCTGTTTACCAAATTATTAATTAACAAGGTCTTAAAATGATAGGTGAACATTTGTGGTGTCAGATTTATGTCTCGCACTCCCTGTTGTCTTATTTGACCAAACAAGTTTTCAAGGGGATCTTGATTGATCAATCTTGGTTTTAAATACAAGCCTTTTCTATTTAATGTATTATAAATTGCTTCTAAGCTATTAAGTGTAACTATCCAGTTAGGCAGTGAAGGTGGTTTACTTTTTTCTGAGCTTCCCTCTTTTTGGAAATACATATTTCTTATATGCATTCTTGCTTCTTGCCAAAAATTAAGATGACCTGAAGAATTTTTTACAGCACATTTTAGTTGTTTTCCACCTCTTGGCAGAAGACTCATTCCATTGACGGAATCAAACAGTTTATCAAAAAACTGTAGAATTTCGGCAGTTTCAAGAGCATTGGTATTCAATTTAGTACCATCAAATCCAGTTGCCCCTGTAAAAATTTGAAAAGCAATGTTAGTTATAATGTAGGCAAAGAAATAGTAATAAAGAAATGTGGAATATCTAAAACTTATTAACAGCATATTTGTTGAAAGATGAATTTTATTCTGAACTTTATGATAAACTATAAAATAAAAGCAAACAAATGTGATTAACCACATACCAGTACGTGCCATTAAAGCAATCACTGATGCAACAGTATAACTTATTGTCTGTGATGCACAGGAAACTTTCATCTTCTTAATTTTTTTTGGATTTACATGGGCCTCTGTCAATTTTGGCATTGCCCGTAAATCCCCAGAGATGTTGTCAATTTTATAGGCATTCCCATTTGGCCACTATTTTTCGGCCTTGTTTTATCCAAATCAAATTTCGTTCCAATAAATTGTTTCTTATACCCTTTAATAGGTGTGGCGGATCATATATGTGAATGATTCTTTCATTATTGATTTTGTAAAATTTCCTAAATGGATCATCAACTTGTCCAGCCAAGGAATTAATTGCAGCTACATTGTTGGCTCCTTGATCACAAACTGTAGCCAACACATGGAGCCCTGTTTTCTGACAGTGTTCAATAAGTTTTTCAATGTAAATTTTTAATTCTAACTTTTTAGTTGCACTTCTACAAAAAGTATAAAATATGGGCATCTTCCATTGTTTCCCAAGTCCTCGCAGCATAAAAACCAAAACATGATCAGCAATTGTCACTGTTTTTCCACCTGCTTCTGTGTTTGTAAAACCTATAAATTCTTTTCTTTTTCTGCTTAAAGTGATGTGGGGCTCAATACTCATTTCATCCCACATTAATATGCAGTTACGGTCTCTATCTGCCAAGCCTTTCACATTTTCCTTCAAGTTATTGAAGATGGCTTCATTAAATCCTGCTTCAATAGGTATATGGTTTAGCAATTCCATTACTGTCTTTCTAGATGGTAGGATAAGTATTTTTGATAAGAACTTGTAAGCACAGCTGCTTTGCTTATGTATAATAAGACCCATTACTTTTTCATCTAATGAAAATCTTCTCCCCTTTGGAGACTTTTCACATAATCTTATTTGGCTACGCAAAAGATGTTGTGCTTTAGGATCTAAATTACATGTTACTTCTTCCGACATTTGTTCCTTGGTAAAAGCACGCAATTTATTTCTATATACATTTTTTCTATACTTCAATACACTTGCAGTTCTCCGAATTCTCTTCATATTTTGATAAATTCTTCTGCATCGAGGTGATAACTGTTGCCCCTTCAAAACTTCCAATTTTGACGATGAATCTGGAATAGGAAGAATAAATGTGATCAGAAGTTTTCCCTAATGATAAAATGTAGAAAAGTAATATCTGATTTATTCCTGTATCACCAGTTTTAGTTAAATGTATTATAGGCATCTTTTATTATTATGTTTTTCTTATCTAAAGTTGAGTGGTAAATTTACTTAAAGCTTACCAGAGTCAGATATATATCTGTCTATTTTACTAGTACTACTTGGCATCTCACTAGCTCTGACTGGCTCATGTAAAGTATTTTCACTTGTAGAGGTTGATGGTATACTCGGTGATGCAAAAACTACAACATTAATTATACTAAAAAAAAGATCAAAGAAAAATGTTTCACTATATGTTAAAAAATCTGCAAAAAACTGACCATGTCTTCAGTTACAAACGCATACGTTTCAATACTAAGCAAGAAAATTTATTTACCTTCAGCAATTTCCATTTTTTCCTTAGGTGGAAGAGCAAGTGTAGGAATTACATTTGGTTTTAAAAAATTATTAGTGCTTCTATCATTTACATGAAAATGTAAATGGCATATTCTGTATGATTTATACACTTGTTCAGGTTTTTTTTCCATCAGCACAGGATTTCCACATACATTAATCCATATTTTAAATGTATCTGCATGCTTTGCAGGGTTAGGGAAACGATGTCTTGGAGAATGTGTGTCCTCACATCCAGGCACAGCACATTTGCTGTGAACCATGCTGCAACAACATGATTTTCCACATAAAATTTTGCATTACTAAAGAGCCATCATAACGTACCTGATAAATAATAAATATAATTCAGAAAAATAACTTTAAAACACGTTAAAATTAAAAACTAAATCTAAAGATAAACCAAACTAAATATAATTACAAACTAAACAATAAAAATTAAACAAAATAAAAATTTAATTCTAGATAAAGAGCTGGGAATTATATAAAACGAAAATCAAAATAAAACACAACTGTCAAAACCGATCGCACGTGATAACGCTTTCTAATCGTCTGTTGATAACATCGAACGCAAAATGTACCAACAACTTTCACAAGGGCCATCTCTTGATGTGTTATAAAACTAATCGCATGATTTCGGGTCTATTCCTAAATGATTACACCCCAAAGCCAACTACTCTAGATTAGAGGTGGGTCGTTCGCGAACGAACCGAATCCCAGCAGGGAACCGAGGAAGCCGGTTCACTAAATTTCAATGAACCGAATCTCGGCTCACTTGGGTCGTTGCTTAATTTGTATTCAACAATCTGATAATTTGTAAAATTTGTGTGCATTATAGCACAGACAATCCGTGCGTTCAGGGAGTTACGGCGCCGCTAGCGCTGAGCTGTGCTAGCTCGAGCGGTGTCCTGAACGCGACTGCTGAGTACCAGCGCTCAAGGATTGTATAAGAACATAGGATAGCCAGATCCCACCAGATCCCTATACCGGCAGTGTTGTTCGCATCGAGCCGTGACTCCGCCTCCTGTGACGTTACAAACGGACCAGTCGCACCTTAAAGTAAAGTGTTTGAATTTAGTTTTCGCCGTTAGCGTTTGTAAATTAGCGAAATGCCGGGACGTAGTTGTGCGGTAGTTGGTTGTAATAACAGTCGTATTTCTACGAAAATTACCAATAGAAAAATCGTTTATCACAACTTTCCAAAGGCGACAAACTTCGTATCCGATACTGTCCGTAAAGAATGGATAAGGCGCTGCAAACGAGCAGATAAGTGGAATCCAAATACTAGCCAAATTTGCTCAATCCACTTTAATGCAAACGATTATGAACGTGATATGCGCAACGAATTATTAGGTAATAAATGTATTTATACGTTATGAGATAAATTATTCTAATACATACAGTAGTAATTATTGCTAGGGTTACCTGTACGAAAACAGCTTAAATACACTGCTGTGCCTAATGTAAATCTTCCACAAATGTCCAAAGATATAAAAAATGTTGCGACAAGAGGGGAAGCATATTTAAAAAGAAAATGAAAGGAAAGAAGAAGTAAATAGATTGATTGCCGAACAATCGATAGCTTCATGTTTAGCGGCAAGTGAGCTGTCAACAGCGTCTTCAACAGCAGAATTTAAAACCGATAAGCCTTTAACTGTCCCAGCAGAAAATATATTATCTAAACAATATGCGGAGCTTCGTGAAAGTCATACTAAATTATCTACAGAGATGGAAATTATGAAACGCAAATTGAATTTGCAGAGAAAACAACTTTTATACTATAGAAGAAAGAACAAGCAAGATAAACCTGCACAAAAACAGGAAACGGTAAAAATACTGAGAAAACTCTTAACAGAAAATCAAATTTCTATTCTTCTAAACAAAATTTTTGCTTTGTTATTATAAAATGATTTTGTAAATTAAGAACTGTTATCCGTATGAATTATTTAAATACAAAAAGAACCCTTGACAATGCTAAAAAATCGAGTAAACGTAAGCTTTCTACTAGTACACCGTCAGACACTCAACGAACACTAGCTAAAAAAATGCGAAAAACCACTACTTGATTCATTTTTATTTAATTACTGCGTAATAAAACATTGTTATATACTGACTCTTTTAATTGAAAAATATATATTTTTTGCTTTGTATAGAGAATACATGCTCATCGGCTTTCTTTATTTATGTTTATGTACCTAATAAATGTGTTTATTTGAAGTTGGAAAAGTTTTTTTTTTAAATTATAACCCAAAGTATAACCTTATGGCAATAAAAACGTGTATTATATTTATAACAGTACACTGACGGATATGTTATTATCTAATGAAATATTATATACCATAATAATAGCACTAATATAACTCGATAATTAATTGTTGTAGTAGCTAAACACATTTTATAAGGTGCTTTACAGTAGTGAACGCGTTCAACCTGGTCCGTTTGTGACGTCATGGCTCCCCACTACGCGGCGAAAATATTGCGGGATCGAGCAATCCTATGTTCTTATACAATCCTTGACCAGCGCTGGAGCTAGCGGTCGCCATCTTGCCTAGCGAAAATAAATTTCGCTCGATGACCTAGCGGCGCTAGAAAGAAGTGGGGATAAGCGGTGAATATTCAAATATGAATTTAAAAATTCAAACCCGCGGATTAATAAACACATTAATTTATTAATTGTAGTAGTAAATATCATTTTTACGGTTGCTGTTGTACTTGTTGTTATATTTAATGTTATGCGAAAGTTATAGGTAAATTTATCATATAAAATAGATATTGATAAGTACTATTATATTCGGTTTACATATAAAGTGAATATCTTTTTTCTACTTGAAATAGATGATTTATTTCTAATAAACAAACAACTATTAGTGAATCCTAATATATGAAAATAAATTTGGCTCGATGACTTAGCAGAGGTAAAAGAAAGCGGTTAAAATTCAAATTTGAATCTTGTGAATAATACGATCAATAGAAACTTCAATTATGTTGCACAATAGATCTTAAATAGTGCCTAATAAGTCTTTTTGATATGTTTATATAGGTATTGAAATGTATTTTGATATAGATATAACTAACAAGTAATGTCAAACAGCATTATTCCTTCTAATTTGGCACTAAATTTAATCAAAAATATTAAGAGCTGCTACTGAAACTAATGAGCTATATATATAATATTGTTTCTTTTTGGGCCTTATCTTCTTATTATATTTTCGTGTTCTAAAATACATTAGTATTGTATGCATAAGTATAGATAGCTACATAGTCTATTAGGTAACGTAACTTAAGACTTTTACACAAGATCTACCATCAGTAATAATATAACACACTATGTTATCAGTTTATGTCATATTTATTTATCAATAGGATAGGCGATTTATTTATTTATTTATACACTTATTACAAAGTAGCATTCAGAAAATACATCAATTAATTAAAATTGAAATGAACAACTATTCACAGTGCCGATAAATATCTCAGCCAACACTGCTAATATACCTAATAGTGTTAATCGTTACATCATCTTCAACTAAAACCTCAAAACATTCCAACGAATTTGCTAACATCAGATTTCAATAAGTTAAATATTGGAAGAATATTGTTTTTACAACTACAGTAATAAAATAAATACACAAAGTTATTTCTTTGTAATAAATTTATGTATCAGTTATAATTCTGTAGTTATACCTACTCTTACTGCAACATTAGCATTCAGAAAATTCATCAACTAATTAAAATTGAAATGAATACTGTTCACAGTGCCGATAAATATATCAACCAAAACTGCTGATATAATATTGATAATAGATTACACCAACTTCATCGAAAACTTCCACATAATCCATATAATAATACACTGTAAAATGTAGTATTAAATATTTAGACACACTTTATATTATAGTAAATAATTTAACATCTCCTCGGTCAATTCTAAAATAAGGATTTTATATTGCTATCATATATTAATTACACACCAAATACGTTGAATTTATTTTTAGTTTAGATTTTAAAACTACGTATGTCACGTCTTCATACTGCAAACAATAATAATAATAATTAAATTAAATAATAATAAATATCAGAACGCCATATTGCCGCTGTCAGACTTCAGAAGTAGTAAAAGTACGCATGTCCAAGCAACAATTTTAAAATGTACTACTGTGACCCGTTCAATGACTTCAGGCGCTGGCCACAAGCTCTAGCGGTATACGCTTCCAGCGCCGTAACTCCCTGAACGCACGGAATACTTCCAAACAAACCGTCCTTACCTAGCAAACGGCAACTCTATATTTAGTTTAAAAATACGCCAAAAGAGGCCACTAATAGTGCGAATACGCAAATTAAATTTATCTCATGTCGAAATGCCATCGAGATTGGCAAATTTCTGCACAGAAATAGTTCGCACTATTACATACGAAATGACACTCGTGCGAATTGTGCGTAGGGAGAGGGTATTTTCTTCTAAATAGTACTTACCACAGCACAGTATAAACATATCCAGTAGTTGCAGTCGCTGTCGGCACCTTTGATCTTTAGAAACCAAGTTGTATGTTCGCGCATTGTAAGGCGCAATGTCGCATAGCGGAGAGATCGGAAAGTTCTTTAATAAGCAGGTCCGGATCTAGCCCTATTTTAAAATAGTCGGGGTCGGATTAACTAAATTTGTTGATAAATGAATGTATTGAAATTAGTAATATTTAAACAATAATTATGTACGTCATGCATATTATTGTCTTAGATTTGAAACCTGTGGCCGATTTAGCAAATTTTACAAAATGTTGAAAACTATTTTGGAAAACAGTCTACTATATAGATGGAAGAAAATTATACATTTTAATGTTAGTTTGAATATATGAGTTACATTTAAATGTTACAATATTTGATTTATTTTGTAAATGTTGCAAAATAACTTTAAATTAAAAACTATCTTGGAAAAAAAGTCTCATAGATGGAATAAAGTTATATATTTTAATGCTAGTTACATTTAAATTTTACAATACTTGACATATTTTATAAATGATGCAAAATTACTTAAAATTAAAAACCATCGTGGCAAAAAGTCTCATAGATGAAATAAAATTATATATTTAATGCTAGTTACATTTAAATTTTACAATACTTGGCATATTTTATAAATGATGCAAAATTACTTAAAATTAAAAACCATCGTGGCAAAAAGTCTCATAGATGGAATAAAATTATATATTTTAATGCTAGTTACATTTAAATTTTACAATACTTGACATATTTTATAAATGATGCAATATTACTTAAAATTAAAAACCATCTTGGAAAAAGTCTCATAGATGGAATAAAATTATATATTTTAATGCTAGTTACATTTAAATTTTACAATATTTGACATATTTTATAAATGTTGCAAAATAACTTAAAATTAAAAACCATCTTGGAAAAAAATGTTTTTGTAGTAGTTTCATGAAAGCCTATTATTTCATCTTTAGATCTATTATAAAAAAGAAATATCTTTAATGACATTTCGTCAATACACATCACACAATGCCTCGCTTCTTCACTCATCATTTCAACTTTTCTTCCTATTACCATAAAAAAGAAAGTAATTCAACCCCACTGTTATGTTCCATTTACTGGTTAATCTGCATGGAGTTGCAGATAAAAATCTATAAACTTTAGGACCGAGAAAATATATAGTCAACGCAAACTGTATAAATTCATTTGTATATCTATCTGAAACCATTTACTTTTACTTGATAATTTCTACTGCATTTTAAACAGATTTACCGTGGCTCAATTGAAATGGCTTTCACAAAATGTAATAAAATCTGCATCAGAAATTGGATTTTCTTTCTCTGTAACAGTAGAAACCTTCCCTTCCGCTCTCTCTAGAACACCTTTTAAATACTGAATCTTAGTTTTTAATTTGCACCGCAGTAATTTCTAGCCTGTTCTTCACTACATTTTTGAAGTAACACTCTTCAAAATGAATACTACAAACTTTGGCATTTTTTTTTTACAGAACTTGTTTCTCCAATTCAAGCAATCCATTCCTTACGCCTAGTGCAGAAAAAATTATTAATCATATGCCAGCAACTATTATTATATACAAGTATGCTTGAATGATGTAGCAATTTAACCATTAATAATTTACGTCAATATTTGTCTTATATTTTACAATAACTTTTTATAAAGTCTATAATCCTTTATGTCGTACTTATGTTCATGTATATCTGAATGTTTATTTGAATTTTGCGCTTACCTTATTTCCTCAGATGAAATATTAAAAAAACTAATGTCTTTTATGTCCTTTGAATACGCACTTTTACATTGCGGTACACAACACTTTATACTCATTGTGCTCAATTAATTTAACGCACTAAATGAAACAAATCCTTCGCAATTATACACATAAACCGGATTCACTTTAAAATTGGTTGGTTATGTTCAAACGTTCAAAGATCTGTTGACAAACAAGATATAAACAAGTCTAATTCTGTTTCTTACCGTCACTGCGACACTGCGCAATACAATGCGCAACAAACTACTTGGTCTCAATAAATTTTGCGAGTGCAACTACTGGAAAGGTTTATACTGTGACCACAGTATAGAGCTTGTATATTACATAGCTATATACTGTGATAGTACAGCCGTACTCCAACAAACGTGTTTTTTCTTCACAGAAAAATAAAACATGAAAAGAAAAAGTGTCTAGACTTATTCACAAAATAAAATAACGGCATTTTGTTTGATTTTAATTTTATTTATATCGGGGGATTATGACTTTACTTTCGAACCGCCAGAATTTCGATTTTTAAGAAAAGGGGACTGAAAAAATATCGATTTTTCCTATTATCTTAGCCAGTTTTGATTTTTCTTTGTAATAGTTTATCAGTATTTGCTAACAATATTGTTTTGTAATAATAGAACATTATATTACTTGAGAAAATATACCGGGTGGTGCAATAGTGTGTCGGCGGAGCTTAGTGTGAAAACTAATAACGCTGCAGCAATGAGACTTTACGTACGTATTGCTATGATATTAGTACAATTGTTATAGGGTTGCCGCGATATAGCTCAGAAAACAAAATTCTCTCTCTCTCAGGTTCCCTCGGCGAAACTGTACAATGTTCACGTCAGGAATCGTGATCTTAGGAAACAGTATAAAAAAACAACAAATTACTTGAAGACAAAAAAAATGAAATAATTATTTAATTATCTTTTCTAAAATCTTTAATAAAAGTGAAAAACAGATCAGATATAATTATTTATTATAAAAAAGCAAAAAAAAAACTTTCATTAGCAAATACTCAAGAAAAAACCCTACCCACTAATTGACCAGATAGGATAAAAAAAACTTGTACTGACAAACGCGACAAAATTTACCTTATTAATTACTGAAAATAATTCACAAAGTCCATACAAAATAATAATTACTTAAAATGAATAAATAAAATACCTATAATTAAAATACATCAAATTATAGCAAACTGATACAGTAAAGAAAATTATCTAATTTAATAGCTTCTCAATAAATATAAAAATATTTTCAAACACGTGTAGGAAAAACAAAATGAAGGATATGAGCCTACTTTTTACAATATTAAAATTTTCTCTTATTATAATAAAGAATGCATTCTCTTTCTTAAAAGTAAATACTTAACTTGTATAACAGCAATAAAACTAATTCACAAACTTGATTAAATCTCGTCTCCTTATAAGCAAATTATTATAACAATTTTTATTTTAATACTCAACCAAAAATATCTCTAATTCAACAAGTGAACTTCGCGGGAGACCAAGATTTAATTTCCTTCAATATTCAACACAGGACAAGTGAAAGTCACGCATCCCTACCACGTCTAAATAAAATTCCGCATATCTATACTATATTATAATATCAAGTTGAGCGTAAATAATCTTTCTGGCATCTTTTCTTTTAAATTCAAATAACAACAAAATAAATATTAATATACACAGATTACCAAAAGACTACTATACCTCCCAAATTCTTAAACAGAAACCAAAATACAGTGTGTACCAAAACATTTGCCCCACAGAAAAATAAATTTGAAGTAAATCAATTTATTTAATTTTACTTATCCATGATATATAAAAAACCATAGCATATCTCCAAAATAACAATTTATTAAATCTGTGCAAAGCAAAGATTTCAGAAATTTTTATTTTCCGCACACAACATCTTACTATCTCTAATGTTTTCTCCAAATACAATATAATGTAAAAATTAAAACCCTTCTCCGCACACAGAATATAATTGTATAGTACCTCACAATCTTCTTAAGGATTGTTCAAGTATGGATGAAGCATACTAATGTGATATCGTCCCTTCTTAATGCGTCCATCCATTGAATAGAGCTCATATGTGACATTATTAAATATTCTTGTTATAATATACGGACCACAATAAGGAAGATCCAATTTAGCACACTTTTGTTGATTTCTTCTGGCAACCCTGTATCTTCTAACAATAACTGTATCACCAATATTAAACCTAGTTCTTTCTTTGATTTTTTCATTTTCTCGGCGCACATACATCTCCCCTTGCCTATGTAGTCTTCCTCGAACAAAATTATTTCTCTCTTCTAGATTATGAACAACTTCTCCATGCAAATCCCAGGGCCGACTAGGAGTCATTCCATTCATCAAAGTCGCTGGACACTCTTCAGTAAGGGTATTGGGCGAATTGTTCATGGAATCTTCTATCTGTTGGACATACTGGACCCAGCCTACATGGTGTTCATGGGTTTTCATCCTCAAAAATTTGATTACCTCTTGAATATACCGCTCACATGGATTGGCACATGGATGGCGTATCGAAGAAAAACATACATTAATAGTTTGTTCATTCAAAGCATTTATAAATCTATCATTAGTAAAATAACTAGCATTATCTGCTAAAATGCGTCTCATTTTTCCTTGATTTTGTACGAAGTTATTAATACATAAAAGTGCAATCTCAGAATTGTATTTTGTAGTGGGAAACAGCCTAACAAATTTAGTAAAAATATCCACCATAACAAATATATTTCTATACCCATAATCTCCTGGTATTAAATTTCCATCGCTACTAAATCCAATTTATTATTCACTATTATACTTTTTATATCATGTTGCAATGTGCGATTTTTATGCTTTCCAAAATAACATTGATTACAATTCCTTACCACCCTTTTCGCAATACTTCTATCCTTAACAGCATAAAAAGCTTCTCTAAAAGTTAACCAAACTTTCCTAGTCCCAATATGTCCCAGTTCATTATGAATAATAGACATTGCTTGACGAGCATACATTTCATTTACAACCACATTATACTGATCACGAATCTGTTTTTTAATAAGCCCATCATGAAAAATTTAATCTTTATAATTCCCCACATTTCGCAATTCCTCTTTAATATGATCAAAACATTCATCCTGCTGGACCTGACGGATCTCAACATAGTCAAACATTCCCTCAGCTGCATATCTATTATAAGCATTTAACTCTACATGATTGAAGTTACTTTTTATGTTGTACATTCTTGTTAAAGCATCAGCGGTAACATTTAGAACACCTCTGATATGTCTAATTTGAAATGAATATTCTGATAACAACAATGACCATCTATATATTCGATTATTTGAAAATCTAGTTGACAAAAGTGACGTCAACGCCGCATGATCTGATTCTACAATAAATTTTTTAGCCAACAAATAAAAACGTAATTTATTTACAGCATGCACTACAGCAAGCAACTCTTTTTCTCCCACAGTATATCTTAATTCATATTTTTTTAATAGCCTTGAAATGAAACAAATAGGCTCTTCATTTCCCTCATCATCTAACTGAATTAAAACTCCACTTATAGCAGAATCACTAGCATCAACTCTTAACAAAAATTCTTTAGAAAAATCAGGCAGTACTAATAACAAACTATTATAAAATTCATTCTTAACCTTTTCAAAAGCATCTATTCTTTCTTTAGACCAAATAAATTTTTCATTCTTTCTTAATAATTCATACAATGGTGCACATAATTTTGCCAAATACGGAACAAATCTTTTATAATAGCCCACAATACCAAGAAAACCTCTCAACATTTTCACATTCTTAGGTCTAGGATAATTTTTTATAACCTCCAGCCTAGAATCATCCACACTGACATATTTTAAACTTAAATTATATCCAAGGAATTTAATTTCCTTTTTAAAAAACTCACATTTCTTAATATTAATTTTTAAACCATTATTTGCTAATACCTCTATAACCTTCCTTAAATGTTCCATGTGTTCTTCAATTGTCTTGCTAAATATTAAAATATCATCTATATAATGGGATACAAACGATTCATAAGGTTCTAAAATTTGTTGCATTGCTCTAATTAAGGCAGCAGACGAGCTACTTAGTCCATATGGTACCACTTTAAATTGGTATACAGCTCCATCTACCATAAAACCACAATATTTTCTACTCTTTCCTTCTAAAGGCACCAACCAAAAAGAACTTTTTAAATCCAACTTAGTATAAATCATAGCGTCGTTGCACTTAGATAATAACGTTTCCACAGTTACAGGAGTCTCAAATTGCATCTTGGTACGATCATTCAACCTTCTCACATCCAAAGATAGGCGAATATCTCCACACTTCTTTTGAACCACCACCAGCGGATTGACATACCTCGTGACACCTCTCTCAATAACACCATCTCGCAACATCTTTCTTACTTCTTCTCTCACCTTCTGCATATTTTTGGGAATTGGATAATTTTTAATTTTAAATGGTCTCGACTCATCTACTTCTAATGAATGTACATAATTTTTAGCAATACAGGGAAATTTATCTACCAAGGAAATATTCTTCTTTATCATATCTTTGACATTTTCTTTATATTTTTCTTCAACATTAAGTTCAAGTAAATCTACATCTTCAGGCACCTCGATACACATATTATTGGACTCTATTTCTTTAACCTCTTCAACCTCTTCATAATTTTCACCATTTATACTATTTATAACTTCTTTTACTTCATATACCATTTCCATATTATTTATAACCTTTTCATTTTCTTCATCTACTTCATCCTGCTGAAACCAAGAAACTACTTGATTCTCCACCACCATACATTTTCTCTCAATGTCTATTACTGCCTTTATTTTCTCTAACAGGTCCATTCCAATAATACCATCTCTTTGTAAACCTTTGACTCACATAAATTCTCCCAAAAACTTGTTATCTTTTACCATAAATTCAACTACATAAATTTTATTTACCATTGCTATTATCTTTTTCGTCGCAGACACAATTGTAATTTTTCTTGTAGGTATATATTTACCTGCATTCATACTTTCTAATTTTTTTATTATTTGATCATCCAAGATTGAAATTTCACTCCCCGTATCAACTAAACAATTTACTTTCACTCCTCCCATAGTAACTTTTATATGTGGCAACATCTTATTATCTAATTGATTTGAATCATTCTCTCTCATTGCATTCATACTAATTATCTCCTTGGTTGGCCCATCTAAAAATCCTGACACTTTGCCTTTTCCTCTCTCTCTACATTTTCTCTACTATTTTTTTGTTCAGTACCATTATACGAAAAATTTTTATTTACTCTTTCATTCTGTATATAATTACGATTTCTATTTTCCTCTCTTAATTGACATGCTCTATCATTCTCTCTATTCCAATTTACATTTCTATTTTCTACCTGTGGTCTCACAAATCTATTTGTCATGTTATAATTGTGTGAATTTCTTTCTCTATCATTAAAATTTCTTTGCTCTCTATATCTTATACCATTTCTATCATATTTTAACATATTAAAACTTTGAAATCTATTTCCATACTCAGCATCATCTAATCTCCTCAATAATTCTATAAATTGACTAATGGTCTTTATATTTTGTATGGCCACTGCCTGACTTACTTCAAAATCAAAATGACATGCTAATTGTGTAACCAATCAATTTCTAGCATAGCAGGAGTTAAATATTTTAAAATTGAATATTTTTTATTATATATGTCTCACGATTATCTGAACCTCCTTTCTTAAAATTACCAAATAATAAATCTTTTCTCACCCTCATTTGTGCCATCTGTCCCCAATACTGCTGTGTGAATCTCTTTTCAAAATCCTCGAACGTCATCACCTCATCAGAAATCATGTCCCACCAGATAAGAGCATCGTCCTTCAAACAATTTCTCACCATCTGCAGCTTTCTACCATCTCCTGGAACATTCCCCAAACATGCCTACAAATTCTTCAGAAAACCCATCGGATTTATTGATGTTGATCCATAAAACTTAGGCAAAGCATCATCTGATACTGGCATCGGAATATATTTTGTTATTTCACCATTTCCACGAATTTGTTCATTTTTTATTGCTGTTATCTTCTCTTCCACCTTTTCCAATTCTTTTTCATTTAATACATTTCTCTGTAGCACTTTTATGCATTTATCTTCAATAATATTCATTCTTTCTAACATTTCTTCTTTCATTACATCAACTTTAATTTTTAATTCTTCAATATCTTGTTTATTTTCTTCTATTTTCTTTATTTGACCATCCACCTGCCCAAACTTTGCCATTAATACCTCAAAATTTCTTTGCATCCTTTCTTCCATCTTGTCCATTCTTTCTCCCATTTCCAATATCATTTCCATCAACCTTTTATTTTCTCCTTCTTCTTTTTTCTTTAAGATAGACTCCATACCCTGGCTCTGCTCCTGCGACTCATCACTCTCATACCCTGCTGGTTGCCTCCATTCCATTTTCTTTTCTCCCTCCATTTTGTTTAACACATCCAAATTTTGTTGAGCGCCTTGTAAATTTCTACTTCCTTCCATTTTCAAACCACGTTGTTTCAGCCAAAATAATTGCTTTTCTGCCACACTTTGGTTGCCGCCAAAATAATTGCTTTTCTGCCCCACGTTGATTGCCGCCAAAATAATTGCTTTTCTGCCCCACGTTGGTTGCCGCCAAAATAATTGAGCTATGATATTAGTACAATTGTTATAGGGTTGCCGCGATATAGCTCAGAAAACAAAATTCTCTCTCTCTCAGGTTCCCTCGGCGAAACTGTACAATGTTCACGTCAGGAATCGTGATCTTAGGAAACAGTATAAAAAAACAACAAATTACTTGAAGACAAAAAAAAATGAAATAATTATTTAATTATCTTTTCTAAAATCTTTAATAAAAGTGAAAAACAGATCAGATATAATTATTTATTATAAAAAAACAAAAAAAAAAACTTTCATTAGCAAATACTCAAGAAAAAACCCTACCCACTAATTGACCAGATAGGATAAAAAAAACTTGTACTGACAAACGCGACAAAATTTACCTTATTAATTACTGAAAATAATTCACAAAGTCCATACAAAATAATAATTACTTAAAATGAATAAATGTAATACCTATAATTAAAATACATCAAATTATAGCAAACTGATACAGTAATAGTTATTTATGTACCAAGTCAGTAAAGTGATACTTTATCGAACGAGTCTGGTTTACGAGCCAAGCGAGTGAAGCGAGCGCGGCGAGTAAAAGACGAGTTCGATAAAGGTACTTTACTGACGTGGTGCATACAAAATTTTATCGCCAACCGTGAAAATTGTTAATTTTAAAAATAAAGATATAATAACTTATGACAGTTTATGACAGTGACAAACGATTTATGTTTAGAGTCATCAGTCATGGCTACGTTGACAGATATTAGCGGCAGGTAAAGTACTTTATTGTACAGTACGATAAAGTGTTTGTTTACCTCCGTAAAACGCTATGGTAACGCATCACTTTACTGACGGTTGGCGATAAAGAAAATTATCTAATTTAATAGCTTCTCAATAAATATAAAAATATTTTCAAACACGTGTAGGAAAAACAAAATGAAGGATATGAGCCTACTTTTTACAATATTAAAATTTTCTCTTACTATAATAAAGAATGCATTCTCTTTCTTAAAAGTAAATACTTAACTTGTATAACAGCAATAAAACTAATTCACAAACTTGATTAAATCTCGTCTCCTTATAAGCAAATTATTATAACAATTTTTATTTTAATACTCAACCAAAAATATTTCTAATTCAAGAAGTGAACTTCGCGGGAGACCAAGATTTAATGTCCTTCAATATTCAGCACAGGACAAGTGAAAGTCACGCATCCCTACCACGTCTAAATAAAATTCCGCATATCTATACTATATTATAATATCAAGTTGAGCGTAAATAATCTTTCTGGCATCTTTTCTTTTAAATTCAAATAACAACAAAATAAATATTAATATACACAGATTACCAAAAGACTACTATACCTCCCAAATTCTTAAACAGAAACCAAAATACAGTGTATACCAAAACATTTGCCCCACGGAAAAATAAATTTGAAGTAAATCAATTTATTTAATTTTACTTATCCATGATATATAAAAAACCATAGCAGTATGTAGTATGCGACTGTGCATTTTCTAATTTTATTTACAAATATACAGGGTGTTAAATATGTCGTGTCTAAGTTATCGATCTTTATTGGTTATTTTCTCGTTTTTTTAAATCTAACCTATAATATTTTTATAAGTCAGCATATTCCTTGTAAAATCGCCTTTAAAATGGTACCAATAACATAGTACTTATTTCTAGTATTTTCAAAGTTATAACCCTTTAATGGGATATACTCATGTTTATAACATGCAAAATGCGGGGCATCTAATAGTTGGTTGGCCATGAAAATAAAACAAAGTAATTTTAACAAACACCTGTTTTTCAAATGCTTTATCATTAGTTTTAGAAATACATTTTGAAAATTTTCGATAATAAAACAATCTTAATTTAAAATGTGTTCAAATATATTTCCATTCTGCTCTACACATGCTCTCAACCGTCTCTGTATCGACAGACTTACATTCTCAGCTAAGTTATTCTCACTTAATTGAAGAAAAGCGTTTCTTATTCGTTGCTGCATGTTCTCTGCCGTTGTAGGAGGTGTTGCGTAAACAATGTTTTTTACAGTTGGCCACAGAAAGAAATCACAAGGTGTGAGATCTGGTGATCGTGGTGGCCAGCTTATCAAACTTCGTCTCCCAATCCACATATTGGTGAATACCCTATCTAAATGTGCTCTTGCAGCAGCACCATAATGTGCTGGTGCACCATCATGTTGGTACCACAATCTCCTGATGACGTTATCTGGGAGGCCTTCTAATAGCAATGGTAAATTATTTTGTAGGAAATTTGTGTAGATTGCACAATTTAAAGTATTATCAAAAAAGAATGGACCAATAATAGTGTTTCCTATGATGCCTCCCCATGTGTTAACACTCCATTTTTGTTGATATAAAATGGGCTGAACAAAATGTGGGTTTGTAGTGTCATAATAATGGGTATTTTTTCTGTTTGTGGTTCCACAATTAGCAAATGTTGCTTCATCTGTGAAAAGCACATGATCTAGAAAAGTTATATCGTGTCGTAATTGTAAAAGTAGCCATTCACAGTACACTAGTCTCCTTTCAAAGTCCGTTTGTAATAAGCCTTGATGATTTTGAATTTTGTAAGGGTGAAACTTATGTTTTTTTAAAATCCTTTTTACAGCAGTGACTTCTATCCCGTGTTGTTTCGAAATTATCCTTGTAGATACGTGCGGATTTTCCACAATGGACTGGGCGACTATCACTTCATTATCTTCTGTAATCATAGTCTTACTTCTTTCATGTTCGACGTAATTCACTGAACCCGTTCGAAGAAACCTTATTAACAAATTTTCAAACGTTTTACTATCCGGTGCTCTTCGGTCGGGATATTCCATCGCATATGTTCTTGATGCTAAAAATGGATTTCTGTTGCTAGCGCCAAGAGCAAATACCATGTCTATGAGCTTCTCTTTCGAAAAATTCATTTTAAAGCAAAAACAACAATAAACTATTATGGTATCTAAATGAGAAATAATGTCAATAAAGCGATATAACTGATAACAAGGTGAATACAACACGTAACAACTACTAACAAACAAACGGAAATTAATAATTCACTAGCCGAACTTAATTTATAACAACAAAACGCAATTACAGAAAAGAGAAAATACAGAAAACGACTTTTTATGGACTTTTGAAGTAGAGATTTGACGTTTGGTTGTACAGCCATTTTTTTTTTAAACCAAGGCCAACCAACTATTAGATGCCCCACATATTGCATATTATAAACATGAGTATATCCCATTAAAGGGTTATAACTTTGAAAATACTAGAAATAAGTACTATGTTATTGGTACCATTTTAAAGGCGATTTTACAAGGAAGTCAGCATATTAATATGCTGACTTATAAAAATATTATAGGTTAGATTTTAAAAAAACGAGAAAATAACCAATAAAGATCGATAACTTAGACACGGCATATTTAACACCCTGTATATTTATTCACTTTGTTCAACCTCAAAACAAATAACGTGTTAGTCCATAAATTAGTAACACAAGAGTTACGTGAGGCATTCTACCCATTTACAGACTACAGCTAAAAATGGTAGATGCTGCAACTGTCAAGATTTTAACAATATTATCAATAAAATCAAAACGAACAGTCTGAAGTGCACATATCCATATATCATTGCAAAGATAATTTGAATGGCTATCATTATCTAGAAAGCATAGCAATGTATTTAAAATAAAAAAGTTGAATGTGGTTGCGAAAATTTGGAACACCCTGTATATTTGTAAATAAAATTAGAAAATGCACAGTCGCATACTACATACGTACGTAAAGTCTCATTGCTGCAGCGTTATTAGTTTTCACACTAAGCTTCGCCGACACACTATTGCACCACCCGGTATATTTAATAAACCCTGCTTATATTAGATGCTTATTATAAATCACAATAAAGTATTGTTATTGAACTGCATCATACAAAAACTTCCTTGAACACTGTAATGTGCAGAAAGTGCAAGTCATTCCGCCCCTTGCAAAATCGTTTTTTCCTATTATCTTGGCCAATTTCGACTTTTTCTTTGAAATACGTTGGAACAATTTAGAACAAACCTAGAACAACCTGAAACGACTGTCAGAAAGTTTTTCGAAATTGATACCGGAAGTAGGTCTTTTACTCTTATCAAAAATCAGTTTTTTGCATATATTTTGCAAGTCATGCTATTGAGACAGCTACGCTACGAATATAAAAGTATTTAAAAATTAATTTTAAATATCTTTTGTATAAAAAAAAAATTCAAAATACGGACCGGAAGTATCAGTTTTACTCCTATCGAATAGCTATTTTTTGCCAATATGTCGTAAATTATGCATTCTATAAATATTTGTCAACAGTACGAAAGTATTTAGAGTTGGTTTTGAAATATTTTTTGTATAAACGAAATTTCAAAATTCGGACCGGAAGTAACACTTTTACTCTTCGCGAGTAGCACTTTCTTTCGAATATCTCGCAAAGTATGCATTCTATAGATATTTATTAAGAGAATAGAGGTACTTATAATGGGTTTTTAATTAATTTTTATATAAAAAAAATTTAAAACTATAATTTGAAACGCCCATACGTATAAGAAAGTCGTGTGGTGGCCACACCTCATTTTTTCCTATTAACTCAGCCAATTATGATTTTTTATTTGAAATACTTTGGAACAATCTAAAACAAACCTAGGATAACCTAGAACAACCGTCAGAATTTCGATTTTCGAAAAAAGGGGGGTTTGCGAAAAATTGGTTTTTGCCATTTTCTCAGCCGATTATGATTAATTTTTGGAAATACTTTGGAACAATTGAGAACAAATCTAAAACAATCTGGAACAATGATCAGATTTTCGAAATAAAGAGGGGCCAACTTCTCACTTTTGGATATAGTTTTTTGGCAATATCTTTTGATATATGAGATACGGTCTTGATGTATTAGAACAGTGTTTCGAACAAATCTAGAACAACCTGAAACAGAATTTTAATTTTCGAAAAAAGAGGGGCTATAAGAAAATCGCTTTTCCTATTAACTCAGCCAATTAAGATTTTTTTTTGAAATACTTTGGAAAAATTTAAAACAAACCTGGAATTACCGTCAAAATTTTGATTTTCGAAAAAGGGGGCCCTGGCAAAAAATTGTTTTGTTTTTCCCATTTTCTCGGCCGATTATGATTTATTTTTGAAATACTTTGGAACAATTGATAACCAACTTAGAGCAACCTGGAACAACCGTCACAATTCCGAATTCCGAAAAAAGAGGTCTAACTTCACACACCCAAAAGTGAAACTAAAACGACATGTGCGTGTATCGTTATAGTTATTTACGAACCAAGTGCGGAAAGACTATTTTTCCGCATGAGCGCACATTGTAAGCACGAGCGACCGCAGGAAGCGAGTGCTTTTAATTGCGCGAATGCGTGGAAGATGTCTTCACGCAAGTGGTTTGTACAATATTTTTTGTACGAACATTAAATTAAAAAAATATTATTGATTAATGTCATTGGTATCATACCTAACCTAAGATAGATTACCTAATTAATTTAAGCATTTAATGTACGTAACTATTACTCACCTTTCCCTGAAATTAAGTTATTATATTCTTACACATGGCAAACATGAGGTATTTATTCTTATATTTATAAATTTATAGTACATTTATTGCGTTTTTTGGTTTAAATAGAAACAATTCCGAACTGCCAATATGAATGTCGATGTGGTACAAATAGATGGCGCGTGAATCTTGCTTAAGATGTCGCTTAAAATATCGTCAAATAGATGGACCCACCATTTTTTTTTCGCAGAATTTTTAATTATTTTTCCTATTTCCCCAAAGTTTAGTGAAGAATAGTGGAGGGAAGTAGTATTTTATAGACTAAATTTTATTACCACCAAGTTAGATTTTTTTTTAAATGTCCCAAAGTGCCAGTGTTTTTTTCAATTTTTACAGTCGCCTCAACCGGGAAAACGTACTTCCCAGTCGAGCTACACATGCGCCAAATGTGACTTTACAGGCGGTGAGTACAAAAAGAATTTTTCGAATTTCCGGAATATGTCACAGAGTGAGTAATTAAGAATTATTTGGATTACGAAATACTCGCACACGCAAGTATACCAGCACTTCGTACCTATACAATACCACTTGAAGGAAGAACTTTAAGGCCTACCACCTGACGAGTTCAAGAAAAGGGCTGTTGATGGAGAGGAAGTCCTACGGCGTCGAAGATCTTTGAAGTGACCCCCCCCCCCTATGGTCAAGGTCTAGTTACGCATAACTGTATACTTCTAGAACAAGTAGCCTCGCGTTACACAAGAAATATACCGATTAGAGATCTACCTGAAGTCATAGCGGCTCAACAAAACATTAGGAATAAAATGTGAGGTGTGGCCACCACACTACTTTCTGATATGTATTAGCGTATCAAATTATAGAATTTTCAGATTTTTTTTAATCAAAAATTATTCAAGGTCCTATTCTAAGTACTTCTATTGTCTTGATAAATTTCTATAGAATGCATACTTTGCAAGATATTCGAAAAAAAGTACCACTCGCTAAGAGTAAAGTGATACTTCTAGTCCGAATTTAGAATTTCATGTATGCCAAATACATTGCAAATCCAGCTCTAAATACGTTTGTACTCTTGACAAATATATATAAAATGCATCATTTACGACATATTTGCAAAAACTCGTTATTCGATAAGAATAAAAGTGTTACTTCCGATCCGAATTTTGAAATTTTTTTTATACAAAAGGTATTGAAAATTAAGTTCTAAATACTTTTATACTCGTAATGTACCTATCTAAAACGCATGACTTGCAAAATATTTGCAAAAAACTTATTTTCGATAAGAGTAAAAGGCATATTTCCGGCAGGAATTTCGAAAAACTTTTTTAATAAAACTCTTCTCAAATTAATTTTGAGTACATTTGAATTCTTTATAAATTTGCTTAAACTTAGTAGTTGACGAAATATTGGCAAAATTCAATTTCTTCACTGAAGTAAACTACTACTTCCGGTCTACCGATTTTACTGAAAAAGTAATCAGATCTCAAGAGGGAGATTATACACGTAAATACAAAATTTGGAATTGATATCTATAGCGGTTTGACCGCTATAGACCCCTTTTAAGGTCACATATATACAGCACATGGACGTTTAGTGCTTAATATATACATTCTCATTTTCCATCTGTTACTTGATATACATATATCAGTACGATTTAGAAATTCGAATTCAGACACCGACGGTAGCTCAGTTGGTAGAGCAACCGGCTAGTAATCGGTATGCCTGGGTTCGAATCCCAGCCGTGTCGGTAATTTTTAATTAAAAAAAATTACCTAATTAATTTAATAGTCAGTGGTAAAATTATAAAATTATAATTTTCAAACACTGCAAATTAGCGAGTTTTAAAAATTATTTAAAACTAGTATAACGACCTACAAATCGTCCAATAAAAATTAATATATATTTACTTATATGAGGTCAATAAAAATTTAATATCACATATATATATATATATATATAAATGCGGATCTTAGGATATAATATATGACAAAGAATTTTATGGGGCAATTCCGCTGAAAATGCAACTGCAGACACGTGTTTCGAACTGGTTGGTTCTCGTCAGTGCAGTGTAGCCAAGGAATAAGATGGGAAACCTTGGATATCAAAAGCATAAATCAGAGACACATACAGGAGACAGACTACCAAATGAGGCCTCAGCCAGAATCTCCTCGGTTTTGAGGATTCATTCAAACGTCGCCGCGAGGCAGACATTGTCCACCTGCGTGCCATCTGAACCCCTAGGATATGAATTGAAGAGAAAATGAATGCGGATCTTAGGATATAATATATGACAAAGAATTTTATGGGGCGGCGACGTTTGGATGAATCCTCAAAACCGAGGAGATTCTGGCTGAGGCCTCATTTGGTAGTCTGTCTCCTGTATGTGTCTCTGATTTATGCTTTTGATATCCAAGGTTTCCCATCTTATTCCTTGGCTACACTGCACTGACGAGAACCAACCAGTTCGAAACACGTGTCTGCAGTTGCATTTTCAGCGGAATTGCCCCATAAAATTCTTTGTCATATATTATATCCTAAGATCCGCATTCATTTTCTCTTCAATTCATATCCTAGGGGTTCAGATGGCACGCAGGTGGACAATGTCTGCCTCGCGGCGACGTTTGGATGAATCCTCAAAACCGAGGAGATTCTGGCTGAGGCCTCATTTGGTAGTCTGTCTCCTGTATGTGTCTCTGATTTATGCTTTTGATATCCAAGGTTTCCCATCTTATTCCTTGGCTACACTGCACTGACGAGAACCAACCAGTTCGAAACACGTGTCTGCAGTTGCATTTTCAGCGGAATTGCCCCATAAAATTCTTTGTTATATATATATATACCGTATAAAGTGAAAATAGCACACACTAACTACAATAACCTCAACTCTTTATACACCCCTCTCAAAGATAAAATCCCCACGTTAAAAAAAACCATCATAGTGTACAAAATACCATGTAATGATTGCAATGGCATATACATAGGACAGACTTCTCAACATTTAAAAGACAGAATAAATGGTCATAAATTTTCAAATAACTCCACTACACTCAAAAAACATACCAATACAACAAATCATTCCTTCAACTATCCAAATACTTCAATTATAACTACAGAAAAAAACCACAACATCTTAGAAAGCATCCACATCCAAAAAAACAAAAATACAATAAACGATAGGACAGATATAAATAACCTATCAAATATTTATTTTTCTATTTTATAATAAATACAAGTACGACGCTGTGTTTCCTTTAAGCATAGACCTGTTATATATATATGGACTAACCGTTCCATCAAATAAGTGTAGCGAGCATTGATATAAACGAAAGAGTGCGATAGCACTACTGGCTGTACAACTCGTGGGACACAGAGCGATAGATTTAGGTCACGTGAGCTATGGCAAAAGACGAGGGAGTTTACCACTAGTTTAAATGCACAATATATGACAATCGGTAGTATTTTTATTTTTTTAAAGGTAATAATAAGAAAATATGTAATGTGATAGCTATATTTCAATAAAAGGAACTATAAACTAAAGTAATAATATAATAAAAAGATAAAATAAATTATATTTATATTTTTTTTATAATAATATTGTATAACATCTTGAACATTAAATAGGAATTTCATTAATTTTGAACATGTAACAAAGAAAAACACAAACTTGGTTCAATTAAAATACGTTTATTACATTTTTTAAAATACATTACAATATATTAAATTTTTAAAAAGCGATACCTCAATTTTTCTCCAAAAAATTAATCATTTCTCATATACAAGTATTTTATGTAAATTGAAGTAAATAATTTTATTAGGTAAATGCCAGCAGTTGAAAAATATTTTATGCTGTAAAAATATTTTTCATTTCTAACCATGATTATTAATATTTAAACATATATTGTGGGAAGTTTTAATACTAAGTGTATAGGTACTTTAAAAATAATAATATTAGTAGACTAACAAGACCAAGTAAAAAAAATATTGGTAAAATTGAAATGAATACTGAATACGTATCAAAATATTGTTTCTTACACCTACTTTGCTAAAGGAATTACTTAAACTATTGTGTCGTGATATGATGCGAGAACACTCTTTTGATTGTTTAAATTGTCAATTACAAACAATTTTAATAATGTTAATCGTTTATGTACTCTCTTCCACACTATATATGAAGTGGAATACTCCGTTCCTTTTCCAGTTTTAATCCAGTTATACGTAATTTGGATGTTTTCTGCATTAAATGAGATGAAAAATTGAAGACTGAAGGAACAATACCCTTCTTTGGAACGCAGTGTCCAAATTGGATTTCATAATCTGTCATAGTAAAGTGTTGTCCACACAATTTTGCATTTATAGATGGACAATAATCATTTCCACGCATTGCTGCTATCCATTTCTGACTCATTTCTGGATCTTTTCGAAAACTAGAAATTCATTAATTTTTAGACAATATGTAAATACCATAATCAATGTTACATCCACCTGTGAAACTTCAAACCCTTCCTATATCTAGCTGTACATCCATAACAATTTTGAACTGTTATAATGAATTTTAATAAATTGTTTATAGGGAAAATAGAAAAATAATTAGTTAAAATGGAAACTAGAACAACAAAACAATGTCTATGTATACTTACAGACCAATTTAAACTAAAAGTAATTAAGTATCTACACCTTGCTACACCTAAACTCCTTATATTAAACACTACCTACTTAAGAACGTCTAACAAAAATTATCCAGAACTAAACTAAAAAAGAATATCTATACTTTTATCACTTGCAGACATTAAAAACGAACACAAGAGACTATAAACTAATAACAAATAAGTATAGTATAATAAGGAAAACGATTTAATGGGCATTTATTGCCTAATAAACCGTATTACTTATTTGTTATTGCCCAACGATATTTGGTTTTTTTCTATAAAATAAAACCTGCATTTTGTTTACTACCTACTAATAATGTGTATTAACCTTATGTTTACTAGTTTATGCCACTTTATACACAAATTTTCACAGGAATATATATTTTTTTAATTAAAATACATATATGTTCAACATAGGATTATATGGTGTTTTGCCATACTACAGCTGATGGAGATCTATCTATCTCCCTCGTTCGTTTATATCAATGCCTCTCTTTCTAAGCTCAGTCCATACCTATAAGAGGTCTATGCCTTTAAGCATACGTTCAAATACAACACAAATAAAAATACATTAAAAACCATCAATGCATTTTTATAGTACAAACACATTTTAAAATATTCATTTATATGTATCCGTTCAAAACATCTTTGCTTTTCAATGAACACGTACACCTTTAAATATCCAATACACTCATTTGAAAAGTAATTAACATTTTGGATAACACTAAAAAAGCAAAAGAATGTATACATTCCTGATAATATTCAAAAAAATAAAGAAAAAGAAAACAGATGTGCAGGCGTTGTGCGAGTGGAAAATCTTTTGGAGATTTTAATATATATTTTTTAAATTGTAAATAAATGTAGGATCAATTTTAATAACACATGACATAAGTTATTTTTAGAATTATTTTGCATATAATGTTAGATTAATATACTCATAATTGTTACAGCTTATAAAATTTTTTGAGAAAGATAGAACGGACACGTGTTTCGAACTACTTGGTTCTCGTCAGCGCATTGTAGCCAAGGAATAGGATGGGATAACCTTGGAGCTGAAAAACATCAATCAGAGACATACACAGGGGATAGCCTACCAATTGAGGCTTCAGCTAGAGTGTCCTCGATGTTTTCAGCTCCAAGGTTATCCCATCCTATTCCTTGGCTACACTGCGCTGACGAGAACCAAGTAGTTCGAAACACGTGTCCGCAGTTGCATTTTCAGCGGAGTTACCCCATTAAATTCTGTACTTAATTATTCCATGATCCGCAATATTTCTTTTCTTCATTCTCATCCTATGGGTTTCAGATGGCGCGCAGGTGGACAATGTCTACCTCGCGGCGACGTTAGATTCATCCTCAATATCGAGGACACTCTAGCTGAAGCCTCAATTGGTAGGCTGTCCCCTGTGTATGTCTCTGATTGATGTTTTTCAGCTCCAAGGTTATCCCATCCTATTCCTTGGCTACACTGCGCTGACGAGAACCAAGTAGTTCGAAACACGTGCCCGCAGTTGCATTTTCAGCGGAGTTACCCCATTAAATTCTGTACTTAATTATTCCATGATCCGCAATATTTCTTTTCTTCATATATGTATGTATATACAGATTATAAACCACTCCTAAAGTCACTGCATCGTATGTCGGAATGACTCGGAAAAATAGTAGCGGGGCGACGTGACGTAAGCGCTAGCATCAGTTGCATTCTGTTGATGAAATAGAGCAGTTGATGTTTTCGTAAAAGTTTGAGTTATTTCTTACGTACATTAAATTTATTTTCTTAAATTTCATAATAAAGTACGCAAGCAAATGATTTCGATAATCACGTGAAAGGAACTACATTTTTATCAGATTTTGTTAGAACATTTTCCTGTTTTAATAAATTTAAACAGGTAATGAAAATTGTAATTTCAGTGTAGTATTTAAAACAAGTTTTTAATAAAAAAAAGCATACACATCTAAGTAGTCTTCAGAAGTTGGTTCACTCTAATAAAATGAAAAAAAAACATTACATCCGTACCTAAAGAAGCCAGTAAATAGTGGTAATAAAGAAATAACGTAAAAGCAGTTCAAATAATCGCAAATATGCCAAAGCGAATATAGAAAGTACCAGCGTGTTATATTTACGAAAACATCAACTACCCTACTTCATCAACAGAATGCAACTGATGCTATTCTAACGGCAGCGCTTACGTCACGTCGCCCCGCAACTATTTTTCCGAATCCTTCCGACATACGATGCAGTGACTTTAGGAGAGGTTTATAATCTGTGTATATATATAAAAGTAGAGGGTCTCAGCCGATTCTGGAACCTCCTCATTGACCTTGATCATGCACGCAGCATAGATCACGGTCAATGAGGAGGTTCCAGAATCGGCTGAGATGGAACGGTCAAGGTCATGTCAAGGTCGCGTCAAGGTCATGTTAAGGTCGCGTCAAGGTCAAGGTCAGACAAGTCAATGTAACTATAAGGTTGTAGGAAGGGTAATATCTGAAGGTGGATATTATATATCTAAGTGGGGTTTAGCGACTATATATAATTATATTCTTTCTTTCTCATCATCATTCAGTTATAGTGATAACATTTAGTGAATATGTGCGTCACATTTCTAAAACAAAGCAGATTAGATATAGATAAATTAAATTCATTGTCACCAACGATAGAAGAAGAAATTGCAATGTTAATCTTTGATGAATATGATACAGAAGATGATGAAAAAGATAGTGAAGAGGAGGATGAAGAGGGTGAAGAAGAAGAAGAAGAAGAATATGTTTTGGATAATGATGATGAGAATGATATCTTCGACATGGAGACAATCATTTTAATGAATGATTTGGATAATTTGGACAGTGTTTATTGTAATTTTGAAGACTTTTAATAACATCAGTTATATGCATTGTCAGGTGTACATACATAGGTATAAGTAAATAGATGTAAAATGTTTAATGTAAATAAGTTCATGAAATTCGTAAGTAGGAGGAGTGGGGTGGGGGGCTTGAGATGTAACCTCCGATGGCAGGTTTATAAGAAGATCGTTCCTTCATTCGAATAATAGTTCAAGTCTGTACCTACTGAAGTGTTGTTTCGTTTAAATATATAGTTCGTGGATAGTAACTCAAAATGTTTGAATGTGATTATTGTTGTAAAAAGTTTTCACGAGCCGATAACAGAATTCGTCATAAGGCAGGTTCATGTAAAGGAAAGAGAAGAAGAGTTGATGATGGTGATAATAAATTAGATTTAATGAAATGTGAAGTATGTGATATATACGTAGAGAAGAATTGTTATACTGCACATACTCGCAGTGCAATACATCGAAGTAAGGCTTTCATAATAATTGATGATGGAGTAAAGAAAAGTTGCCGAACATTCTATATTATATTTAGGGTTCTTTTAAATAAAAGTCTCCTTGTGCAAGTAAACTATTTATTTCACTTAAAACGGTTACATGTCAACAACCTCAATGAGCGCGTTGCTCTGTACTTAGCTGCTCATCGTTGCCAACCTAGACATACTAAAAACATTTCATTTAAATATTAAACATCTCCTTTTCTTTCAGTTACAAAATCTCTGTATCTTGAAGGTGGGTTAATAACACGACCAGCTCTAGTTCTGTACTTTCCTTGATTTTGCTGTCCTGTTACCAACTCATCTCCCTGATCTCTTACAGTCTTTTCTCTTAATTCTATTGTATCATCTAAGTCGCATGTGGATATTACTTTAAATTCATTTTGAGATTTCCGTAAATCTCTCCTATTTCTTCTTATTATTTTATCTGCCTCTGTTCTAACCAAATACGACCTAGGTGAAACATGTTAATTTTTCCTAATTGCCATTCTTTTTTTTCATGATTATATATATTTACAGTTTCATTCTTATTTAATTCTGGCAATTCTTTAACATTTTTATTATACTGTTTTCTACTAATACTTTGTTTTAATGCTAATTTGTTAAGAACATCTGTTCTATCAAATTTTTCTTTAAGTATTTCTGTACTTATCGGTAACTTTGTTTTACAAATTCGTCCCATTAACAATTGTGACGGACTTGCATTCATATTTTTCAGTGGCGTATTTCGATATTGCATCAAGGCCGTATACAAATCTTTATTTTCCTCTCTACATTTCTTTATTAACAACTTAGCAATATTCACACCCTTTTCTGCTAACCCGTTTGATTGAGCATATTCAGGACTTCTTGATACAATCTCGAAACTCCATTCATTAGCAAACAATTTAATTTCATGACTGGTAAATGGAACATTGTCACAAACTAAAATGTCTAGACTTCCAAATCTAGCAAATACTTGTTTTAATCGCTTTATTACTTCTTTACTTGATTTATCTTTACAACTTAGTAATTCTAACCAATTTGAATAAGTGTCATACAGCACAAGATAAACTTTATTTGCATATGTAAAATGGTCTGCTGATATTCTTTGCCAAGGCCTTTCTGGTATTTCATAGCTTAATAATGTTTCTTTACAGTTCTTTTTGGCAAACTTATTACAAATTTTACATCTTTTAATATAATTTTCTATATCTATACTAATGTTAGGCCAATAAAAAAGTTGTCTCGCTCTCGCTTTACACTTTTCTATTCCAAGGTGCCCTTCATGCACTAAACTTAACATTTCTACTCTAAGTGACTTAGGTACTACAATTTTTTGATTAATAACTAATACTTGTTCGCATACATTTAATTGGTCTTTAATTTTCCAGTAAGGTAATAAATCCAAAGATAAATTCCGTTTATCACTAGGCCATCCTGACTCACAGAAATTTATTATTTTTGATAATACAAGGTCTTCCTTCGTACTACTTCGAAATTGTTCTTTTCTCTTTAGTGACATGGGAAAATTCTTTACTATCGAATGAATCGCGTAATTTAGTTCTGGATCATCTTTTATTTCCTTTTTCAAAAACGCCCTAGATAATGTATCCGCTATATATAATTCACGACCAGGTACGTAAACTACTTTTAAATTTGGATATCTTAACAATTTTAAACTCATTCGTTCTATTCTACTGGATAATTTACTTAAATCCTTTTTTATAATCACTTCTAACGGCTTGTGATCTGTATGTATAGTTACATCATTATGTCCATATATGAATGTATCAAATTTATCTACTGCAAAAACAATCGCTAGTAATTCTTTCTCTATCTGAGCCCATTTTTGCTCTGTATTTGTTAAACTCCTTGATGCATATGCTATTGGTTTTCCTTTTTGCATAAGACAACAACCTAAACCATCCTTGCTAGCATCTGTTTGAATTGTTATACTATTTTCGAAATCAAAATATGATAACACCGGCGCGTTTGCTAACAAATTTTTAATTTCTGTAAACGATTGATCATGTCGTTCTTTCCAATCCCACTCACTATTAATTTTTATTAGGTCTCTCAATGGCGCACTAATTTTTGACACTGCTGGTAAAAATCTAGTTAAATATTTTACCATTCCTAAATATCTAGCTAGCTCATTTTTGTCTTTTGGTTTCTCTAAATCTAGAATTGCCTCTATATACTCCCCATACTGGTTCTATCCCTTTTTCTGAAAATATATGACCCATATATTTGACTCTAATTTTTTTAAATTGTACTTTTGTTCTATTAAATTTAATATTGTGTTTACGAGCTCTTTCTAATAGCATTTCTAAACTTTCATCATGTTCTTTCTCATTTTCTGCTGCTATTATGATATCATCAAAATAAATAGAAATACCTGGTATATCACCAAATAATTCATATATTCGCTTAGAGAATACTTCCGGAGCCGAGGTGATTCCAAAAGGTAGTCTATTGAACTGGTACCTACCAAATGGCGTAGTGAAGCTACAAAGCTCAGCACTTTTCTCATCTATTTCTATCTGGAAATATCCGTCCTTTAGATCAAGAACCGAAAAAA
The DNA here is from genome assembly GCA_963170755.1 of Amphimallon solstitiale. Classification (NCBI taxonomy): domain Eukaryota; kingdom Metazoa; phylum Arthropoda; class Insecta; order Coleoptera; family Scarabaeidae; genus Amphimallon; species Amphimallon solstitiale. Next base: position 40,325,590 of record OY720685.1, on the reverse strand, counting down.
TTTTCTTGTTGCTTAACTTATAAAATACATCATCAACTGTCGGGATAACAAACTGTTCCCTTTGTATAAATTGGTTAAGATATCTCGGATCTAAACATAACCTAAGTTGTCCATTACTTTTCTCTACAATTACTAAATTATTTAGCCATTCGGTTGGTTTATCTATTTTTTGAATTATCCCTTGCGATTCTAATTTATCTAACACTGTTTTTAAGTTATTCTTTAAACCATATGGTACTCGTTTCGTTTGGTGACATTTTGGGATTGCATTTTCTTTTAATCTTATCTTATATTGCGTCGGAAATTTACCTAACCCTTCAAATACATCTTTATATTTATCTAATAAGTTCTTTGTATTTGTATCTATCACACCTACTTTTTTAAGCAAACCTAAGCTAACACAGTCTTGCAATCCTAATAAAGGAATTTGATTTTTGTGATTTACAACCACAAAGTTTACTAATCTTATTTTATCTCTTACTCTACACAATAAGTCTATATTTCCTACTGTATTTAGTGAGTTATTCCCATATGCTACTAATGGAATCGAAGCTTTATCCATTACTTCTGAGCAATTCAATGAGTTTAAAATCTCTAATGGCATAACACTCACCTCTGCACCCGAATCTAGCTTAAAGTTAACAAACTGTCCATTGATTTGTACATCTTCCATCCACTTTGTCACTTTTCTTCCTGTATTGGTTGTAAGCGTTGATGTCTTCTCTATTGTATTGACGTATAATTCATCCTCTAGGTCACTACTATTTTCACTAATTCTTTTATTTACTTCACTGACACTAGCTCTGCTTTTATTTTCACTTTTCTTTTTAGAAACACACTTCTTCGCAAAGTGATTTTTCTTTTGACACACTGCACATGTTTTTCCATATGCCGGGCACTTGTTTTTATCAAACACATGTTGAAACCCACAAAATTTACACATCGCCTTCTTTTCTTCTTCTTTAATTTGCGTCTCTTGTTGAGTAAACTTTTTCTTTCCCTTCCTTTGCACAGCATTAACTAGTTGTGTCGTTTCTGATTGTAACACTCTTGCCTGCGTTCTACTGGTTTCCACAATTCTACAATATTTTATTGCCTTATCTAAGTCAAGATTTTCTTCTCTGAGCATTCTTTCCTGTGTACCTTTATCCAAAATTCCTAACACAATCCTGTCCCTGATCATGTCTTCTTCTTGATTGTAGCCACAAGACTTAACTCCTTTTTTTAATTCTGTATAAAAACTGTCAAAAGTTTGTCCCTCTTTTTGTATAACACTATTAAACAGGAACCTCTGGAAAACAATATTTCGCTTTGGGGCACAATATTCCTCAAATTTGGATAATATTACATCCAATTTATTTTTATCTTCTCCAGGTTTGTACACAAACGTGTTATATAAGGTTTGTTCGAACCTGTAGTTCTAAACGGTTCTAGAACTAGTGCGCATGTCATTTAAGAAAAAGACTGTTCGGACCATGCAGTTCTGGAACTGCAAATTCTGAGAACTGGTAGTTCAGTGTTCGGTCTTTCAGAACTAGTAAATCAAGAACCGTTCGGAACGGTTCTAACAGTTCTCGATGATGGGCTAGTATTTGAAATTCTGATAAATCCGGAGCATGCGTAATTGTCATTCGTATCAGCTTTCGCATTTTTCTGGTTTGTTTATCGTATTTATGTTGAACTTCAGAGTTTGGAGTTGTTGTTGGTTGGTTTTTAAGTTGTCGTTCAAGTACCTATTTGTTTTTTTTTTATTTTAGTTTGTGATATTATTAGAGTATTGGTGTGATTGGGTTCATCAAACCTATTTTTAATTTTTTTTACAGTTTTTATTCACACCCATTATATCAATTTTGTAATAGCCAAAGTAAACAGCTATAAGTATGTGACTAAACAATAGTTTCTTCAAATGGTGGTTTATTGTTTTAGAAATTACTTCATTGACTACCATGTTCTTGAGTCCAGCAAGTGATTCTTCCTCTAAGAATAAAGTGAATGTAATGGTACAATTATAGGAACTTGCGAACATGTGAAAAGTTAAATGACATATTTGTTAAACTTAGACAAAATAGTATTTAATATTATGTAAACTAAACTTATAAGGTTCAATGTGTCCCCCTTGAGATTTAAGAAAAATAAGGGGAATTTGTGATACCAATATATTAGATATCCGAACAGTCTATTATATGTATGTGTTTGTACCAGCCTGTTACGTCATGAAAATTATAATAAATTGAAAGTTAATGTGACCCCCAGACTTGTGACACAAAACGTTCAGAGTCTGATTGATGTAAATACCAAATCATGTAGGTTTCGCAATTCAAATTACCAAAAAGGCTTCAGTTCTCCAAAATGGATTCAAAGAGTGTACTACACATATTAAAAAAAAGAAGAGGTGTTGGCTTTGAACATTGAAAATGTATTGTAATATATTTGTTTAAATTCATCATGATTGTTGATTTTATAGTTATGTAATACATATTTATTAATGTGTGTGTGCATTTGATGCACGTGCCAATTATTAATAACAGCTTGTATTAAAAATCCTTGTTTTATTTACCCGGTTTATCAGAAATATTCATTACAAAATTTTGAAAAATGTACTTCTGAACAACTTCTTCATTACTTTTTAAATCCTGTAGCAATTTTGAACATTTAAATGTTCATTACGATTGACATTTGTCCACCACTTTGGTGTTTTTTTAAAAAATGCAGAAATATCCATAACAAAATTTAGAAAAATGTATTTCATATAAACAACTTTTTCACTACTTTTTAAATCCTGTCGCAATTTTGGTGGTTAGATGCATTTGCAGTAACATTTAAATGTTCATTACGATTGATATTTGTCCACCAGTTTGGTGTTTTGTAATATATAAATATATTGCTTATATAAAAAATGCAGAATTATCCATTACAAAATTTAGAAAAACGTATTTCATATAAACAACTTTTTCATTACTTTTTAAATCCTGTCGCAATTTTGGTGGTTAGATGCATTCATGCATTTAAATGTTCATTATTTCTTCCAATAAGTTTGGTGTTTTTTTAATATTACTATTACTAATGTTGGTAGTACAAGTTTCCCTAAAATTCCAATTTTAAAACTGTTCGAACCTTCAGGATTTCGAACCGTTCTAGAACCAGGATTTGGCCGGACATGCGCATTATTTTCAGAACTACTAATTCTAGAACGGTGCTGGAACTGTTCAGAACTGGAGGTTCGAACAAACCTATAAATCGATACCATCATCTCCTACTGCACTCATTAACATAGCAATTTTCTTTACATCAGTTGTCTTGTCATCACAAGTTGCTGCAATGTAAAATTCAAATTTCTGACTAAATTTCTTCCAGTTTTCTGCAATGTTATTGTCCAATACAAGCGGACATGGCAGTCGAAATTGTGACTCCATTTCTTCTTTATCGTCTTCGATTTCTTTTCTGTTTACTACTAGATGCACTACTAACCCTACCTGACACCATGTATTATATTTAGGGTTCTTTTAAATAAAAGTCTCCTTGTGCAAGTAAACTATTTATTTCACTTAAAACGGTTACATGTCAACAACCTCTATGAGCGCGTTGCTCTGTACTTAGCTGCTCATCGTTGCCAACCTAGACATACTAAAAACATTTCATTTAAATATTAAACACATTCGGTGACAGAATCGTAAGTTATCAAATATCCGATAACTCGACTACATATATTGATGTTGAAGATTTTGCAAATAATATCAGAGAGAAAGTAGTGGCACTTATGGATAGTATTCTATATATACTATGCTGGTATCCTATACTGATAAATTTGCTAAATAAAACTTATCCAACAAGATACTGAGGCTTTAAATATGTATCTTCTTAAAATCTCAATAAAACATTTAAATCTCCGGCTTTTAATTTAATAATCAATTGAACTATGCTCAGTCGGTTTTAATTTATATTAAACGAGCAAGAATGACTTTAACGACTTTTAATCTCAGGTCTTTTAGAGTTCTTAATTGTGAAAGTTACTTCAATCTTTCTTTAAAATAAAAATTAATTCTTGTGAAAAGTTCTTTTACTTGATATGTTTAAAAAATAAATAAAGTCATATAGATTTATATGTATTTTATTTAATCGTCAACAACAATCAAAATACTACGTAATTATTTCAAAATGTGTATCATAAATCTATAAAACATACACCAAATTCAGATTCTTAAAATCAATGAAAGTTAAATAATTTTCATGTCAAATAATTAATCAATCATAATAATATGTCAAACTGACATTATAAGAAATTGGTATCGACGTAATCATTATATTTAAACATCAAAGTTCAATTTAAAATTATTCTTGAATTGTGAAATTTGCTTTTACGTTAAGAAATGTTAGGTTTCAAACCTTTGATCAGTGGCGTAGATAAGGCGCCCGCAGAACCCGCAATGCGGGGGGCCCCCAAAAATTCAGGGCCCCGCACTAGTAATGAAATTTACAAAACCATTTCTGTTTTATCCTTCATGTATAAAAAATGTGTATGTTATTGTATATGTACTTGTTTTCTAGTGTTAAAAATTATAACAGTACGTGTATTTGTATTTCTTACTCTGATAACGTTCGTCCAGTTTTATTTTTTTATTGTTCGTATTTCTCTTTCAGGTCCAAGAAAATATCACATCTGGTATTGACAATTTGCTCTTTCTTTAAAAGAAATGAAATATCTCTACTTATATAGAAACCCACAGTATGACTACATTTTCTGCCTTAACACAGGTCCATATAAAAAAAGGTTCATGTTTTTACCTAACTTTTGACCTGCACAGTCTTACAGTTTTACAACAGATGTCACAAATGCTTTCTAACAAGTAGGTAATATATAGTCCGTATAAAATTCATGAGCTAAAAAAAAATTGCAAATTCATTAGAGACAGACAACGATAATAATTTTGCATTTTACATGTACTATGAAGTTATATGACTATGTTATGCATATAGATTGTAGGTACATAAACTAATACATAAAACTTGAAATTACGAAATTATGAAAAGGCACGTTTATTTCATAAAACTGCATTTGCACATTTGGTTTAATGACCTAGTTGTAAAAAAATATTTTACTGAATAAATACGAAAAATTATTTCCATTCCTTCAGTTTTATTTTAACAGCGAGTTTGTTCGAATTGTGAAAATAAATTCTATTTGTATTAGTGCATTAACTTTTGTGACGAATTAGTGATTAGCATATGTACGTATACTAATTTAATTTTATCAAAATTTAACTAAGTAAATTAACGTGTACCAAAGTGTATAGTTCGAAGTATTCAAAATAAGATGAGCGAAAGAAAATATATGAGTGGTGCACAAAAACGAAAATTGAAACAAGAAAATGTTGTAAAATTGCGTAAATTACCGAAGATTAGCAGTTTTTTTGAAAGTGCTTCAACAGCTAGTACATCTGCATCAGATGAAAATGTTGAACCATACGAAAATGTTATAATCGAACAAAAATTAGATATAGTTCTGGAAAACAATGAAATCGATTGCAATCAGGAGGATTCAACATATTTTAACACCGACAGAGCCTTATTTTCGGAATCACTTTCCGACGACTTATAAAGAAAAATTATTACTGCAGGGCCAAATAAGCCTATGGGACCGTTTCCAAGGAATAAAGACGATAATAGAGCGTTCAGTAGTGATTATTATACCATTAAAACTAAAACTGGTCAAAAAATCGATCGCTTTTGGTTATGTTATTCCCAAAAGTTGAATAGTGTTTACTGTCAACCGTGTTGGATGTTCTCTAGTAATGAAGCATCAGTAAATTGGTGTAAGGGCACAATTAATGACCGGAAGGGTTTAAGTAAAAAAATTAAAATCCACGAGGGAAGTGATGCTCATTTGCAAGCATGCATAGTTTATAGTACTTGGGAAAAAAACAAAACCATTGATAGTCAAATAAGTGGTCATGAAAAAATTAAAGAAGTTTTAATAAGAATATGTGATGTGATAAGAACATTATCAATTTGCAATATGCCATTACGAGGACATCGAGAAAATGTTAAAGAAATTGGAGCAACTAGTGGTAACTTTTTAAATATTATTGACTTGATAGCACGTTATGACCCTGTTCTAAAAGCTCATTTGTCAAGCACTAATATTCGAAACAAATACTTAAGCCCCGATATTCAAGATGAAATAATTGTACATTTGGCTAAAACCGTTTTAAAATAATTAACGAAAAATATTAATAAAGCTCCTTTCTTTTCCCTTATAATTGATACAACACAAGACATATCCAAGAAGGACCAACTAAGTCTCGTTATAAGGTATACAAGTATGAAGAAAAATTCAAATAAACAAAACACTCTAGAAATAAAGGAATCATTTATTGGATTTATAGAGCTAACCGAACAAGATTCACAGAGTTTAGAAGCTGTTGTTCTAACTACTTTAGAAAATTTTCAAATTAAAATAGAAAATTGTCGAGGGCAAGGATACGACGGGGCTGCTAATATGTCTGGAAAATATAATGGTTTACAAGCCAGAATTAAGAATCGAGTTCCTACAGCTGATTATATTCATTGTTCAGCTCATAATTTGAACCTAGTCTTAAATGATTCTGTCAAAAACATCATTAAACTACAGAGTTTTTATGATCTTTTGCAAAGCATTTATGTGTTTTTTAGTGAAAGCTTGCCACGCTGGCATGTCCTTCATCAAGCTGCACCACATGGAAGTAAAATTAAGTACACACTGAAAAAGCTGTGCGTAACAAGATGGTCTTCTAGATTTGAATGCTTACTGTCAATAAAATATAATTATCAGTCTGTAATGCAATGTTTGTCAAATTTTATCCTGGTGTGCAAAAAGCAAAATGACAGAAATGAAGCAAAGTCTCTGCAGAATAAAATGGATAATTATGAGTTTATTCTATTGCTAGTTTTCCAGAGTAAAATCCTCGAAACTGTTAATTTAATTTCAAAGCAACTTCAGAGTCCTTCATGTGATTTAGAAGAGACGTGCAAATTGCTCAATAATGGTCAAGAAAACTTGACAGAACTGCGACAAAGTTTTGATAAATTAGAAGAAGAAGCTAAAAATCTAGCAGAATCTTGGAATATTCAGCCTATGATAAAATATAAACGCCAGAAGAGAATTAAAAAGTTTTTTGATGAATGTGAAAACGACTGTGTAATGCCTAACCCGATAAAAAAATTTCAAGTAGAAGTTTTTAATGCGTCACTTGATATTATTATCAACCAATTATCTAGAAGATTTTACTCCATAAATGAAGTTGTAAACCTTTTCTCGTTTCTTAATCCCTCAAAATTTGTTAAGTTAACGAATGAAGAAATAGTGGAATACGGAAGACATATTCTGAGCAAATATGGAATTGATTTTTCAGAAGATTTGCCGATTCAATTAATTAATCTTAAGACTGTTTTGTTTAATGAAATTGAACAAAAATCTTCTATTAAGGACTTAGCCAATTTATTAATAGTGGAAAATGCATGTTTAGCAACTAGTCTTCCAGATCTATGTACACTATTTCAGTTATATTTAACACTACCGGTAACATCCGCAACAGCAGAAAGATCGTTTTCGAAATTAAAATTAATTAAAACCTATTTACGCAGCACCATTAAACAAGTTCGGTTAAGTGCCTTGGCTGTTATAAGTATTGAACATGAACAAAGTAGGTCCGTTGATTTGGAAGAGTTAGTTGAAAATTTCCTACTATTGAAAAAAAGACGTTTCGGCATTTTGTCTTCTAATTAGCATTTTTTGTGTTTCCAAATGTATTATTATAAAATAAATAATTAAATATAATTTAGATTTTTTTATTATAAAATAAATTTATTATAATTACTCCGATATTCACATTCTATGCTATTATCTCGAAACAAGTATTTTGGAAGGGCCCCCTAAAAATTTTGCGGGGGGGGCTAAATTTTTTATCTACGCCACTGCCTTTGATACATACAAAACAGAATAATTTAACAAAACAAAGTCAATTATATTGTGACAATTTCTAACTCTTAAAATGAAATTAAATGTCTGTTTCAAACTTTTAACTAATAAGACTTGCACATAAAATGTTATATTTTGTACTTTACGTTTTCTTATTTGCTTCAAAACAGGTACGGACCTTTTCCGGAATCCTCAAGTAGGTATAGCAATTACAGCATTCATCCGACAGTATCCGTCAAACTCGTAGTCTCGTACTGCAGTCTTCTCTTCTAGATAATGTATTCCGTGATTGTTTTTCAGCTTACCGTCCAATTTCAATTTATTTTAGGTAATATCAGTTGTAATAATTAGTATAATGTCCCGTTCTTTTCATCTGTTCCAGGTTGGAATATATAATATCCATAAACACCTTTGTAATTTCTTCTTTCTGGATAACGTATTTACTTATATGGTTTCCAATTTATGAAGATCCAATACTTTTACTATTAAATTCTTATTTTTCTAATTAATATTTTCTTCTCTCATAAAATTTGTCATTCACACCAAAAATTCATAAATCAATAATCTTCTTTTTTTTTCCTCGTAACTATGCTCTCATTAAAATTTCAACATAGTTGATTTTTCGTATCATAATTGTTCATGTAGTAATGAAAATTTGCTTATCTTAGTAATATTTTAACTTTATGATTACTGTGACTTTAGATGTATACTATTTTGTTAATTTCCTATTCTTTCATTAAATTTGAGATTACAATATGCCTTCTTATAGTAATTAACATATCTAATATATTTAAAAATTATTCCGTTTTTATATGATAAATAATATTTCTAACGCAATACCATACAATTGAATATGAGAACTGTTAAATTTAGATTATCTTAAATGTGATGTATTTTAAACAATGCAATACATACCTCTATAAAAGCGAATTTTGAACTGTATGGTTTATACTACTTATTAAGCAAGGAAAATGTTGAAATAAAATCTTTTAATACTCGGAATAAAATCATAACGCAAGGAAGTAATTTATACGACTTGTTTACTGATTATATTGATGAGATTATGAACCAAATGAGTGAATTTCAGGAACGCGATTCAGGTAAACTTAGGTATTAATGCTAAATCTTATTATCATATTAATTTTTATTAACATTCTAGGATGGACATTGAGCAACATTTTGTATTTGGAAGTAAATATGAACAAATACAATCCTATGAGAGGTTCAAGTTATATAGATTTACCACCAACAATAAAGAAAAAGAAGGCCGTAATAAATATTCACAATTCTGACAATGCCTGCTTTGCTTGGCCTGTTACTTCAGCTTTAAGGGAACCAGTAGGTCTTCCACAAAGAGTTTCTTCATATCCACATTATGATACAGTTGCTGATTTCACCGATTTAACTTTCCCTATAAATTTAAAAGACATTATTAAATTTGAAGACAAAAATAATATATCTATCAATGTGTACGGCATAGAGGAATGTTTCAAAAATAATATTAAATTACATGATGTAGTGGGTCCTCTACATTTTACGAAGCAGAGAAGAATGACTCACATTAATTTATTACTTGTTTCCGAAAATGAAAATTTACACTACTGCTGGATTAAGAACTTTTCTCGACTAATTTCATCACAGAAATCGCTTTCTGGTCATCAGAAATATATTTGTGAAGGGTGCTTAACTTTTTTTACAAGTGAAGATAAATTGCGTAGACATGAAAATGAAGACTGTAAGCAGGTTAAAGCAGTATTTCCCAGAACAGAAATAAAAATTAACAAGTATGGTGAGCAATTACCAGAATATATATTAAAGTTTGATAAATTTGAGAAGCAGTTGAGAATTCCATTTATTGTGTATGCTGATTTTGAGGCTGTATTAAAACCTATTAACACGTCACAGCCAGATCCATCTAAACCTTTCACTGTAAAATGTTTCGAACATGAACCATATTCTTTTGCTTATTATGTGAAATGTAGTTTTGATGATAATCTCAGTAAATTGCGTTTATATCGTGGTGAAAATGCAGCCAAGACTTTTATTAGAGAGCTAGAAACTGATGTTACTTTTTTATATCAAAATTATTTAAGTTGAGACCTTTGACTACCGAAGAGCGTGTCAACTATGAACTGGCGAGAGTGTGTCATATTTGTGACAAAGAAATACAAGCACACGAAGAAAAAGTTCGTGATCATGATCATATGACTGGATTGTTTCGAGGTGCAGCACATATGGTGTGCAATATAAATTATAAAGAACCTCGATATATACCTATTATATTTCACAATTTATCGAATTATGATACACATTTGTTTGCAAAAGTTCTAGCATTGGATAAAGAAGAAGTTGATGTTATTGCGCAAAATAAAGAAAAATTGTTATGCCTTATTTATTATTCTTGCTGAGCTCCGCATTATCTTGGCATCGTGTAGTGTGTATGATACCTTAATTCTTATTTCTTTTGACCGTGCCTGTATGTTTGATAATTACTATGACATGTCCTACGTTTATTGACCGAATACACTTCATTCTCTTTGTACTAGATTTACTGAAGTTTAATTCTAGGTCCCTACTTGCACTCAGACGTCTAAAATGCCTGTATTTTGAGGTTACTTAAGACTACGCTTTATAAGGAGTGTTTTCCGTGCTCGTAAAACCTTTTGTTTGGGTAATGATCATAATTTCATATTTGATTTTCTCGCGCCATATATACATGGTGAGTGCGCATGTGCGGGTTGCGTGCGCACACATAGAAATAAGTAAAAACAGATGCACACTGCGTGCGCATATAATAAGAAACAAGTAAGAAAGCATGTGATGCACGCTGTGCACGTACACAATTGTGATACAGTCTGTTACAATTATTTTGTTGTATTTTATCTCTTAATTGATTATTTTAGTTTATCGTTGAATACGTAATTTATTTTGGATTAAATTAATGTCATCTTCCTACTACTACTGCCACCTGGTGTGGACTTTCATAAGATTCCTATTGCCACGCGAACTGCCTTATCTCAGGTGTGTAACGTATACATGCGTTGACGGGTAGATGGCGTACGATGTTTTATTTAATAGATTTGGTATTTTTAATTATTGCTAATTTAGTTTTAGAGCTTCTTTTTGGGCTTAGAGTTATGTAACAAATTAATTATAATTATTTTCCATTTTTCTATTGTCGTTTGAATCTGCGTTTATGTCGTATATTTAAAATATCAGGTTGGTTCGCTCGGTCTTTAGCGTGTATGTTCGTGTTCCGCTTGAGGTCGGTTTTTGACATGTTAGAATCTTTCTCTGGAACTTTAACGGTCATCGAGGAAGCATTAAACACGACAGAGCAGATGCAGTTCCTTTGACACTGTTTGAGAAATGAAGAATTTTTGAGTTATATCGTGTGCAATCGCTAGTATAGGCGGATTTTAATGTTGTTTCTCAAGCATTAATGTGATTTGGCGTTATTATAATAAACTTGTGGAGGATATTGTTTGTCGTGGCTTGGGAATTGTTTAAGCTGCTGTAAGTATATTTTCCATGTGTCTAATCGATCTTAATTTGTGTTGTTTCTATATTCAAATATAGCTGCTAGTGTTGGTGCATGGCATAGACCTCTTTAGAGCACTTTTGTTGGGTTAAGATTTAAGAACCACGTGCTATGGTTATCTTACGGTTCCAAGGAAATTTATTGCTGGATCTTGCGGTGAAGACATAATTAAGGTGCAGATTAATGGAATACTGTAGCCTTCATACGCTAATTTCTTGAGATGTCGTTAGCCGAAGATAGGAGAGCAGTTTTCTTGTAACGTGTGGATCCGTAGAAGGTATCGTGTTTGGTAGCTGTGGATGTGAATTTCTTTAAGGTACTGTGACTGTGTAAATTTTCCTGATATTATCCAGAGCGTAGGAATTATTGGCCAAACAGTTTTGGTAAAATTTATGTCAATATCGAGTACTTCGAACAGTAAATTTCAATTTTCCGGCCTAGCTAATTAAATAAGTCATCGTAATTTCCTATTTTAACTTCTTGTGGCATGTGAGCCTTTATAATTTGAATTTATTAAATTAACGTAGTTTTATTAATAACAGTGACCCCAATTTGGAGGTTACTTTGTCATTTTTGGAGACGTTACGTAGCCTTTTTATTTTTGGACTTAGAACTTGAACTAAATTTTGGATGTGTATGGGCAGTGTAGCCTCACATCGGTCTTGTGTAAATTCTTAGATGTTATTTAATGCAATTAGTCAACCATTGTAATTTATTTTTGTACAATCTCGTAAGAATTATTGAATTTAATTTAATCACATTTCCTTATGTAAAGCATAGTTAACTAGCGCTATTTTTTTTTATAGAATTAGATACCTTACAACTTAGAGTCTGCACTCTAATGTCGAATAGATTGTCGGTTGCCTCTGGTATACAGAGTGTTTTATTTTAGTGTTGACGTGTTGCAAATCACGATCAAACTGTTCGACTTTGGAGGGACTTTCGGCAAGTTGCCTTATAACTGTGTGCTTGTAAGAATATTGTTGGTTAATTATTTTAACTTTAAGGTTGTTTCATGTGTTCACCATTTTGAATTTCTTAAATTTTGTAATTGTACGTCATTGATAATTTTAAGTTGTGGATCACCTTGGGTGACCATTTAAGTTTTAATTAATCCTTCAGAAATTTAATACTGGCAACTGAGTTGCGCTTGTGATTTACATTTCATTGTTTTTTTGTTCTTGAATATCTCGTAAAAAATCAGAGATTAAATAGTATAGCCGGTTTGTGTACAGTAATTGAAATGAACTGTTGAGACCTGAATTATAGCTTTCAATAAACTGTTTGTTAAGTTTGAATGAGTGTGTGTTGGTCTTATTTTCTTATCACCTGGGGAGTTTTACATTGGATCTGGTCCGGGGTCTGAATATCTGTTGGGCTTAGCATATTTTTACGGATAGGCGCCCTGACAACTTAACCTTCGACTTAGTACTGTGTTCGAACTCGCCCTTCTCTGACTGTAGCTGGAGGCAGTGCTGACTCCCATATTTAACATCGACCCTTGGGAAGTAAGAGGTAAGACTTGAGTGTTATAAGTTGGTGATTAATTAATAGACAAGCGTCTTCCTAAATTTAAATAGAAGATTAATTACCGTGGTGGTGTCTGACTTACTACCTTCTTGGAGTTTGGGTACTGAATCTGTTTAGGGCCTTGGCCATTTATAATTTAATTACAAGAGGGTAGCAAGTCCACAATTAAAGTTATTCAAAATACAAGTTTATAAATAGTGTTTCATTCTGTTGTCAACAAACCCAAAGAATAACACAAGTTTACAACATTTGGTCAATTCGAGACGGATGAACATTTGGTCCCATCGAGACGGATGAACATTTGGTCAATTCAAGACGGATGAACATTTGGTCAACCGAGACGGATGAACGTGCCAGTGTCCATGACAAGAGAAAACCGTAAGTCCAATAATTCATTTACAATCCTTCTATAACTTGTATCCTAACCTTACCTGCACTCAACGTATTCTGATACACGTATTCATACATACATACATTAATACATTATGGCGGACGAACAGATAATAACGTTAAGGAAGAGCAGGGGGCAACTAAAGGCTCAAGTGAAAAGATTTACAACCTTTTTGGAAGGAACAGACATTCAAAACAAAATTACGGAAATCAATACTAGAATCGAAAACTTACACACATGCTTTAACACATACAACGACATACAAGGACAAATAGAGGAGTTGGATGCATCGGCAATAGACACACATGAAATGAACAGAAAGGAGTTTGAAGATGCATTTTACGCGGCAATAGCAAAAGCAAAAGACATAATAAGCAGCAGTAGAAATGGTATCAAGTCAGCAAACACGCACACATCGGGCGGTACACATATACAGGATACATATATTCCGCAAAATACCCACATACATGTAAAGTTGCCGCAACTAACGATACCAGAATTTCGCGGGCATTACGATAAATGGACACAATTCTGTGACACCTTCCGTACATTAATTCACGAGAACGATACTTTGTCAAACATTCAAAAATATTATTATTTACAAGCATCATTAAAGGACGAAGCAGCTAAAGTAATCAGTTCGCTAGAAATTTCGGATAGTAATTACGATACTGCATGGAAATTACTCAAAGAACACACACGAATAAGACTAATGTACATTTAACCACGAATTATGAGGGTAAGATTGATAAATGCTTGTATTGTAGTGAACAACATAGAATCTTTCATTGTCCAAAATTCTTACAAATGCCGGTATCGAGTAGATACAACACAATTCGTGAATTAAAAGCATGCTTAAATTGTTTACGCACGGGACACATAGCGGATAAATGCAACAGCAAATCGTGTAAAAATTGCCGATAGAAACATAACACGTTATTACATTTCACACAAGAAAATAGCAAATATGCTGAAGGACGTGAAAATACCGAAACATTTTCAAGAAATCGCAGTCGTTCGCCGAATACTACGATAAACCAAACGGGCATGTCACCTACAAATAGGTCACACACACACATTATAGCAACACATACTCAAAATTTAGACTGTACACTGTTATCAACTGCTTTGATATACATTCTTGATAATGCTGGTAAACGAATAAAATGCAGAGCTTTGCTAGACAGCGGCTCTCAGTCCAATTTTATTACACATGGCTTATGCAAAAAACTAAAACTACAAACAAATAACATTCACTTACCAGTGACTGGTATAAATACTCAAACAACATATATTGATGAAATGGTTCAAACATGGATACAATCTTGGGATGATAATTCCCAGGTAGCAGAGGCACGTTATATTGACGTCAGTTTTAGGTACTTATTGGTCTTTGACGTCAAAGGACAAATGGATGACGTAATTTAGACGTCCATATTTTCACGAACTATTGACGTCAGATAATATCGCAAATTTGACGTCATTTATTAGACTAATTTCCGACGTCATGATTAATATAAATGAAATTGTTTATAATACGTAGTGCCAAATATAATTATTATAATACTATTCTAAACAGTGTGCCAAATCTTCATAATAGAAAATTTTTATATTTAAATTTTAATATGTTTTTTATTAATTTGATCACCTTTCTTAATATAATAGATTACATACCTACTTTAATATAATAAACTACAATAATATTAATTCAATATTTTAAACATTTTGTGCTAAAATAAACCAGTGATTAATTATTCATATAGCGCACTATTATTACGTCCTGTTCAGTTTCTACATTCGGCCCCAATTCGGCTATGTTCGATTGAGAGTATTTTGATATTCGTTAGACGACGGTTAGGGGTTAATAGGCATATCGCCATATTGTTTTATTAGAGGTTTGGTAAAGTTGTTTGGTGTGGTCATGTGCACTTTAAACTTTTAATTAACGGTGTGTCGAATATGGTATGTATACATTTCATGAAAATAGATGATTACATTCTACATATTTATTTAGATGTACATCATTGTAGAATTTAAAGAAGCTGATGGTGGCGGAATAGCTATTGTAAATAGTTCATGGTTAACTCCACGTAAACAAGAAGTATTTTGGTCGCCCGTTAAAGAACAAAAAGATTATAATAAATTACTTCAAAGTACTGAAGAAATAGATGTAAAAAATTGGAAATTATACAATGTGGAACGGTGCTATTATGAAACAGGTATAAATGAAATAAAATTACGTTTGATCAAGCTTTATTTTCTATGTATATGTTGCTGTAGATGATTATGAGAAAGCTATAAAAAAATTAAAAGTTTGTGAAATATCCTCAGACCTACAAAGTGATACAGATAATTTAGTAACAAAACGAAGAAGACTTCCTAGGAAGCGATTATATTCAATTTCAAGTGATGATGATGAAGATTATCATTCAAGACCACCAAGGATAAGGAATACCACCTTAAAAGGGGATTTAATAGATGGTGATGGTTAATTATTTTTATGTTAAACGTAAAATTTTGTGATAAACATATTTTTATTTTAGATATTGTGCTTAGTGCCAATGATGAGTTGAGAAAAGATGATTTTCGAGTTAAAAGTATGTATACCTATATTCTTATTATTTTTTCTTGTAAATCCTGCACGTGCAATATCTTTGTAGATAATAATTCATTTAGTGGTAAAAATACTCCTGTTTCTTCAATAGAAGAAGAAAAATTAGAAAGGCATTTAGAAGAAGCACTGTTTCCAAAAAAAGTATTAAATACCTTAATGTATATAAAGGAACAAAATACTCAAATTATTGCATTGTTAAAAGAAAAGATATCTCATCCTACTGGATGTATTGAACTTCCTGTAAATTTGCCATTACAGAATGAAAATGATTTAAACTGCTTGGAAAATTTTATTAAAGAAAAAGAAAATCTTAATAATTTGGTAAGAAAGCAATTGAATATAATATTTTTGTAATTATAACATTGTTCCAATTATAGTGTAATTGTTTAAAATGGATAGAGTTCATAATATTTTGTGTGCATTGAATGAACATGAGTAATTTTGAGATTTTTAAAAGTATGTATAGATGTGGATGTTGTGGAATTGTTATTTTTTTTTTGATGTAAGAGAAAAAGATGACCTTTTACTGGATAATCAAATATTTAGTTGTGATAATTATTATGCATATTCTAAAGCTACATGTTTTTTTTCAGAGTTGTCGTTTATCAGGTATAGGAGGACCAGATACAGCCTCAAAAACACACAGAATCTTAAAATATTTATTAAAGGACTCGTTAGCAACAAATTATAATTTTTATGGTAAACGTTCTCAAAAAAGGGCATTTTGTGACCTTTACATAAGAAAAGCTATTGTTGGTAAATAATTATTTTGTTATAATATGCACATATGAATATGATCTGAAAGTAATAGGTTTGTGTAACTGCAGAACTTCCACTTATAATTTATAAAGTGTAACATTTCCTCCATATATGTGACATGCAATAAGAAAATTGACCTAGTTTGACAAATATTTTTTTGTAATGTTCATTTCACCACAATCCTCTCAAGAAAGAAAACACCATCGAAACAACAATCCATAATAGTCTTGTACATTAAAATTTCACAGGTGTTGTTTAATAACGTTTTAAAAACTTTTTTCCAAATCTTTGTTTATATCTTATATACATATTCTTTTTGTAAGGTGGTTTGTTGTTCTGTAATATTGTTTAGGAACTATATCTATTTTTTTACTAACAGTGTATGTATTTCGCTGGATGTTATCTGTTTTCTTACACTTTTTAGACGCTGTTAAATCTAATTCCGTACATGCAACTGATAAAGAAGTCGAAGATTACATCAAGGTTTGGCTGAAACATGCACCTGAAAGACTGAAAAAGATTAATTATTAAACTCTCGTTACAAGTATGTCTGAAAAAATTAATTATATTAATAAACAAGTTGTATGTCAACGACAAATATATCGTAGAGTGTCGGAATCGGTAAATAAGATTCGAAATGAAATAAAATTAGATGAAATAAAATCCAAGATATTACTCCCGGACATTATGAAAGCCTCTCTAGTGAGGATAGTAGCATTTGTGACCCGGAATTTGTAAATGCTTCCATTAACGATTTTAATAATCACGTTACATGCAATTCTAATTTAAATAATTCATTTATTATAAACGATAATCCAGAAATTGATGATTTACAAAATAAAAGGGATTTAACAACACAATTAAGGCAATGGGCATTAACATATCAAGTTCCATTAGTAGCAGTTAATAATCTTTTAAAAATGCTTTCTTCTTTTCACTCAGAATTAGTATTAGATGGTCGTACTTTGCTAGCAACCCCATCTTTTATGCCAAGTAAACAATTAAATAATGGTGAATTATGCTATATTGGTATTGAACAGCATCTAAAAAAGTTTATTATAGAACATCCACAAATCCAAAATAATGTAATAGAAATTAGTTGTAATATTGACGGTTTACCACTTTTTCATAGCTCAAATGTACATACATTTATGGCCCATTCTGGGATTAATAAAAAATATACTTACCTCATCAACCTTTTCCTATTGCTATTTTCTGTGGTAACTCAAAGCCTTCACCATTAAGCATTTATCTGGAAGACTTTATTCATGAATTGTCTCATTTATTAAATGACGGATTTGAATATAATCAAATAAAATATTTCATTAAAGTTCACAGTTTTATTTGTGACGCTCCAGCCAAAGCATTTATAAAATGTACCAAAACCCACAGTGGTTACTCTTCATGCGACAAGTGCACTCAAACTGGCGAATATATTCAAGGTAGGGTTGTCATGCGAAATATATCAGCTCCTAGACGGACAGATTTAATGTTTAATTTACAGACTGACGAAGATCACCATTTGGGTACATCACCCCTTACAGAATTATCAATTGGTTTAGTCAGCAATTTTCCAATAGATTATATGCATGCAGTATGCTTAGGTGTTATGAGAAAGATGTTAAATTGTTGGGTAAGCGGTACTTTACAAGTGCGCTTACCTAGTAGATCTGTTAACCTTTTATCAGAAAAGTTAATTAACTTAAGAAGATTTATACCCGTTGAATTTAATAGAAAACCGCGAACACTAAACGAGCTAGCTCGGTGGAAAGCTACAGAATTTCGTAATTTTCTTTTATACTTTGGTCCACCAGTATTAAAAGATATTTTACCAATAGCTATATATGAAAATTTTTTACTTCTTCATTCTGGAATTCTAATACTTTGCTGTGAAAAACATATCCAGGCTTTAGGGTGTAAATTTGCTGGAAGACTTTTAAATATTTTTACAAAACACTGCGAAAGTGTTTATGGTACGCAATTTCTCGTTTATAATGTGCACATATTAATTCATTTATGTGATGATGCCATTAAGTATGGGTCCTTGGATACATTCTCAGCATTCCCTTTCGAAAATTACTTAAAGAAGTTAAAAAAAATAGTTAGATCTCCTAACAAACCTTTGCAGCAGATATTTCGATGCTTAAAGGAAACAGATTTTTTAAATAGAAATGATATTCCTTTAAAAAATGACTTTATTCCTACACTTGAGTACAATAGTGGGCCTCTCCCATGTGGAACAAATATTTATAGACAATATAAAAAATTAGAGTATAAGAATTTTGTGTTTAATGTAAATTCTTATCGAGGTGCTGACTCGTACTGCCTTTTAAAAAATAATATGCTTTTGCAAATAGACAACATTTTACTAAGATTACATGACAATGCTTTTGTTTTCTTTGGTAGACAATTTCGATCTTATTCCTCTTTTTATACTTACCCTTTTCCATCAGCAACTGTACAAATTTTTTTAATGAATGATTTATCTCGTGAACATTTTATTTATAATGTTAGCGATGTGTTGTGAATGTGTTGTTATACCTGTTAATAACTCATCTTGGATTTCATTTCCTATAATACATGCATTGTAGAAGTTATTTATATTCAGATAGTTTGTTAATAATTTATACTTTCCTTTTTGCAACAGAAACTTGTTTTTAATTTTATTTTCTATATTAGACGAATTAAAACGTTTTGTTATTTTTTAATAGTTTGTTTATTACATATTACTTATGTTTTATATCAGAAACTGTATTTTTTATGTGTTGTTTTATAAAAAACTCTTATTTCATTTGCTATAAAAGATATGTTAATATTAGTAGTTTGTAAATTATATTCAGATATGTTAGTCTTCATTAAAAATAGTTCAAGTATATTTTTCTTGTTTTATTGTAAATACCAAACAAATCTATTAGTACTTCAGCGTATATTTTCTTAAAAGCTTTCTGTAGGCGTAAAACCGAATCTACAGTTTTAGCGATTTTGAAGAAGAAAACATGCGTACAGTATGTGTTTAGGTCTAGAGTTTCGGACATTTTTAAGATAGTTTTGGAACTGTGGGCACGTTTGCTAAAATGTGTGATCAGTAAAATGAGAACTGTTTTGAACTATCCATATAGTTGTGACTAAACAGACCAGACTTTCGACATACAACGCTTTTGTCCATATAATTGTAGACGTTATTTGTATGTTATATTCAGGGTGAAACAAAAATGGTGGGCTGACTACACACTATCAGCTTCTACGGCCAGAAATAATAAAAAAGTTTATATAAATATTTGTGTTACAACGTTTCAGCAAAAATTAGAACTACATGAGATTTTTCAGTTTTTTATGCAATTCATAATAAATGTTCAAAATGACATCTTTAATAATTAACACGACTGAGCTCGATGAATCATGGACGGATCCGTTTTCTGTTATCTTTTTGAATAAAATACTGACAACTCTCTAACAAATATTTAAGTAAAGTTTTTTCTTATTCTTATAGTTGTAGAATCTGCCTGTGCATGGTCAACTCATCATATTTGTTACACCTTCTATTAATGTCCATATGTCAATTACAGACGTTATTTGTACGTTATATATAAACGTCCACGCGACGTCAGTTACAGACATTATTTGTACGTTATATATAAACGTCCATACGACGTCACTTATTAGACGTTATTTGGACGTCGTAATATGACGTCTTGTGGCTGTGACAAATTGACGTTAGAATTTGGTCTTGTAGACGTCATATAACACGTCTTATTCGTCATATGAAGTATCTAAAACTGACGTCAATATAACGTACCTCTGCTACCTGGGTTACAAGGTCAAACTTTCGTTTTTGGTTATATCCAATATAACAGATGATGTACCACAACAAAGTTTTAACAACAACAATTTTAATATTCCCAGTAATTTACAATTAGCCGATCCTACATTCCATGAAAGTGGAAACATTGATATATTATTAGGAGCGAGTATTTTTTACAAATTGTTATTACAAAGGCAAATAAGCTTGGGTAGGGACAAACCAACCTTACAGAAAACAAGACTGGGATGGATTGTTACAGGCACACTAAACAATGAAAATTATATACAGAGTGTATCTTGTAATTTCTCAAACAATATGAATCTCGAAAACAAGGTAGAAGCCTTTTGGCGCATCGAAGATAATTTGGCAGAGAGGAATATCTATTCCATAGAAGAAAAAAGATGTGAAGAACATTTTCGTCAGAATTTTTATCGAGATGATATGGGACAGTTTGTAGTTAGGTTGCCTTTTCGAGATAATTTGAGTCAATTGGGAAGTTCTTTGGACATGGCAGTTGGACGCTTTGCATCGATTGAAAGGAAATTCTCAAATAACCCCACGTTGAAGAAACAGTATACAGATTTCATGCAAGAATATATTGATTTGGAACACATGTCGCCTATCAATGAAACTGAAAGGAAGGATATGGCTTACTATCTTCCGCATCATGCAGTATTTAAGAATTCTTCAGTGACTACCAAACTACGAGTGGTATTTGATGCGTCAGCCAGACCTTAGGATGGATTGTCATTGAATGATGTATTACAGGTAGGACCTTGTATACAGAATGATATTTTTAACATTATGTTGGGATTTAGAACTCACCTCGTAGTATTTACAGCTGATATAGCGAAAATGTATAGGTGCATTAAGGTTGATCCGGAAGATCGTAAGTATCAAGGAATAGTTTGGCGAAGTGATGTGACGCAACCGCTTCAGCATTTCAAATTGAATACTCTCAGTTACGGGACAGGTCCAGCTTCGTTTCTCGCTACTAGATGTCTAAAGCAATTGGCCATAGAATGCGAAACAACATTAGCTGAAGCAAGCAAAATAATAACCCAAGACTTTTACATGGATGATTTAATATCAGGCGCAGATAGTGTGGAAGCAGCCAGAAAAATCATTAGCGACATAAATCACGTTTTGAGCCCAGCGGGATTTTACCTGCGACAATGGACTTCTAATGAAGGAGCGCTTTTGGACACACAGTACTCGAAAGATAGCATTCCATACGCAATACGCGATCCTCAGAGTTCAAATAAGACATTAGGGCTAATATGGAATCCCACATCGGATTATTTTACGTATCAAACAAGCAAGCACACATTCAAAGTTCTAACAAAGAGAAACATATTATCGGTAATCAGCCAAATTTATGACCCATTAGGTCTAGTGGGGCCTGTTATAACCAAGGCAAAAATAATATTACAATTATTGTGGCAATCCAAGATTGATTGGGATCAGGAGTTACCACATGATTTAAGGATTCTATGGTTCAGATTTTATGATAATATATAGGCATTAAATAAAGCGAAGATTCCTCGTCAACTAATATTAGCCAATAATATTCTGATAGATGTTCACGTGTTTGGCGATGCATCTGAAAGGGCATATGGTGCATGTCTATTTGTGAAATCAGTGAACGATTCACGTGTTATTGATGTCAATTTAGCATGTTCAAAATCTAGAGTGGCTCCATTAAAGATATTAACTGTTCCAAGACTGGAATTATGCGGAGCTGTTCTCGCAGTAGAATTGTGTAAGAAGTTTTTGAGTTCAAATAAATTAGAAATTTGCAATATCACCTATTGGTGTGATTCAAATATCGTGCTTTCTTGGATAGCTACTGATACAAGCAAATTAAAGACATTCGTTGCCAATCGTGTTTCCAGGATTCGGGATCTCACAAATACTTCACAGTGGCGATATGTACAGGCTAGCGAAAATCCAGCAGATATAATTTCACGAGGATTGAATCCAGATCAGATTTTGAATTCTAATTTGTGGTTTAAAGGACCAAAATGGCTTTCAAAGGAACCAGAGAATTGGCCTAATCAAGCTAGTGTCACTATACCAAGTGAAGAAGTTCCTGAATTGAAGACTTCAATCGCATTAGCAGCTACACACGTACCGACTGAAAATTATATTAGCCAAATTGTGCATAAATATTCGTCTTATGGTAAACTTTTACGTATTATGAGTTACGTCGTTCGATTCAAAAATAATAGTCGTTTGAAAAATGAGTTACGTCAGCGAGGTTATACTACTAATCAAGAAATGGACGAAGGTATAACAATAATTGTCAAACACATTCAACAAAATGTTTTTTCAGCAGAGATCAATTGTTTGAAGAGAAGACTAAAATTACCTAATAGTAGCAAATTAATAGCGCTCGATCCGTTTTTGGATAATCAAGACCTGTTACGAGTGGGCGGCCGGTTAGAACATGCGGAGCTTTCTTTTGACAACAAGCATCCTTTAATATTACCAGCCAAACATCATTTTACAACGCTACTTATTCGACATGAACATTACAAAAACTTACATGCAGGAGCTCAAACGGTTCTAGGTACAATTAGAACTAAATTTTGGCCATTAAATGGAAGACGGGAAATTCGAAGAGTATTAAGAAAATGTATAGTATGTTTTCGTGCAAATCCACATCATTTCAATCAGAAAATGGGAAATTTGCCTGCATCTAGAATAATTCCTTCCAAACCATTCACTTCATGTGGAGTGGATTACGCAGGACCCTTTCTAATGAAGGATAGTACTGTGCGAAACAGGAAAATATTGAAGTCATACATATGTATTTTTATATGTTTTGTTACAAAGGCAGTGCATATTGAATTAGTAACAAGTCTTTCATTGGAAGCTTTTTTGTGCGCTTTCAAACGTTTCGTCGGCAGACGTGGATTAAGCTCACATATTTACTCTGACAATGCTACTAATTTTGTTGGGGCAAATAATCGACTCTTACGAGAATTTAAAGTCTTAATTGAAAACCCGTTAGCTCGTGATTACTTCTTAGAAAATAAAATAACATGGCATTTTATACCTTCACGATCTCCTCACATGGGCGGCTTATGGGAATCAGCTGTAAAGCTAGCAAAGCATCACTTGACACGTATCATTATACGTGTCAAGTGATGCTTTGCTAGCTTTACAGCTGCATTATGTTTCATTTACATACGAACAATTTTATACTGTCTTAGTGCAGGTAGAGTCTATTATAAATTCCCGACTTCTCATTCCTCTTACCAACATTCCCGAAGACTATACCATATTAACACCTGGTCATTTCCTTATTGGCAATAATCTACGAGCTGTACCAGAAGCAGCTGTTCCACAAGAGAGAGCATCATTAGTGCATCGTTATAAGCATATGCAGTTGCTTATACAACATTTTTGGAAAAATTGGTCTCGTGATTATCTACATACTCTGCAGCAGCGTTCCAAGTGGAGATTTGCGGTGAAGGACGATGTACTCGAGGGATCATTGGTGTTGTTGAAGGAAGACAACTTGCCTACCATGTTGTGGAAAATGGACCGAATCATCAGCTGTTACCCTGGAAGTGACAATATAGTGCGTGTGGTGGAGGTACAGACTGTTGGCAGCACATTCAGAAGAGCAGTTAATAAGATTTGTTTATTGCCTACCGATGAAACTGTATAGTCTTGTTTGTTAAATGAAATTCGATATCTTAAATTTTTAATTCTTTAAAATGTATTCATTGTTTTCAGTTTGTTATGTTTTAGTTAAGTATTTAATGTACTGTATTGATAGACACGTTTTTAACATTATAATATTGCCCGGCACGTCCTGGCAAGGGGGGCGGCATGTTTGGGTAATGATCATAATTTTATATTTGATATTCTCGCGCCATATATACATGGTGAGTGCGCATGTGCGGGTTGCGTGCGCACACATAGAAATAAGTAAAAACAGATGCACACTGCGTGCGCATATAATAAGAAACAAGTAAGAAAGCATGTGATGCACGCTGTGCACGTACACAATTGTAATACAGTCCACAATTAAAGTTATTCAAAATACAAGTTTATAAATAGTGTTTCATTCTGTTGTCAACAAACCCAAAGAATAACACAAGTTTACAACACCTATGTTATGCTGACCTACCTGTTCGCACCGTTTGTTCTAATTTTCGGATGTACACTTTAATGGGTTCAACGACATTTTGAGTTATCAGGTTACGATATCTGTGAATTCCCATATGTAATCATCTTTAGTTTTATTGTGCTACCATGCAGCCTTGCTGTGAAGGAGGTCATTGTACTGGGATGCTTTTCAGCACGTTTGTATACACGTGTTCACTGCATCATGTATTGTAGCAGTCGAAAACTTTCTTGGGCTCTCTTGACTGTTTATGCTTACTAAAAAAAAGGGGCGTATTTGTAATTGGAAGTACAGCTAGACACTGTGCATACTTATTTCCTTCCTTCACGGACATGCTCCTGTTGTTAACAGAGGGGTTTTCCGCGGGGATCTCATCTTGGGACTCGTTGTCGTGCATAACCTTTAGAACATATATCGTCGTATCTACGTCCGATACCATTCGCCTGCAAAGACCGGTTAGATCGGAGCAAAGTCCGTCGATGCTTGTGTGCATTATCTGATAATAATTAATCTATTTACCTAGTATCTGGGCTATTTTCCGTGGTGTGTTTACTCTTTCAAGCATGCCGTGCATATTGTTTACAGATCTGTTAGTTACTTGTCATGCGTGCGCTGGTGTAACGGACAGTTCGCACAATACCAACTTTTAGGCGTGAACTATTCCTTTCGTGTTATCTAACTTTATAATCTTACGTACATTGTGGGTGTATTTCAATAACTTTTGTCATCATCTTAAGTTCCGAGGATGTCTGTGTTTAATTGTATAGGTCACGTTACTGACGCTCTCTTTTGTAATTAAGTTTTGTGTTCGTTAATTTTATTTGAATTTTTCCCGCGTTCATACCCAAATTGTTTCCGTGACTCGCTATTTGAATGCCTGCGTGATGGCTATAGCGCATTAGTTGCAGAGAGCACATTTTCCGTTTTTCAATTTCAAGTCGTACTTCATGTGGGGTGCATTTGTCCAAGGCTACTTATTTCTTGAAAATTATTTCGTATGTCTTAAGAGAAGACTTTAACGCTGCGGCGGCTATAACAGATAAGTAGTGATTTCGTTATCTTAGATAGATATTTTCGGGGGTGTTATCGTGAATTATCGTCACCCTAAAATTTTTGTAGATCCTCATGGTGGACTGCAAGTTTTTCCATATCTTGGGCATTTGGTGACTTTGGAAATCGTTTATCGCGGTTCTCCAGGAAACCTGGAGTGAGTGTGTGTAAATTTTGTGTAGACTTTCAGAGTTTTATCTCTGCGTTTTCTTTTTTAAATCAATAGGAACTTTTAGTTGTACGGGGCAATTCAACATTAACTGACGCCGACATGGCGGCCGTACTTTTCCGTTAAGGATCCCAGCGTCCTAGACGATCCTTTGTTGTACTTTGCCATCCATCACAGAGGCTTCTGCGAGGAATCTTCTCCTGCGCTAGAACCATCAGCAGCTAGGGAGTTTCCTTTCGCACCAGTGGCCAGTTAAGTACAACAATAAACTTTTCCTTCTACATGTGTCTCGGCTGATTCGTCTAATCTAAATCTTTTGCCAGTTAGGCAGGACAGTACGCAAGTTTTTTTAATTAACTAGTGACTTGCTGACTTTTTAATAAACCACTAATTCATGTGCTAGGTGTCAAAAACCGTAATTTAACGTATGTTCTTTTGTAAATTTGATTATGCTGTATACTGGGAGATTCCAGCAGCAGTACTTTTGTTTTAGTACTCACTGTTTACGTACTCTGGTACAACCGAAGTACGCTTCAAATTTATTTTACTGGGTTTAATTCCCTACCGTATTATCTTTGACTTGTCATAATTTTGTAGAATAAAATTATCAATGTTTAACCGCGCTAATTAAATAATTATTGCTTTAAATTCATTTCGTTAATTTTTTTTTAACTTTAGTTGACTGTTTAACATTTAACATTTCATCTTTATAGTATTTAACACATCTACCTCTTACAAAATTCAGAACATGTATATAAATCTATCAGATCGGAAATCGTAGATTTTAAGTTGTAACGCCTTTAGTAGGCTATTTATTTTTAATCTTTTGTAATGATATTGTAAGGTCGAGGAAACGTTTCTGCTACCGCCCTACCTCTTGTGAATACAGCGGAGGTTATGTTAATTTGTTAACTAATTAATTCAAACTTGCTGAGGCTAAGACCTCTAACTAACCACTCAATGTGATTGCTATCAGTCGCATCATTTTGTTTTTTTTTTGTTGGTTACTTGTTCCAAAATACATATATAGTACGTTTAAACTCTAACATTTACCTTCACTTTCTTTTTCAATATTACCATCTTTTTTTTATGTTTATACCAAGTTTGTTTAAATACATAGATTACTGTTTACCTTTTCATTTATTATTGGTTATATTAACCCCATATCTTTTGACGTAGTTAGCGCATGAAAGAGGTTTGTATATCGGATCCTATACAGGGTGATCCGTAGGTGAACCCCGCTGGAGGGACACAGCCAGTGGCAGATCATTAAGAACGCAGGTAGGTTACCGTTTAAGGTAGCATAGTGTCCTGGTGCCCGGACAACGTCGCTCGCGTCGTCGCCGACCGACGCTCTATTCTTTGTTCATTTTACCTGAACCGTCACGCCATCTGCGATTTGAGTTAGCTCGGCCCTGCGTTTTTCATTTTCATCCACCTCACTACAGTGATCTCCTGATACCGTACCTTATCTTAGTCTATTATCTTAGTGCGACGTTGATGCGGGTGTAACAATATATATATCTTATTCAAAAAGAATACATGTAGGAGACACAATTGATTGCAATGGTAAGAAAAGAAAAGTGTTCTTCAAATTGAGGTTTATAGACTCATTTAGATTTATGGATTCTTCGTTAGCAAAACTATCAGCTTGTTTAGATGATGAGCAATGTAAAGAAGTTAGAAGATATTATTTAGGTGAAAAGTTTGAATTAATACGACAGAAGGGTGTGTTCCCATATAACTACGTTAATTCTCATGAAAGTCTCTCATTTCCAGAATTACCTAACAAAGAATGTTTTCATGATATATTCTCCGACAGTGAGATAAATGATGAAGATTATCGTAGAGCTATTAGAGTGTGGGATGTATTCGAATGTAAATCACTGGGACAATATAGCGATCTATACATACAGTCAGATGTATGTATATTATATAATGATATAAAACATGGCGTGCGGGAGTGGTACAGCTTTGTTCCCTCCTGAAAAACCGGAGAAATTGTGTGCTTATTGCAAGAAGAAACATGTTAGTGGTAGAGCTTGTGACCTGTGCGGGGCAACGTACGATAACAGCTGCTTTGACAGAGTGAATAAGTGCTGTAAGGGAAAGTTTCCGGAAAGTGAGGTTAACCACGTGGATAGTGTCCAACCCGGTGAGGATGCATTTCTTTTGTTAAAATTACTTGTGAAGGAGTTATCAAACAGAAGTGAACTATTGGTGGATAAGAATCATCTTTTAGTAGAAAAAATTGCGAGGCTGGAAAGTGAACTAAAGACAAAAGATGAACAAATACAAGAATTGAAAAATAGTAACACCGGAGAACGGCGGCTTGGTACAGTGAAGCTAAATGAAACTGACAAGTGTGTTGGACCTGGATTCATACCTAAGCAAATCAAATACAGCAATGTGGTATCTAATAACAAGAGGCAAGTGGAAACAACTACCGTAAAGAGAACTCCGTCAATGCAAAACGAGCAAATACAAAAAATAATAAAAACAGTAACTAGTAATGCCGCTAAGGGTCAGCTACCTTCTGGAAACACAAACAGTGATAATAACAAAATTTTGGGAAATGATGAAGATTTTATAAAGGTGATCCGTAGACGAAGAACCCAGAAAAGAAATAGCAACATAGTACTTGGAACAGCTGAAAACGTCACCCTAGGTATGGATATTTACACGTATACGGAATAGACCCGAAAACCACAGCTAATGAAGTGGAAGAATATCTGGAAGTACATAATATCCACAATGTTGAGTGTGAGAACTTGAAGTCTAAGTATCCGGAAAGATACGCATCTTTTAAGTTAACTTTTCCAATTGAACACCTAGAAGAAATTAAGAGCCCAGCTACATGGCCAAAGGGTGTCAAGATCAATCGTTTTTTTCACAATCCCAAACAAAAAGTGACAATAACGTAACTTGAGGATCAGAGAACATTACAGTGTCTAATAAAAGCCCAAATGAGAGTTCTACCCACGTTTCAGTTTTACATATAAATATACAATGCCTGACAAATAAAAGTGCTACTCTCGAAGAAATATTGAACAACAATAAGACTGACGTGCTATGTCTCACGGAACACTGGCTCAATGTTAATAATCAACATCTGTAGAACCTAGAAGGCTACACTCAAACATCGGTCTTCTGTCGCACCCAATATATTCATGGTGGTGTTGCAATATACATCAATAACTCTATGAGGGGAATTGATATAAATGAAGTACTAAATAAATCCGTAGAAAAACATTGCGAAATAGTTGCGTGTCATTTAATTAAATTAAACATAACACAGTGATAATGGCGGTTTACAGATCACCTGAGGGGAGTTTTGACTGATGGAGGAAGTGCTAATGTACATTTTGAATCACTTTAATGCAACAACCAAAATTATTGTTGCAGGGGATTTCAACATTAACTTTTTAATAAACAGTCCACAAAAGCTAGGAGGCCTGGAGGAGACCATCTCGGGAGCAACTAGGGTCACTGGTTCGGGCAGTACATGCATTGACAATATTTTCTGTAAAATGGATAGGGATGTATACAGTGCCTACATACATCCAACCCTGATCTCGGATCATTATAGTCAGATTATGGATGTTAAGATAACACGAGAGGGACACATGTTTCAGAGGAAAAGAATGTTCACAACATCTAGAATATAGATGTTTCACGCACAAGTTGCCAAGGAAGAGTGGATAGAGGTATATCAGGAAACCGATCCTGACTAGAAATATGATATTTTTTTAAATACATTCCTATACTACTACGAAGCAAACCTCCCGTATGTAAATATGAATACAGCGCGAGGTAGACATCAACCACCAACGGAACATCTAAGACAAGCGAAAGAGACCTTAAACCTACTACATGAAGTTTATTTGCAGTTGGGGGATGAGGAAGTGAAAGATATATACAATAGATACAAGATATTTTACAATCAACAAACGGAATATCAGAAAACCATAAAGTTGAAAAATCAAATAATGACCTCAGACAATATCCAGAAAACACTATGGTCAATAATTAACAAAGAGACAGGTAAATCTAAAGGTATGGGAAGTAAGACGCCAACCATTTCGCCCTCAGCTGAGGACTTCAATACCTTCTTCTCAGAAATAGCAACTAACCTGAACAGAAAGGTGCCACCATCAAAAAGGACACTTTCCTCATGCATGGCTCACGTACCCAAATCAAACACATCTTTTTTCTTCTTTCCAACGGATGATAAAGAGATACTACACACTATAAGAACACTGAAAACCAAACGGACAATGGATGTGTATGACATAAGCACTAATCTCATAAAACCAATGGCGAAATACATAGTTGGTCCACTAAAAGATATTATTAACAGCTGTCTTGGTGAGGGAAAATTTCCAGAAAAAATGAAAACTGCAAAGGTCATTCCGATTTTCAAAAAGGGGGATCCTGCAAACGCTTCAAATTATCGACCAATATCTAGACTACCAACATTTTCAAAAATATTTGAATCAATAATAGTCAGAAGAATTTACAGTTTTTTGGAAAAAGGCAATCTTCTTACTCGATGCCAATATGGTTATATTAGAAGTACAAACACTACTGACGCGATAATGAGCATGATAAACTTTATTTATGACGCACTGGAGGGTGGTGATCATTGTCTTGCGCAGTTTTATGATCTGAGCAAAGCGTTTCATTGCATGAACCACCTGTTATTTTTTGAAAAGATGCACCACTACGGATTCTATGGAACAGTCATGGAACTCATAAAATCTTATTTGAGTAATCGTAAGCAAGTGGTGAAATGGGACAATCGGGTGAGTCAAGTAAGGGATATTGTCTCCGGGGTGCCCCAGGGTAGTATTCTGGGCCCACTGTTTTTTGTGATATTCATCAATGATTTGCCTTTCAATGTCGAGGGATGCTTGGCTCTGGTGACTCTATATGCGGACGACACATTCCTGGTAGTGTCGGCTCCGGATGAGGAGGAATTAAACAACAAGATGAACGCCGCGGACCAGGATGTGAGTGAATGGTTTAACACTAATAAACTCACAGTAAATTCCGAAAAGAAGCAAAATACTTACTTCACGAGTAGTAGACGTCAAACGAATATGCATGGAGGGCAGGTGAAATATCTGGGAATAGCGTTGGATGGTCTGTTGACCTGGGGTGGGATTCTGTTTCTATACGATAACGAAAAATATCGTTAGTGACGTCATATTTATCGGTACCTACCGAAAAACGGTATTCTGTTTCTCTAATTTATCGCATCGGTATACGAAAATTTATCGGTTAGTAACACCCAACCAATATCTACAAACATAACCCCAATTTTTTATAAATACAATATGTCATATTATGCATTATTCGCGCCTTTTTACTGGTTTGTTTGACCGTTGGTGAGACGCACAAAACGTACATAAAATTATAAAAAATTAAGTTATAGTTTTTATTAACAAAACTGTAGGTATCATTTTATTTTATTAAACCAACAATAAGTAGTATAAATATAATTCTTTTAATCGTGAAGATGGACTCGGAAAAGAAAAGAACTGGAAAGGCATCTTGCGAACAAAAATTAATGTTAATCCAGTTCATGGAAAAAAATGTAAAGTTCGCAAGGTGTCAAGAAAGTGATACTGGAAAAGTGGCGCAACTGTGGCAGCAATTGGTTCTCGAATTGAATGCATCTGGTGGAGTGTATAAAGATAAGAAGCAGTGGCAAAGGGTTTGTATTTGCACCTAAAACAAAAACAAAATCACAGTTAGTTTAAAAATTTATCTACATATTTATGGTTTACTTACGAAAATCAGAATTGGGGCGACTGGAAAACGGCAACCAAAATCAAAGCTACGGAGATCAAAAAGAAACGCTTGAGAACCGGTGATCCAGGCCCATCAGAGTCTCCTGATGAAGACTATAAATAAACTACTCTGGAGGAGAGGATTCTGCATATCATGGGGAGAGATTATTTAGGCGATGGTAAAACCAAAGAGTTAGGTTTTCCACAGGCACAGGTAAGTAGATTTGTCACTCTTCTTCCAGTGTCAAAGCTTGTCATTCATCACTACAAATTTAAGCTTCTGTTTCAGCAGTTTCATCCTTAATATGTACAAAAATGTTTCTGCAATAAATGATTTAAAAATAAATATTTTCTTGTATAATCCACAGCCTCATCCATACCATACCCAAGTTAAACTGTCTGTGCCGTTTGCACCTGCTCCTGCTCCTGCTCCTCCAGTGTTTGCAGCGTCTCCGGCACCTCAAGTGTTTCTGGCAGCTTCAGCCTCTCAAGTGATTCCGTTACCTCCAACACCTCAGTCGATATTCATATCTCGTATTTTCATCTTGGAGAGGGAAGACAATGTGAAGACGGTGTGAATACAATGTGAAAAACTTATCAAAATTCTTCATGTCTTGTAGAACCTTGAAACCACTCCTTCCACTTCCTATTCGCGCCGGTCACAGAGACAAAAAAGAAAACTTTCGCCAGACAAAGAAGACATTGCTACCAAATTGTTAAAGGCGGAACAAACAGCAAATCGTTGGCGGGAACGCCAGGCGATTGCTTTGGAAAATTTGGTTACTGTGGGTAAAGACATTGTATCTGCCCTAAATAAAATTATTGAAAAACTTTAACAAGTGTCTCATTATTACGTGTGGACTTACCTATTACTTATTTCTGAAGAAAATCAACAAAACAAACAGAATATTTACTCTCACCACCTTATTAGCTGGAAATACCGTTAAAACGCACTTAAAACCACAGGAAACGTTCTGGAATAATTTAACAAAGACAGCTAAACATGCGCATGGGCATGAGTGTCTTTCATTTAAATTTCAAACGCCTATTTATCATACTACCACTAGCTTGCATATTATGAGTGTTATCTTTTAGTGATTCAATCCCACACATTTTTATTCAATTTAAATAATAAGACACGATTGAAATAATAAGTATTGTATCTGATTGTCATGTGGTTGCATAAAGAATTTAAAGAAAATACCTTCTACTTCAAAATGTGCGCTATTAAAGGTAAGCATGCGCTTTGGATCTAACCATTAATAAATAAAACCCGAAAATGAATCCTTGCTATTTGAACGTTTTTGGAATGAAAGCCCTTTCTGTTAAAATAAGCCTGTTCAATGTTTCTACCTGGGTTACAGATAGCGATATGGGTGCCATCAATGACGGCAACAATGCCAGACATGTTATATTGTTCCATAAATCTGTTATTTTGAAAAAGTAAGTATAAAGTAATTAATGCAATCTCGTCATACTAAACTACCTTTGCTTCATTTGCAGATATTCATCAGGCATTAGAAATTGTATCCAATGCCCTAAATGCATTTCAATTGCGCTTGCCACTTCAGTAATTACCCTCGATACCTGGGCCTGCGACATGCTTGTTAAACAGTCTTGTCC
This sequence comes from Amphimallon solstitiale, assembly GCA_963170755.1. Taxonomy (NCBI): domain Eukaryota; kingdom Metazoa; phylum Arthropoda; class Insecta; order Coleoptera; family Scarabaeidae; genus Amphimallon; species Amphimallon solstitiale. The sequence goes on along the minus strand of OY720685.1, from coordinate 40,292,221 downwards.
CACGCATCGCTGGTAACTGCCTGTGGCAAAAAAAAACGCATAGCAGTTAATATCCGTAACTGTTTGGAAATTCTGTGTCTACGAATCCCAGGCTGTAAGTGTGGTTCTAACCATTCAATTATTTCCCTCATAGAATCTTTATCAAACCTAAATAATTCCATGAATCTAAAAAATACTTTTTTCAGCAGTGTTTGTTTTGGAATTTGTAAGTTTTTTAATCAAAATATACCTTTCATCTGGTAAATCAAAGATTTCATTTTGCTCTCGCAAATCCCTTTTTAACCTACTTAAACGCACATTATCATTATATTCAAGGAAAGGTAATAAACGAGCCGTTTTTATTATTTTATTTAAGTAATTAAATGTCAATAACATCAAATAATCGTCAAAATGTTAGTGTGTGAAGTTAGCAGCATTGAAAAAACGATTTGGCAACAGCGCAACACTATGTCGGTAAGTAAGAATTTATCGCTTCGGTTTTCGATGAGAAACGGAATGCCATATTTGACAGCTACCGAAAAAGTGCTACGATAAACATGGGTAACGATATTTTATCGGTAGAGAGAAACAGAATCCCAGCCCTGGGCTCCGCATATAGACGCGTTATGCATCAAACTCAGCAGAGCGGTCTACGCCATAAGGCGAATAAGGGGACTACTGGGTATCGATGAAGCTAAAGCAACGTGTTTCGCGCTCTTTCATTCTGCAATGATGTATGGAATAACTGCATGGGGACACTACACATGCAGCAAGGGTCTTCAAATTGCAGAAAAAAGCAATTCGAGCAATTGTCAAAGTCTCACAGACAACATCGTGTAGACAATTCTACCTGGAACTGAGAATTATGACCCTTCCGTCGACGTACATATGGTGCAAATTATGCGAGACTAAGTCAAACGCTCGTAATCTACAAACAAGAGGAGAAGGCGATACATATGAGACAAGACAAGCGAGGGACTTGGATATACCGTATACAAGATTGCACACCAACAGTACGTCGCGTCGATTGGAATGCGACTTTTCAACAAGTTACCCAATGGAAGTAAGAGAAATGACTGAGCAACGATTCAAATCGGCAACTAAGAGACTTCTATTGAATGATGTACACTATTGCATAGACGAGTACCTACAGTCTTAGTCTACTTTTTCTTTTTATACTGATGTTTGTTTTCTTTTTTTTACACCAATATTTGTTCTATACCAATGTTATGACGAAACTATAACAGTTTGAATAAAGTTTATTATTATTATTATTATGGTGCGGAATAGGAATGCTGTTCAACTTAATAGAGAATATTTTTATTCTCTTAATAAATCTCTATAGAACGGAAAATTTGTGAGATTTTCCAAAAAACCGCTATTTTTAAATTTCTTTTATACAAAAATTGTTCTAATTCGGACTCTAAATATTTTTGTATTCTAGATAAATCTGTATAGAATGAATAATTTGTAAGAAATTTGCGAAAAACCGTTTTTTGCTAAGATAGAAAGACCTACTTCCGGTAGAAATTTCAAAAAAAGTCTTTCTAAAATTCACATTTTACTACTTTTGTATTCTTTAGAAATTCGTCTAAACTTAGTAGTTGACAACATATTAGCGATTTTACTGAAAATCTAAATCAGATCTTAAAAGGAAGATTATACTCGTAAATATAAGGTTTGGTATTGATAGCTGTAGCCGTTTGGGCGCTATCGTGGTCAGAGAGAGAGATATGTTTGCAAAAACCACTTTTTCGGTATCAGGCGACTTGAAAACGTGGACGTCTGCAAATATTCATCATCACCATACTTCGTTATAGTACGTATAAGAAAGTAAAAAGGCAAATATTCTTGTAATTAATAAACCACAGGACAAAGTGTTAAACTCAATAATTTTTTTTTATTTGAATTAATTTAAAAATAAGATATGTGTTATAATAATAAAACTATAATGTTTTTCAAAAGAATTTGTGTATATTATCTGTTGTACTAAGCAAAGAAAAATAAATTTGGTAAGTCATGGTCATCTTGTTATTGAAATTATTTTAGTAAGCTAAATTGGTTCGTTTTACATATGCATCCATAATATATTTTAGGTAATTATATGGAAGTAGAGGAAAGGAATGTATATAAGAAATTATACAATGAACAGCATTCAAACAAATATAAATAGTCTGTGGAGATATTATTTTGTAGATAGTGTGTTCACGACCAGACATCCATTCAATTAGAATGTGACTGTCGACAGATACGCGCAGCGTTTTTAAATGCACACCGGTCATTTCAAAAGAAAGCAATTGTACATTGTATTACTGGTTTCATTTTTCACATCAAGTATTTTTCAATAGCAGTGAATAATCGATAAATTTGTTTCAATGTCACTCAAGTTTATTGCACTTTGTTATTTATTTCATAATGGAAATTATAAATATGTCGTATGTAGATAGAAATTCTTATATGCAATATTCACAAAATAAATGCCTACACTTTATTTACAAAAATGAAATTTCCAATTATAAAGAATATAATCTTTAAAAAATCTAATAAGGGCAAAAAGCACAAAGAACAAATTCACATGTAGAAAATGGCGCCAATATTATTAGAGCAAAATATACCAGTTTAGATCAAAAGAACTAGCAAATATGTTGCCAACTAGAGATAAGTAGTTCGCGATCGACCGATTCTTCTCATAGAACTAAATCAACTATACTAGTTCGCAATTTCCAAGCGAAGTAGTTCTCGGCGAACTACTTTTCACAAAATGCAGTAAACTGTGTGTGACTATTGAAACCATCTTTCGGTCAGAGAAATTTAGTTCGCAAGGTTTTAAATTCATTTCTCATATACCAGTATGGAAAATATTACTAAAATTAAAAATATATTTTATAAATAATAATTTTTATTTATATGACAGATACATATATATATATATATATATATGTGTATAAAATAAAATAAAAATAAAATTTGATTTCGTATCAATGTTATTTTCCGAAGTGCTCATTTGCAGAACAAAATAAATGTTCAGTGCATTTCTAAAAACATTATTATTAAGATAAACAAACATACATACATCCAATTTCATATGTATAGATTATATTACTTGCCATAAGACCATATAAATAATGTGGGCACTTAATACTTTTTTTTAGAGAATAAACGAATAATAATATATTTTCACAATATTTCTTTTAGAAAAATAAAAAATCTTAAACTATAAAGGAATTAAATGGAACTTTTAGATTTACTAATTATAAAGAACCATTTTGTATTATCGAGCTTGACGTGCAGTAATATATATGGATGAGAACCATCCTACTCTTTGTTGTATCGCCTCATCTAAACTCTCTTGTACTATAATTTATTTGTTTATAATCTGTATAATATGGTGATTATCGGTTGTTAGTTTAGAAATATTATTGTGAAATACTAAAATCAATTGTTTCTTTCTAACTCGGAGTCTACCTATTTAGTTTTCTCATAAATTTACGGATTTACAATTAATATTTCAAGCGGTGAAGAATACTGTGTTACAAAGTATAATATATACTGCTAATCTTTAGTTCAACAAGGATTTCTGCCATAAAATATAGATATAGGTTACAAGTAGTTCTTTGCGAACTAGTTCTTCCATGTCAATTAGTTCGCACGAATTAGTTCGTCGATTCGAACTATTATGCCCATCACTATTGCAATATAGTTCGCTCCAAGAAAACGGGTACCATTTTTGGTAGCGTAAATTAAAAGCGCTCCCAAATGCAAACATGTTTAAAATTGGAGGGGAAGGATCACAAAAAACTAGGCGTTACTATATTTATAAAAATAAATTTTTAATAGTGGAAGAAACGGAAACACTTCTTTATCATAATTTTGATTGCGAGGAATAGCATTTGCATCATTTAGGTTGTGATTGGCATTCAATAATTCAGGCGGTTCAATTAACTCTGCAATCACCAGTCGTTCCATATTCAGCAAAATAAACCGCTTATACCGTAAACAACATTAAATTATGTGCATATCGTGGGTTAGATCACAGAATAAATATTGTGTGGTTATGTTCTGTATTTCGTTGCTATAGCAACCACTAGCAACTAACGTATGTTGACATCGGAATACGAAAGAACGCTGGGAGCGGGTTGCGTTACTAATCCGCTGCAAACTCTTCGTATTTCGAATGCGACCAATGAGTAGGCTTAATCAATGAATAGTTAACCGAGCATTTTAATCGGTGTTGGAAAAACCGGCCCGAAATTACTTTTGTTATTTGTTCCATTTCGCATGAATCACATTTAAAATTCAATGTTTTCAAATGTATACTTTTTATATGCTCTTGCAAATGACTTGCACCCCTATTCTGTAACTTGATCGTTACGCATTATCGAACGCATTTGACCCAAAAATCGATACGGTCGAAAATTCGTATTCTCTACTTGTTCGATCGTTATGGAATCGTTGAAAAGTCGTTATGAAGTTGTATTCCATTACGACTAGTAAAGAGCTGTCGTTATGCAGTGCTAAAAAATTGTGTGTGAATGAATATTGTAGTAAAATATATTTTACTTTGATTTTAATTTTAATTAGACGAAATAAGTATGGATCAACATGTTTTATTATTGGTATTGGCGAATATTGATGAATTTTAAAATAAATTTTAAGATTTTTTTGTTAAAGTAATATGTATTTTAGGAACAATTATATAGAAAATAGGTTTTAAAGAGATACAAGTAATCCCTTCCAATTATCTGAAAATAATTTTATTAATTTGTTTGGATTAAATAAACAATTGGCGGACAATTTAGTTAATATACTGTCATCTCAATTGAATATTTCACAAAGAATATCTGCTGTACCAAATGTTTTAAAAATATTAACGACGATATACCATAAACCATATCACCACCAGGAACTCTGTGGAGAGATACATAGGATATTGAAAATAAGGTGTGTCTTTACGTCAACAAACACTTCACTATAATCCTGCAACTCTGGCAGAAATATTTATTCATGTGCTGTTCTACACAATATGGCAGTCAAGGATAATATACCCGACCCTGCAAATGAAAATATTGACATAGATAACATTCCATATCATGGAGACGATAATTGGCTTCATGGAAGGAGAAGAGTTACGGAGCAGTATATTCAAAATAACTTTAGATAAATTAAGGATAAATTACATAGTTACCTCGTTAAATTTGTTTCAATTTCATCTAATTAGTGAATTCATTAAATTATGCATTAAAATTTAAGTAATATGATATACAGGTATAAAATTAAAAAGAAAATTGCAGGGGAAATATTTTTATTTATATAGTAGGTACCTCATAATATATAGTATAAAAATAATGAAAGTAAAATATGATCAGCATTCATTTTAATCTGTCTCACTTTCTGGATCAGACATATTTGCTCAGTAATTTTCATATTTGTTATTTTGTATTTTAAAATCTGTTATTTAATAATTTTCTTCAATTTTAGCCGTTGTAAAATTCTGAAGTGCAGTTTATTTAAAACATCCAACTGTTTTTCTTGTGATGCCTTGTATTCATCAAGTGCACTATTTAATGACATCTTCGACATATTCTTCCTGTAACAAATATGACAATATCAGTAGAACTTACAATTAGAGTTAGAATACATAAAATTAATTTTATCAGAATAAATTTAAATACACTTTGAACTATTTTTTATGCATAGTAATGAATTAATTTTATGCCTTCTGGTGTTTCTTCCAAAAAAGTGGATGTAGATAGAATAGGACCACCGGTTTGCTGTTGCTATATGTTACCCAGCCTTGTCTTATTTTAGTACTGGATTTCCAATCTTTGAATGTCTACAAAAAAAATATATATATAAAAACATACCTATATCTAGCCATTTATATGTTTAGCATTTTCATAAAATATTTTACATAACTCTAATGTAAAAAATATTACGTTTATTAATCAATTTCATTCAATAACATTACTTATTTTTAGAAAGAAGTTCGTCATTTTAATAACATTTATTAATCTCAAATGACAGTATCAGAAAAGCATAATATATTTTAAAAATGCTAATAGTTTAGGGATAAGAAATTTATAATAATTTATAAATATAATGAATACATACCCTCTTCCACTGGTCTTTTGTTTTTTGTGGGCCATCTCCACATGCATTTAAAATACCTGTTAATTCATCCCAAGCATTTTGATCATCTGGTATATTTTTATTCGTTCTTAATGAAAGTTTACTTTTCATAAAATCTAAATAAATGGTCTGCTGTTGGGCAGTAACTTCACCACTACTTTTCCTCTTATACATTTTAATCGCAGTTGAAAAAACACTTGCTTAACACTCAAAACTCCTTTAACAAGTAAATTTGAAAATAACGTACATACCGTCAAGGAATCTAACCATATTCATAAACTCATCCATAAACTTTAAATATCAATTTATTTTACGATCTACAATATAGTATACTAATATAATACGCTTTGTGCAGAATTTACAAGAGGTATATTTTTACAATCCCGGCAAAGAACATTTTACCATAAAACATCTATTAAAAATAGTACGTGCTTATCAATAGTTTTATGTATATAACCTACAATCCCGGCAATTTGTTTACTGATATCGCCTAAACAGCTGACACATTGGCAATATGAAGATGGTAACATCTGTACAGTCCCTGGTGAAAACATTGAATTTTCGTTATATGACCGACATCGACCGAACTGATAACGATGTGACTTACTGAATACGCTTTCCAACGAAAATCGTTACGGACGGGATAACGACAACTTTCTTTACGATAATCGTTCGCATAACGATCAAGTTAACATAAGCGTGCGTATTTTTCACGTGCAGTCTGAAGGATTCTTTAGTATTCAAACGTCTGTAACAAATCTCACATATTGCTCGTTACTTTGTCATGTACTTGCACTGCTCACATTTATAGGTTTGACGGGGGCATTGTCGCTTCCTACGCCTGTGGTGTCGGTAGAATGCACTTTCTGAAAAAAATAAGTTTATCCATGCTGTTAATGAACAGGATAGATAAAATTCCTCATGTGCTAACATTAATAACACAATTGAGGGGCCCAGTGCAAGAACCAGTCAAGTACATTATAGTTAAATTTACTGAAGCATAAAAAAACGATTTGGCACAGATTAGTTTAATAAATATGGATAACAACTATGCGTGCTTTTGAATTTAAGCCAATGGATTGGTTTTTAGGCTAAAATAAGTAGTACTAATATTCGAAGGTATAATTAATCTTGAAAAAACATTGGACTTGGCCTGTTATTGCACAGTAAGTTTAATTTAAAAAAATAAATAAGTAAATATTGCAGAAAAAAATTAAATTTGTTTTATTTCAAGAATGGTTTGAACAACAACGCAAATGACATCTACCAGGAAATAACACAAAAATATTCATTCATCAGCACTGCTAAATTCAGATGCTGATGTAATAACTTCTTCAAACTTCAAGTTGAGATGGTACTCTTTAATATTATTGTAATGTCACATGTTGCACGCTTTTGGCACACCCATAAGAAATGACTAATTTAATTCTAAAACTATTAATTAATATCCGTTCACTTAGATTAGTAAGTATTAAATTATTTAAGAACCTGGAATTATTTATAACTTCATTCTTTTAGGCCTAGACTGTACACTATTTATTATTTTTGATACGCCAAATATATTCTAAATTTAAAAATACATATGTTGCAATTGCCACAGCTAAGCTTGTTGAATTTCCTTAATAAGATCCTCCTTTATATTTTATTTTCAAGTACGTAGTTATTTCTTCAAAATAACGTTTGTTGTATAACAACGTTCGCAAGTTAAATTGAATATTCTTTTAAAAGTAAATATTAGATTTGCATATACTTATTTTTCTCAGTAGCTTCTTTGTTGAAATACGGTGGGAACCAAGTATTCTGAATGTTCGCATAGTTTCTTTTGCGTCTGATAGACGCCTAAAGGTAGGCGTCCACATATTCGTATCGTAAGTATCGGACGCATCGCATCGAACGGATCGTAGTATTCTTAGTATAGAAAGTCATACAAGTGCGTCCTCTGATCCGCATCGTACGGATCGCACAAAATCTACCCGTCGGCAATGCCGATGCCGATGCTCCGAGGGGCAACTTTTACGATGCGTGCCGATGACGTCATACAGAATGCCGAACAGTGGACGGACTCAGGCGCGGAGTCCGTCTGCTCGCTCGCTCAGCATCGTTTTCCTCCATTATCTTGTACATTCCACCGAACACTACGCTATCTCTCACTACGAAAATCCGAATGAAAGTGACGTCGGCAATCCGATTGTTGGTAGTTGCGTCGGCAAATCCGATCGCTGCTGATACTGTGGACGCATTGTAGAAAAATAATCCGTTCGATGCGATGCGTCCGATACTTACGATACGAAAATGTGGACGCCTACCTCTAATCGCATAGCACGCAATGGAATAAAAAGGAACATTTCTAGAACATTCGAGAGACCGGAAAGGGCGGAGATGACGTATTACTCCCCCACGCTGAATGACCAATAAAAGGAGAAAACGCTTAAAACAATTATTAATATAGTTACTACCGTGAGTACGGCCGGGTGGTAATTAAATGTGTATTCTAAATGTTTAATAAGTAGTACGTACCGCGGCCAACAGTTGAAATTGCTTTAAGCTAGTGTACTAATTATAACTCGTGCCGAGTTCGTCTAGTTGACGATTTAAAGTGCCTAGTTTATTGAATGCCGGAAAAAGGCGTTGAGTTACTCTTATATGAAGATTTTCCTGCTCCGGTAATCTCTTCCACGTGTGGATCTATAAGCAATTTTTGACCGTATTGATGCCGTCGGAAGAAATCACGTAGCTACATTGCGAAGACTGACAACTACGCCGATAGAATCGCAGAGCTGCCCGACCCAAACAAATTCTACTTCCGTTACTCGGATCCGAAATCGAATAGTCTACCTCAAGGTAACCTGATTAACACCTTTTGTCTCAAAGTATTTACGTATTATTTTGCCGTTCTGACATCTGAAATTTTGTATATCCATCAGTGTAAACAGAACTTATTATTATTTCCGTGTCCGACGGTAGAATTAAAATTAGTTGTATCATAGTAAATTAGGCTAGATAGATTTAGCGATGTCTTAGTTATTTATAGATACATGTTTTGATGCGACAATAGTCCATATTTCATTCCTGTTTCGAATAACAATCACGTATCTTTTGTTTGTATTGCTATTTAAAGAATCATTGTAAAGTTCATGTATTTCAGTTAATGTTATTGAACTATTATACTGTAGTTTGTTATATCGTAAATAGTAACTCTATATATTTTGGTTACATCGCTATTTAAATAATAATAGTAATAGTTCATTTATTCCTTCAGTGCCATTAAGCAATTATATAGTATTTTATTTTCATTTTAAATATAATAATAATCATATGTCTTTTGTTGACATTGCTGTTTGCTCATAAATGTTATAATATTGTAACTTCTTTATTTGTCTATTTATATGTATCTTGTCGTTCATTCATATGAATTCTCATATTTTTATTATGTAATAAACTTTGTTAAGTTTTATATTTTCGGTTCGATATGTCGGCTCTGATGGACGTGCTATGCGTAGATTTGTTAAAACTTAGAAAACAGGAACTAATTGATGTTATATTGTATAAGAAAGTACCGATGAGTGTAAATAGTAGTGCTATTGTCCAGCAATTCGTGGCTGAAATGTGTAATTGCAACTTAAAAGACGAAAAGTCTAGTAAAACAGCGGAAAAGGCAGATGGGTTACAGGGGAACACTCAAGCAACCAAAAAAGATACGATCAAAAAAAAAGAGTTGGAAGGCACCGAAAGTGAAATGTTGAAAAAACTAGTGTTTCACCTAGAAAAGAGAACTTCGGAACAAGAAGAACTGATAAATTTAATGAAGAGATACAGTGATTTTAATAAGAATAATGTAGAATCAACAAATGAAAAACCCGTCCAGCTGACTAAAAGTGATGAATCGAAAAACTTACAGGGAAAAAACTATCTGAATAAAAACGATAAAGAAATAAAACGAGTGGAAACAACAAGAAATGGAAAAAGTGCAACGGGGGAAGTCTCGTTAAAAACTGATAAATCGATAAATGGTGGGACATTACCTCGGCAGAACTCATACGCTCGTCCAATTATTGGAATTTCAACTTCCGAAATAAAGAGTGTGAAGAAAAAGGGATACTTGCATGTGTATAGACTTGATACTACGACTACTGTTGAGTTGATGCTGCAACATTTGGAGAAAACAGCATCGGATATACCGTTCGAATGTGAAGAACTGAAAAGAAACAAAATAAGTGTGTCTTTCCGTGTTTCTTTCCCGATGGACTATGTGTCGCGAGTGTATGAACCTGAACTATGGCCGGCGGGAGCGGCAGTGCGTCGTTTTGTATTTAACCGGCAACATTTTCAAAGAGTGCGGGAGGACCAATCACGCATGTAGATCGGAGTAAATCTAGTAAAAAGGTAAACATAATGAATTTAAACATACAATCGATTAGACAGAAAATAGATATGTTGGAAATATTTTTGTTGGAAAACGACATTGATATACTGTGTGTTAGTGAGCATTGGCTTTCTTTGGAGCTAATATCAATTTTAAAAATAGACGACTACAAAGTTTGTGGATATAGTTTTAGAGCAGAACAGAAAGGAGGAGGAACTCTTATACTGACTAAAAGCTGTTATGATGCTGTTGCATTGAATGGAGTGGAAACATATATGGTTAAAGGTCATATTGAGTTGTGTGCTGCAATGATTATTGACATAAATACTGTTGTGGTAACGATCTACAGGCCGCCTATGGGAGATATAGCAATTTTTAATGAAAATATTATAAATGTCTTGGCAGAAATAACTGAGAGATATCAGTACCAGAAGATAGTACTTGCGGGGGATTTCAATATTGACTTTAATGCAAATACACGAGAGAAACTCGATTTCATAAATATAAGCAATATGTTTGGCTTAACAAAATTAATAAATGAGGCGACTAGGATAAGCACATCGGAAACGTGCATAGACAACATATTTACGGATTATGAATTTGGTATTACAACAAAAGTGATTGAAACTCATCTTTCGGATCATCTTGCACAGATTGTGACAATTGAAGTTTCGATGGACTTGCTTGACAAGAAAAATAAGATTCATAAAGTAAGAATGATAAATGAGGAACAGATACAGCTATTCAGAAACATGTTGTCTGAGGTGGAATGGAATCAAATCTTAAACAGTGGTGATGCACAAGAAAAATATGCAAGATTTCACAATGTTTTCGAAGTATCCTATGAGATATGTTTTCCAGAAATATATAGGGCTGGGGAACGGAATTTTAAAACCAATAGATGGCCGCGAGAGTGTGAAAACATAGAGAACGGTCTAGATGCTTTGTATACAATATTCAGGGTGACGAAAGATGTAAATGTGCTGCAGATGTACAAAAATGAAAAAAAAGGTATAATGAGGAAGTGAAGAGTGTAAAGAGAAGAAGGTATGTAGAGCAAATTAGAAGTGCGGAGAATAGACAGCAAACCATATGGAGTATAATTAACAAGGAGACAGGAAAAAATGGAAGATTTTTACCGCAAAATCAAACAAAATTGACTACAGATGATTTTTCAAATTACTTTCTTCGAGTTGGAAATAGTATACGAAATCATATTGATGATAGTTGGGAAGATTCGAATGAAATGCTCAAGAATACTAACAAATCGCCAGTTGATTCGTGTTATATTGGACATGTTGATGTTGAGGAAGTGATCAACATTATCAAAACTCTAAAAAATAAAAAATCGAAAGATATATATGGTATGAGTGTATCCTTGTTAAAGGAAATAACAAGGGAAATTGCAGAACCACTAACATATATAATAAACTGCTGCTTGAAAGAAGGAATCTTTCCAAAGCAATTGAAGCTTGCTAAAATTACACCTGTATATAAAAAAGGAGAAAGGGATAATGAAGAAAATTATAGGCCCATATCTGTTCTCCCAACTATATCAAAGGTTATGGAAATGGTAATACGCACGAGATTGGTTTCATTTCTCGAGAAACAGAATATTTTTACTCCATTACAGCATGGCTACAGATCTGGAAGGTCCATAATAACAGCGATGCTTGGAACTTTGAGTGATATAATGGATGCTAGAGATAATTATGAAACCCCGGAAATAGTGGCCTGTGATCTTAGCAAGGCATTTGACTCCGTGTCGCATGGACTGCTGCTGGAGAAATTGGCTTACTATGGGGTGCGAGGTATCGCACTCAAACTGCTTAGGTCTTATCTTGAAGATAGACAGCAGGCAGTAGAATGGAACCATGAGATATCGAGGAGAGAATCAGTCAACAGTGGAGTTCCCCAGGGGTCTATTCTTGGCCCAATACTGTTTATAATATATATAAATGATATTCCGGAAAATGTTGATGCCAAAGTATGCTTGTATGCGGATGATACCTCCTTTGTATTGAGGAAAGGGGGTAGTGATATGGTGTATGAGCGGAACCGCATAATACTTCAAATAAAAACCTGGTGTGATGCAAATAAGCTAAAACTAAACGGGGAAAAAACACAAACACTTACTTTTTCATCAGCCACGCAGGGTGAAACGCTAAATCTTCTGGGGGTCATAATGGATAGCAGACTTACGTGGTCTGAACATGTAACAACTCTTCTCTTGAGGTTGAGTACTGCTGTATATGCAATAAGGAGGATCAAACAACTGGTAACTCATGAAGCTGCGAAATTGGCCTACTACTCGAACTTCCACAGCATAGCATCGTATGCGATAGTGATATGGGGTACACCGTCGGGGCTGGGGCGTGTCCTTTTGCTGCAGAAGCGTGCTATGCGGGCTCTGCGCGGGTTGCGGCCGTGTGACAGCTGCAGGGGTGTTTTTGCTGAGGAGGGGGTTATGACTATCATTAACGTGTATATAATGGCTTGTGTAAAGTATATACATACAAATAAAACCCAGTTTATGAGAAATTCCGATAATCACAGCTACCATACTAGAAGTAAGGATGAATTAGTGACAGCGCGCCACCGATTGAAGCAGACGCAGCAATCGTTCAGTTATTGGGGTGTGAAGCTTTACAACAAAATACCAGACTTTGTTAAGGAGTTAAGTGTGAACAAGTTTAGTAAAACAATTAGGCGTTTTTTATTGACTAATGTTTTTTACGACGTTGAGGAATATCTGTCACACGACTTCAGAGGAATATCTGGAGGCTTTGTCGAATGTTATTAATTGGAGTTATTACCATTCAAAACTAGGAATATTCTCATTCTGTTTTTGATCCTTTGTAGATACAATGATTTTATTGCTCTGTTTTTTTAAGTAAATGTATTTTGATGTTGTTTTATGAAATTTTATATTATCTATGTTTGCTCACTTATATATACAACTGATTTTATTTATTTATGTGTTATATGTTATATTGCTTGTGATTATTTATTTAGAAATTCTTTAAAAGAATTTGTTACTTATCTGACATGTCATGTAAGTTTTTTTGATGACGAATAAAATACAATACAATACAATACAATTATATGTTATTACTTGGTAATCCTCGTTCCTCGTAGTGGCCATAAGTGGAAAACAGCTTAGTGACATTTTCTTGTTCCTTATCACTAGAAATAATAAAGCAAAATTTGCTAATTAAGATAATATCCAATCAGTTACAATTGTTTGAGGAACAAGTGGCGCCTAGTCGGGAAACTTTTCAATCTATCATTACACTGATAAACTAATATCTCACACACAACTAAGTGAGTCTTAATTAGCCAACTAGAACTATCAACACCAGCTACTTGGGGAACGACAGAGTAATTTCGGGCATAAAGCCCCGTTATAAAGGTACGTAAGTCTTGTTACTATATTTAATATGCGCATCCCCTTAATTATTACAGTTGCCCTGTGAATAGAAATAGAAAGAATTAGATTTACGGGCATTAGTAATTATTAAACGACCCTGAGATTAAAATTGGTATTGAAACAGAAATACTGCATTCCAGCAAAGTACCATTTTGGTTCTTCTCCTATTTTATGATCCTATATTTAGACAGGGTAATTTTTTTATTCTTTCTTGATGGATTCTTTACAAATAAATGTTCAAAGTGTTGTTTAAAGTTTAGGAACATATACTGAGCCACAGATACTATTCAGATTTTTTCCCCGAGTCACGTATTATATCGATATACTCTTGAGGGAGAAAGATTTCGTTGTGTTTCCTTCTTTGTAGTTCCACTGCTCCAAAGCTGCGGTCGCATGCCAATAAACTGTGTTCTGACTCGGGATATCGATGTTGGATTAGAGTAAATCTTCCTGAATGTACAAGGATATACCAAAATTGCAGTAAAACATAATTTTTATTTTGGGATGCACAGTTGTCAGAGAAAAGATATATATTAGTAACTTCTTTGCGGATGTAGTTGTTTATAAAATGCAAAAGAAGGCCGCACACCACTTCATTCTGGCCTTTACCAACCAGCGTTTTGTCGTACACATAAAAAAAGCTTTTACCAGAACTGGCAACATGTATACAGAATTTGTATACCCACAGCTGTATCTTATAAAAAAACTTCTGCACTAGAGGAAACCGGAAGTAGCAGATTTTTCTGAAAGTCGAATGTCAATACTTCAGCTTTTGGATTAACTTTTAATACCACTAGTTTTTCTTTAATTTCTGAATAAAACCTTTCAGATTTCATAAGATGTAATGACTCCTCTGTCTCTAGCACTTGTTTTTCTTCTTCACTATCAGCAGCAGCTATTTTATTTTGTAGTTTATCACATTTCTGGCATGCGTCTGACTTGGGTTTACCAAACGAAAATTTAAAATTTTCGGTGAAAACCTTTCTGTAGGTCATACTTAACAATGGGATTTATATCTGAGGTCGGCATACCATTTCAAAATTATAAAATAAATATACAGTATGGTACTGGATGAGATAACAACCAAATATGAATATACAGGATTCAAAAGTAGGGATTTTTAGAAAAGTAAGATGGCGAACCCAAGATGGTCGCCAAAATCTAATAAACTAAGGTGACGTCAGCCATCCATCTATCAAAACCAGGCATTCAAACCACTATCAAATCCCTCTTTTTCAAAAAGCCATCATTTCAAAACCATACCTTCAAATCCCTCTATCAAAACAATACATTCAAATCAATCTATCAAAACCATGCATTCAAAAACAACATTCAGTGATAGATGCATACATGAAATGTATTTGTGGTACTTAACAGTTCAAAAGTCAAGATTTAGAAAAGTAAAATAATGAACCCAAGATGATCACCAAAATCGACTAAGCTAAGGTAACATCCAGCAAAATGGTTGATTGTCAAGATAGTCGATATCAAATCCCTCTTTCCCAAAAAAACCATCATTTCAAAACCATTGCTAGAATCGGTTCATGAACCGGTTCTGAAACCCATCTATCAAAAACATGCTTTCAAGTCCATCTATCAAAACCATACATTCAAACCACTATCAAATCCCTCTTTTTCAAAAAGCTATCATTTCAAAACCATACATTCAAATCCCTCTATCAAAACAATACATTCAACACAATCTCTCAAAACCATGTATTCAAAAACAACATTCGGTGATAGATGCATACATGAAATGTATTTGTGCTACTTACCAGTTCAAAAGTGAAGATTTAGAAAAGTAAAATAATGAACCCAAGATGATCACCAAAATCGAATAAACTAAGGTAACATCAAGCAAAATGACCGACCATCATGATGGTTGATAAAAATATAAACTTCGTTTCTAGAATAAATTACCTCCAAGCCTGATATCGAGCTTCCCAGTGTATTTCTAACAGATCTAAACATACTTCTAGTGGAAACCCCAACGGCCGTCTGCTTCTATGATAACAACATGCTTGAAATGTATTTCTCTCTCTTATAAAATAAAAAAGAAACAATATATTTTTAAGAAAACAATGTATTAAAAATAAAACAACCACACATTCTTTACAATATAAAATTCAGCTCCAGGTAAAATTCTCTTTTAATAAGTGTATAGACATTAAAACACCTTGATGAAAAACACATGATATCACCCTGCTTTGTACACAATGTTAACCAGTGGAAACCCAAACGGCCGTCTGCTTCTATGATAACAACATGCTTGAAAATGTATTTCTCTCTCTTATAAAAATAAAAAAGAAAACAATATATTTAAGAAAACAATTTATCAAAAATAAAACAACCACACACATCAAACAAACCTCAACCATAGGTTCAATTTCACAAATATCAAAATTTTAACAAAACAATCAAATGCAAAGGCAAGGAATGTTCTCGAGATGACCCATATAGTACAACATAACAATGTAGTAAACGATAGAAGTGAGATAGATGGTCTATCAAAATTTTATTACCCACTTTTTCAGTGATCAAAACTTTTGAAACACAATGTACACATAGCAAATATCCTTTCCTATGCATTTAAAAACAACAAATTTTATACATATACACTATACATATGAAAAATAGATATACCTTTTAAAAACGACATTAAATACACAAAACTAGACAGCAGATTTGCAGTCATATTAAATTATGGAAGAAAATAATAAATACTTGATCTCAATTATTAATATTGAAATCACAAAAAAATGTATGAAATAGTATTGCTTAAAACCTTTGAAAATGATGTTTGGTAAATCCACTATTTCTCAATATTTAAGGGTAAAAAATTATTATTAATTTTCCATTTACAGATATCCTTGTTTTAATGTCAATTTTAAATAACCTAAATTCACAAAATGATTTAGTTATCATACTTATAATATTAAAACAAGGGGGAGAAAGAAAACATGGTAAGCTTCACAATAGATAAAATATTAAAACTAAATTAAATATATACTGTTTCAAGAATGTTTCTATAGTCGATTGCTTTGATCTTTTTTTAAAGTTTGTGTTTGTACAACAGTGAATGTATTCCGTTTTTAAAAGCATTTTATAATTTGAAAAAAAGTCAAAATATATGTCGAAACGTTATTATATCAGAATTTTTATTCACACAAAATACATAATTTGTGACTTATAAAACTAATTTTTGAAACACAATGTACACCTAGCAAATATCCTTTACTTATGCATTTAAAAATAACAATGTTTATACGTCATAAAAGAACGAACCAAAAAAACATTATACATATGAAAAATAGACACACCTTTTAAAAACGATAATAAATACACAAAACTAGTATAAAGACAGCATTTACGTTATAACCAAAAGATTTGAGTCATATTAAATTATGGAAGAAAATAATAAATACTTGTTCTCAATTATTAATATTGAAATTACATAAAAATGTATGAAATAGTATTGCTTAAAACCTTTGAAAATGATGTTTGGTAAGTCCAGTATTTGTCAATATTTAAGGGGTAAAAAAAACTATTATTAATTTTCCATTTACAGATATCCTTGTTTTAATGTCAATTTTAAATAACATAAATTCATAAAATGATTTAGTTATCATTCTTATATTAAAAAAGGGGGAACATCGAAAACATGGTAAGTCTCACTACAGATAAAATATTAAAACTAAATTAAATATATACTGTTTCAAAAATGCTTATGTCTTTTTACAATTTATGTTTTGTACAACAGTGAATGTATCCCGTTTTTCAAAGCATTTTATAATTTGAAAAAGACAAAATATATGTCGAAACATTATTATAAATACATTTTAATACATGGAATTCTATTTTATTTGGATGACGTATTTACAAATAGTTTTATATTATATCATTACAAGAAATATGTTTTTTAAATTGAGACAAAATTTAATTTAATTTAGTTCTAAAGGTGCTAAATTAAAGTGGTTTACTTGCTTTGATATTTAGCAAATTTTCATTCCAAACTATTTATTTCATATTTCAGTTATCACAAACCTGTTGTTTCATTTTTAGGGTTTGATACAAATCATGATCAGACCGAGCGAAATGTACTAAAATAATATATACACAATAATAAAAAATATATATTTTCTAAATGTAATATAGAACGAAAAAAAAAGTTGTATTTCGTATTATTAACCTCGCCTTGATGAAGTTTACACTTCTGCTGTGTGGTTTTAAGCACACCCATTTTCTTTTTTGCTTCTTGTTCCGTATTCGCATGATTCACATTTAAAACTGAATTCCTTCAAATGTTTATTTACTTTTTGTATGTACTTCTAAAGCAGTTTTGTAGTTTGTTCCATATTCGCATGTCACATTTAAAACTGAATTCCTTCAAATGTTTACTTTTTATATGTGCTAAATGATGTTTGCGGTTTGTTCCATATTCGCATGAGTAACACTTAAAACAATCTTCCTTCAAATGTTTACTTTTGATATGTTCTTCCAAATCACATTTCCTGTTTGTTCCATATTCGCATGTGTCACATTTAATACTGAATTCCTTCAAATGTTTACTTTTTATATGTACTTCTAAATCACATTTCCTGTTTGTTCCATATTCGCATGTCACATTTAAAACGATATTCCTTCAAATGCTTCCTTTTTATATGTGCTTCTAAAGCAGTTTTGTAGTTTGTTCCATATTCGCATGAACCACACTTAAAACTGAATTCCTTCAAATGTTTACTTTTTATATGTGCTTCTAAATGATGTTTGCGGTTTGTTCCATATTCGCATGTGTCACACTTAAAACAATATTCCTTCAAATGTTTATTTTTTATATGTTCTTCCAACACACACTTCCTGTTTGTTCCATATTCGCATGAGTCACATTTAAAATTTAATTCCTTCAAATGTTTACCTTTTATATGTAGTTGTAAATTATCTTTGCGATTTGTTCCATATTCGCATGAGTCACATTTAAAACCATATTCCTTCAAATGTTTACCACCTTTTGTATGTACTTCTAAACTATTTTTGCTGTTTGTTCCATATTCGCATAAGTCACATTTAAAACTGAATTCCTGCAAATGTTTACTTTTTGTATGTACTTCTAAAGCAGTTTTATAGTTTGTTCCATATTCGCATGAGTCACATTTAAAACTGAATTCCTTCAAATGTTTACTTTTTATATGTGCTTCTAAATGATGTTTGCGGTTTGTTCCATACTCGCATGAGTCACACTTAAAACGATATTCCTTCAAATGTTTATTTTTTATATGTTCTTCCAAAACACATTTCCTGTTTGTTCTATATTCGCATGAGGCACATTTAAAACTGAATTGCTTTAAATGTTTACCTTTTATATGTACTTCTAAATCAGTTTTGTAGTTTGCTCCATATTCGCATGAGTCACACTTAAAACGATATTCCTTCAAATGTTTATTTTTTATATGTTCTTCCAAAACACATTTCCTGTTTGTTCTATATTCGCATGAGTCACATTTAAAACTGAATTGCTTTAAATGTTTACCTTTTATATGTACTTCTAAATCAGTTTTGTAGTTTGTTCCATATTCGCATGAGTCACACTTAAAACCATATTCTTTCAAATGTTTACCTTTTGTATGTACTTCTAACCTATTTTTGCTGTTTGTTCCATAGTCGCATAAGTCACATTTAAAACCATATTCCTTCAAATGTTTACCTTTTGTATGTACTTCTAACCTATTTTTTCTGTTTGTTCCATAGTCGCATAAGTCACATTTAAAACTGAATTCCTTCAAATGTTTACTTTTTGTATGTACTTCTAAAGCAGTTTTGTAGTTTGTTCCATATTGGCATGAGTCACATTTAAACCTGAATTCCTTCAAATGTTTACTTTTCATATGTGCTTCCAAATGACATTTCCTGGTTGTTCTATATTCGCATGAGTCACATTTAAAACTGAATTGCTTTAAATGTTTATATTTTATATGTGCTTCTAAATTATCTTTGCGGTTTGTTCCATATTCGCATGAATCACATTTAAAACTGAATTCCTTCAAATGTTTACTTTTCATATGTGCTTCTAAATTATTTTTGTTGTTTGTTATGTATTCGCATGAGTCACATTTAAAACCATGTTCCTTCAAATGTTTACATTTTATATGTGCTTCTAAATTACCTTTGTGGTTTGTTCTATATTCGCATGAATCACATTTAAAACTGAATTCCTTCAAATGTTTACTTTTTATATGTACTTCCAAATCACATTTCCTGTTTGTTCTATATTCGCATGAGTCACATTTAAAACTGAATTCCTTCAAATGTTTACTTTTTATATGTACTTCCAAATCACATTTCCTGTTTGTTCCAAATTCACATGAGTCACATTTAAAACTGAATTGCTTCAAATGTTTGCTTTTTATATGTATTATCAGAGATAGTTTGTATTTTGTTCGAAACACACACAGTGAACACTTAAATATTTTGTTTTGATCTTGTGAGCTCGACTGTTCTACTTTTACATTTATATTCCTATAATCAATCGTAGAATGTTCTCGGTAGTCCTTTACCCCAACATAAGCGTGCGTAATTTCCACGTGCAGCCTGAGCGATTTTTTAGTCTTGAAACGTCTGTTACAAATCCCACATTTATACATTTTAACTTCGTAATGCTGTTTAGTGTGTTCCCTGAGCTCTGCTTGGTATTTCGTCCTGTACTTGCACTGCTCACATTTGTAGGTTGGACGAAGGCATCTCTTGCGTCTATTCAATGCTGTTGTCGCTTGGTGGGCCGGTGGTATCGACAAAATGCCCTTTCTGAAAATAAATAAATATTTCTAATCTCATGCTAAACATCAATGTAAGGTGTAAATATAATACATTTCCTAAATAAACTATGCAACAATATATACAAATCTAAAAATGAATTACACAACAAACTTTAAATTAAACAAATTAGGAACAACCACTAGCGAAGATTGAAACAACATATTAAATACTAGCTGGCCCGGTAGACGTTGTTCTGCCCTTTTCGGTAGGCGGCGCGATGAGTCTGATTTGGTTAAAGTCTCTGTATAAGAAAATCTCGACAGAAAAGGTCACATGTCAAAATTCAATTCTACCAACAACAAAAATAGCGCCATTCTATCGAATGGCAGCATATACCAAACAATTTCGTTGACCACGCAAAAATATTTTATAGGTACATTTGGTACATACATATAAATCATTTATATTTATAAATATAAAATTTATTAGCAGCTCGACCACAGCGCCACCTATCGTGCCCAGATTTTGTGGTTTGTTAATAACTTGACTTCAGCGCCACCTATCGAATGTTTTGATAGCCTGTTTTACGCGCATTGACGATATAAATATGGTCCGAGAATATCGAGAAGATAGGTTGAGTCATTAAAAAAATATTGAATAAATGCGCACCAACGATTTTATACCTGGTGTCCCAGTCCAAAGTCCATTATTGGTATCTAATAATGTAGATACCAATAATGGTATCTACGTTTTTGACTCTAGAGGAGAGTGTTTTTGACTCTAGAGTCAAAAACACTCTCCTTAATTTACCCCAAAACAAAAACCATACCTTCTAATTACAATCTTATCACATACTTGGGAAACATTTCAAATAAAATAGGGACTATTATTAAGAAAGCGAATAATGAATCAATCTCTTTCAAAACGAATAACTCAATACAAAGAATTCTTAACAATAAGAAAGATAAAACAAACGAAAAATTGAACTCAGGAGTTTATAAGTTAACATGTGAAGATTGTGATAAAGTTTACATCGGACAGACAGGGAGGACTTTTGAAGCCAGGATAAAAGAACTTGAAAGAAGCTATAACGATAAGAAAACAGATTCGACCTTTGCTAACCACTGCCTGGAATTGAATCATAAATTTAACAAACAATTTGAAATTTTACATATTCAAGAAAAAAGTAAAAAACTTAACTTACTGGAAAGTCTAGAAATAAATAAATTTAGTAAAATAGGTATAATATTAAACGATCAGTTGGGCCTAAATAGCTCCCCCTCTACTAAATTTAAAACTGTAATTGAATACCCCTACCTAACAACAATAATTGTGTCATCTATTTTCTGTATTTATAAGTGACATTGTAACAGAAATTGAATTTGTAAATTTTCATCACCTGATGAAGCCACAGTGTGGTGAAACATATGTAGTGTCTACATTAAATATTTTTGAAACTAAAATTTGTGTTTTTTACTTATTAATTATGTGATAAATAAAGTAACAGCAACCAACACCACCTATATAACAAAGTCTGACAGCTGGTGAAATACAACGCGCGTGACGTCCTCAGAAGTAGGTCCCCGAGTTGTCATACTTCACAATATTATTGTTGTAATATGCCGAAGAAGTGCTGTTTACTAAATTATATTCACTATTTCCGCATCTTTTAGATGTTTAAAATCGTAAAATAAGGTTAAAGCGCCAAATGAATCTATAGTTCGAAAAGTATGCGGTAAATGTGAGTGTAATCAACAATTTTAGCAAAACCCAAATGTGGTAATATTGTTGGAAATGCCAGCCATAATAGCATTTTCTACCAGTGTTGCGCTTTTATGATTGTTAGTTTAAAGTGCTCTTATAAATAAGTAATGCACATCTTACCCATAAATAATGTAACACATGAGACGTATACTTAGTTGCGAGAAAAAGTTTCCACTAAACTTTCAATATATATACACCGTTCCAATCTGTAACACTCGGGCTCATTGTGAAGGCCAAGGCGTATTGATATACAAGGTGTGTAAAAAATGTCGAAAAAACTATACGCAGCGTCATTCTTCGTTCGGGTATGAATAAAAAATCTTAATGTTAATATGTCGTAACATGCTTCGTATATGTTCAGGAACCATTTGAAATAAACATACATTCGGCAACACTGTAACCGCATATTATTGTAATTGTAGAAGAGACCGCTATAATTTCCGTAGTTCAATCTTCGAAAACATTTTACTCGTTATTAGTATTATCAGATGGCAAATCTGATGTTTTAAATTCTACACATTGGGCGAGAGGTATAATTCGCTCTTCATATATATTTATTGTCAAAATAATACATATTGAAAAATGTGTAAGTAATTACAACAGTAATTATATGACAGTAAATCAGTGACACTATTACCCACGTAATTGTTGGAATTGAAAACCAACTGCAATCTACGGGGGTATCGTCTGTACTACGTGTTCGAGTCTTTCTGGTGTAATTTCCAATTCTGCCGCATAAATTCTGTTTCTGACTTCGTCAGCGTCTTGAGTAGGCGTTACATAAACAACTTTCTCCTTAATAAAACCCCAAACAAAAAAGTATAAAGAATTGACATCGGGAGATCTCGCAGGCCATAAGATAGGACCGCCGCGGCCAATCCGTCTTGTTGGGAAGTGTTCACCAACCACATTCTTTTATATTACGAGCATTGTGTTCAGGAGCTGCATCATGGATGTAAATCACGTTATGTTATTACGTTATTATGGAATCAAATCGAAATTACCTGGGAAAATGTCACCGCGGATTATTTCCAGAAACTCGTCGACAGTATGCCGTCTCGTTTAGCAGAAGTAATAGAAAATAAAGGAGGGTGGCCACAGTAGTAATTAATTTATATATTTTAAACTTTAAATTTATTATTTCTGTATATTCTTTTTCTTTACTTTTTATTATCTTTCATTTCATTATATTGGTTTTTAAATTTTGTGTAAATACATTATCTCATTTCCTAATATGTAATTGCCAAAAATATAAAATGCCCTACGTAAGCAAAAATAAAAATATCAGCGAACCAGTATATCAAGAAAAGGAATTAATTCTCTTATACATCTGTATATCAAATTCAATAGTAGAAATTCATACTAAACTAAACAAATGAAACACAATATCCACATTATTCAATGTGTGCCGAGGTATTATTCCTGAAAATTACCGATGGGTGGGTACGAAGTTTATCGGACTGAATTTTTTGTAGAAACCTTTTTTTGCTACTAAGTGCACATTTACATGTTAGAAAAATTGTAACAAGTCCACACAGTATAGGATTTGATGTGTGAGGGCGGTGGTGTTAGTCACACATTAAATTAAAAAAATTAGGTGTGGCCACCACACGACTTTCTTATATTTGTGTGCGTTTCATGTTATACAAAAGTTGTTCTAAATTAAGATTTAAATACTTTTATCTTCTGAAAAAATAAACAAAATCCTACTCTATTACTTCCATTCCCTTAATAAATCTCTACAGAATGCATACTTGGCGAGATATTCGATAGAAAGTGCTATTCGATAAGAGTAAAAGTGGTACTTCCGGTTAGATTTTCTTTTTTTTGTTTACAATAGATATTGAAAATGAGAGAGAGAGAGAGAGAGAGAGAGAGAGAGAGAGAGAGAGAGACATTTTTAAAAAACCACTTTTTCAGTATCAGGGTAGTTCAAAACGTGGACATCTGCAAAAATCTCGATGTCGTAAATTTTCATCATCGCAATACTTCCTTATACTACGTATAAGTAAAAAAAACATGTTTTTATTTAAATACGAGCAATACAAGCTGAAGTGACTGAACATGTATTTTAAAAATTAACTGTGACAAATTACTGTTAAATATTGTTAAAAACTATTTTTATACAGTATTTTATGCAACAATTGCTATGTATAATAAGGACAAGTATCTTAATGTTAAAAAGGAGGATCTGTTGAGCATGTCCATATAGATAAACCAGATACAGATGCATACTATCTGTTCTTATAAAATATTTGTAGGTTATACTCATTATGAGGACATTCCTCTCAAAATTTAGTAAAACCTCATCCATGCGTTTCAATACAAATATTTAACACTAATGTAAAAATCAATTTATATTTGATACACTAAATCATAAATATACATAACCAATAAATTATTTTTGTTATCTCTTCACTGTTTTCTACGTACAGAGAATGTACGAAAACATTGCTGGAAATAGAACTTCAAATATACATTAAAAAAAATTATACACTTTTCCGTCAATGATGTGTATGGCACGAACATTTTTACATTTTCAAGTACAATACAATTGATTGTGTCAAGTGGGCTTTACGTTATAAAGGGAAAAAAATTGGCAAGCGGTTCACTATATCCAAATTCACAAATTCACGTATTTATTAATATATAATAGACATATAATAAAATAATTTCAACATATTTTTAGGAGCACAACAATTTCAAAGTTTATGTTGTGTTGCTTTTCCATATTATTATTACTTACAATCAAATTGGATTTTCTCATATGCAATTCGGATGTAAAAATACTTTTGTATTACTCACAATAGACAGAGTAGTCTTTAAAGTGTTGTGTTAATTTTGCATTTGCAGAAGTTCATACATGACAGCAAGTACCAAGCATGTATAGCATAAACCTAAAGTACAACAAGTGAGATATTTAAATTATTTTAAATATTCCCATACTTGAAAACAATTTAAATGTCTACCGCAAGTCTTATATGTGTCAAGAGCTGATGAAAAACTGTATTGTGAGATGGGGTCATGTCTGTTTCACTCTTCGCATGTAAAATCATATAAAAATCAATCGTACCTGGCATTCCTCTCGCAGCAGAAAGCCATATGATGTTCCAAATATTCCTTCCGGTCCAAGTGGACATTGCAAAATAGGCACTGCGTGAGTTCTGGAATTGAGTGAAAAACACAATAATTAAATTACATGGAAAACTGAAATTGATTGCTTGTGGGATGCATGAAGAATTCGTAACATTACTGAAGCACCGAATGATTTATGACCATCATGAACCATGAAAAGAATTTGTACGCTGTTGTTGCATCAAACCTCAATTCCGAAAATTACTCTTTTATAATATAATACAATATAATGTATGTTGACAAATAAGTTAAGTAATAATGGAAAAAACTCGTTTTAAAACATAAACAATAAATTCAATTTCAAAATTAAATTCTTCTTCTTAATGAAAATTATTAATTCAATAATATAAATATGACTATTCAGATGATGTAATATAAAATAGAATCATTTTTTACAATAAATTATAATTATGGTTTAGCGGCTTTTTATTGAAGAACAAAATAAAACAAGACAAAAAAAATAAAAGCATCTAAATGAAATGTTTCAACAAATATTATACCTCGATATATATGCTACCCCCATAAAACATAGCAAATATCACTTTTTCACTTTAAAATATGTACTGAAATGGTTTTCATGAGGTGTTTCGGAAAAATTATTTGTTTTTTAATGTCACAAATTATAATAATGTACCTATAATAGTTATTGAGATGATAGATTTTGTTTGTTGCACTATTATTGTTCTTTCTATATACAATATGTAAATGGTTGTCATTGCGGAACACATTTGTATCCGCAATGACAAATACATTTACATGCCATAATATACAATACATATAGAAAGGACAATAACACTGGAAGTTAAAATATATAAAATCCATGGAAAAGAATGTATTTCTTAACTTATACATGAATAACTAACTTATATATTTTTTCCTATTTTGTCATGACAAAGTCAAACTGTCTGTTTATGCGATATTATTTTCAGTACTTTCCTCAGTTGAAAATAATTAATTTAGGGATATCTTCTTTGTGGATGTTCTTAAATAAAAGCACTTTGACTTTTGGAGTTCATAGTGCAACTTTCCTATTATTACAAACAGTTATAATGAGTATTTACCTTCCAGAGTTGTGGAGGACTGTTAATCATTAATCTATGACTTAAGACCATGTGTACATGGAATCATAATTGTAAAGTGGAATATTTATCAATTTAATGAAACTCTATTCATCTGGACAAACATCATCAAAATAAATTAATGCTTTATAAAATTATATTAAAGATAATGCCTTTTACAATACAAAAATCAATATAGTTAAATCCACAAACATCAAAATGAGATTTTACAATACCTTCAATTAAAAACCTTCCAGCTGTATCCTTAACGCAAACGGTTTTATGTTTGGCCAAATGCGATTTCGAGCTGAATCCAAGGCAGCAAAATGTGCAGGCAAATATGTCCTTAGTGGGTTGCTTCGTAATGGTGTCAAAATCCAGTCTGACAATTTTATTCAGGTTGTTTCCATATTCCTCACCAAAATACACCAATAATTCTTCACCAGCGTGGATTTGACGAGTGCTTTGATAATATATATTATCGTCAGATTGAATGATATGCAGGTTTCGCTGGGAAGTATTTCTGGTAGGATTAACGTACTTCATCCAATTCATATGTTCCGACTTATTTTTGTCCAAAACAAATGTTTCTCCTTCTATTTCCAAGAGACATTCTGTTGTGCCAAGTCCAGTCAAAGGACCAAATTTTACACCTGCTGGAATAATTCTGATAGCATATATTCCAGTTTTTCCAAAACAATCTTGAATTTGTAAGATATCATTTGGTATATCTTCTCTTGCCTCATTATCTGCACTATTCAATGCATTGTTGTTTAAAATATTCACAAGCATTCCACATTCGATACAGTAGTCTTCATAGTATGCTTCACAATTTTCACAGTCTGTCGGCCAAATATACACAGATTAAAAATCATATCATATATATAAAACAATCAGTTATCAAAATAGTAAAGGAATATACTAAATATAGATGTCAAGAAAGAGTGAAGATTTAATTCACAGTTGACATAACCTAAACATTAGTACTTAAAACATATAACAGTTTGGAACGAAAACTATTATTTCTTGGTATTTGTAATGGCATGAGACACCGTTATTCAATGGGTAAATTGCAGAATATGGGTGCAACCGATTTTTGAAAAAAAAAACTAGTGTACCTTATAGAGAACCTCTAATTGAACAACTTTTACTTATAAATTAATCGGCGCTCACGTACAGGAAAGGAGATAATTAATAATTAAGGTGCTCACCGAGTGATTTTTCCATGTCACATTTTTAGTCGTATCTGTTATACACACCGTTGAAATTATGAAAATTGTAATAAATGATGTTTATTTCACTTTACCACACAACAATTACATTTGATTTTTATGTTTTTTAATAACTCTTCTCAACACAAACATAATAAGAAACTTAACCTTAAAACACCTAGTGGAAAAAGCCCATTCCATCTTTCATGCGGATTCGGACCAACTACTGTCATCCATAGAGTTATATAGAAGATAGATGGTCGAACAAACCACTTGTATTTTACAATATTTATTTGAAAATTATATGCAAATCAGTAATAAAAGACGTTATAAAGTGTATATTATTTATAAATTTGTAGTTTATTTCATTGATTTTTTGCATGCCTTTTAAAATTATATAATATCCTGTAAATTAGTACGGAAGTGTTTTCTTTAATTGTTTCAGATATTTATAATTCCCTTTTTGCACATTTACATGATTTATACTGCAATCATTGCAATGATTATTCCCTTAATTTATAGATTTTTTTACTCTTTTACCATCTGCCTTCCCCCGATGCAAATTCCGTTCTGTTGTTGCCGCCCCCTTCACTCGTATTTCGGTTGATTTATACCACTTTTTTATGTTTTGCCGCCCCCTTCACATAAGGGGGCGGCAAGAATATTTGCTTTTGCTTTCTGTACCCCATTCGTTGTGCGCACTCGTATTTCGGTTGATTTATACCGATTTTTTGATGTTTTGCCGCCCCTTGCCCCTTCCCCCACCCCCGCGCGCGCGGGGGTGGGGGAAGGGGCGGCAAAACATCAAAAAATCGGTATAAATCAACCGAAATACGAGTGCGCACAACGAATGGGGTACAGAAATTGCTATTAATTATTACCGTAAACAAATTCGTTATCACATTGAATTCATTTATTGTTGAATGTTTGCATTGCATTTTTCGTTAATTTCTATTTTTGCCACCCCCTTTCCCCACCATCACGCGATGCGACAACAAACTTCATATGAACAATAATTGCAATGCAAACATTCAACAATACATTCTATATGAGAACGTACTATAGATTTGTGGTCGTAAAGTTTTTGCAACTGTGTAAAATGTAAACACAAATCTTCGGCAAATTTTTAATTTTTTTATTTCATACTGTTGCACTATTGGAACTACTAATTCACCTGAAAACTTGGTCAAGAAATTGATAAGTGTAAGGCTGAGAAGGTGCACTCAAAACAACTCATTGATATGTTTGATATTTTTATATCTCAACCTTATATCTGTATTTAATTCAGCATTGACTTGCAAAATGAGCTTTATGCTTCATTAGGTTCTTATAGAAGTCAAATGAAATTTATGTTTTACTTGAATGTTTACAAAATACATGTCTTACTTTCTTGTGAATTTCTCTGAAATAAATGCTCTAATTTGTGTTTTTCTTTATTGTTTTAAAAATATATGTTTTACTTTCTTGAGATTTCCTCTAAAATTCATGCACTTACATTGCAAATGATAGACCACTTATTAAACAGTACACTTAGTAAGAACAGATAATTCTCTGAACAACTCACATTCTGTAAGTATTTTCAACTTCATTATATATTTTCCAATTGCTTCTAATAAATAAATACCAGAAAACACCTACAAACATTATCTATATCATGCCGTATTTATTTACAGGATATTATATAATTTTAAAAGGCATGTAAAAAAATCAATGAAATAAACTACAAATTTATAAATAATATTCACTTTATAACGTCGTTTGTTACTGATTTGCATATAATTTTCAAATAAATATTGAAAAATACAAGTCTATCTTCTATATAACTCTATGGATGACAGTCGTTGATCCGAATCCGCATGAAAGTTGGGATGGGCTTGTTCCACTAGGTGGTTTAAGGTTAGATTTCTTGTTATGATTATGTTGAGAAAAGTTATTAAAAAACATAAAAATCAAATGTAATTGTTGTGTGGTAAAGTGAAATAAACATCATTTATTACAATTTTCATAATTTCAACGGTGTGTATAACAGATACGACTAAAAATGTGACATGGAAAAATCACTCGGTGAGCACCTTAATTAATAATTATCTCCTTTCTTGTACGTGAGCGCCGATTAATTTATAAGTAAAAGTTGTTCAATTAGTGGTCCTCTATAAGGTACACTAGTTTTTTTTTCAAAAATCGGTTGCACCCATATTCTGCAATTTTTCCTATTCAATAAACAGAAAAAATATTAAATGCACTTGGCTGTTCATAACTACTTAAACAACAAATCAGAAACTTCTAACGAAGTTGCTTCCATTAGAAGCTTCCTGACCCTGAAACAATACTAACAGTAACATCAGAAGCAACAAGAGTTTACATAACGTGCCATTAACTAGTGCAGTTGCAAATATATATTAAACCAAACTATATTTAAAAAATAATGTTTGTAGATAAGATCATGATAAACATTTTAATCTATTTTTACTGAACATAGACAGCTGTTATTGTTTCCTGGTCCAGAAACAGTACCAACAGTAATGTCAGAAGCAACATGAGTTTACATAACATTCATTTGACTAATTGGTGTTGTAACATCAGCAATATTGCCAAAGATTTAGATGCAAATATAATGTGTCTGTAATGATTTTGAAACTTATTGAAATAAAGTGGCAGAATATGAATTCGAAATTACAAATTAATCATGAAATCTCATCATATTGGCAATGTTATAGTTGCACGTAAGCACTGATTATAAAATGATTATTTTGTAAATTAAATATATAGGGACAACTCTGATGGTAAGATTAATCAAGGAAAATATTTCCAAGATACTAATTTAATAACATGAAACTTTCTAAATCGTAACGTGTAAATCAATTACAGACATCCTTTATATATTTACAAACTTAAATTAAGCCAACTGAACTTAGCCTGTTGTTATTGTTTTAGATTGTGACTACAATCAATTACAACAAAAATGAGGATGAACAGCAACTAATATGCTTTTACTTACATAGTAGCCCATTATCGAATTCAATTTTAATATCGTCAGCATCGATCCCTCTTCCTATTTTAACGATGTCATTCTGTACTTGAGTTACTTCAAATGATACTAATTCTGTTTTAATATTGTCCGAACTTGTGGACTCTTCCTGCTGCTTCATTTTGCCATGCAGAATGGGACCTCGAAATTCAGCATTGTCTGTAGTAATGGTAGTTTCAGAGATATACACTTTACCCTCTACAAAACTGTCTTCTAGGCATTGTTCTCTCTTTACACTAAATGTATTTGCCGAAAACATTGCGTCATGCATATTCCTATGGTCAATAGGATCACCCATTATTAATGTTTATTAATTTGTAAATTGTGAGTAAACCCGCAAGTATACAACTGTCGTATAAATTGGCAATGGTAAAATATTTGGCCACACATAGATGTATTATCATACAAAACATCAAACTAAAACCAACTATACTGTAGATACTAGACCACAGATTACCAGAAAACAGTAAAAGATCTAAACGACCACAAACAACCAAACAGCTAAAAAATGGACGCGTCTGAAGCACAGATCACTATACTAGAAGATAGTATAACTTAATAGTAAAAAGTTTAGACAATGTTTAGCGCCGCCTGCCAACTGCAGGCAGTACTAAAATGGATCAAACCGATGAACCGGGAAATTTAAATATTATATATTTCTATTCCATTTTGTATTTACCTTAATAGTTTTTATTCTTCACTTTAAATGTTCGGAAGTAAAATAGTGGATGTATTTTAAAGTAAAATATACTACACATATT
Source organism: Amphimallon solstitiale (assembly GCA_963170755.1). Taxonomy (NCBI): domain Eukaryota; kingdom Metazoa; phylum Arthropoda; class Insecta; order Coleoptera; family Scarabaeidae; genus Amphimallon; species Amphimallon solstitiale. Next base: position 40,260,613 of record OY720685.1, on the reverse strand, counting down.
GCTATAATAACTTAGTAATAAATTAGAAACATATCTTTTTAGTAACGCTTTATTTTTATATGCAAAATTTATTTCTATTTCAAAATATTAAGGAGAAAGCATTCTAAATTATTCTTACATTTGAACTTATTTATTCCTTAAATGGAAATCGTCGATCTTCTCTTATAACATTGAATAAATTAGGATCTCCTGTAGCGTCCTACCACTCATGAAAACGAATTGATTTTGGATGTGGAAAACTTTTACATTTTGGTCACAATTTGACACATAACATTTTCTTGTCGGCATAATTACTAGGAAGTCTAGAAAAAAGTGCTAATAAATAAATAAATTACTCAAATTATGCAGAATAAATACTTACGTACTGCAATTTTAAGAAATAAGTTAATACATATTTGTAATTTTAAAAACGTCAACAAAAATATTTAAAAAGCTATATAGTTACCATAGTTACTAAACAAATACAGGCAATTCTGTGCAGCTAAGCCCTGAAGTATCATGACTGATCCTAAAATTACATCAACAGAATTTAACATGCGCCCCCTACCAACTGCAGGCAGAAGTAAAACGATGTCTACGCAATCTTAATTTAACATTTCCCCCCCTGGTCTGAAGTCTGAATCTGAACCAGCACACATGCGTGTGAAATTTCTGACGGCAAGGCGGTAAATACAAATCACAATACAAATACGACGATTTTTTATTTCCATCTTAAAAATGTATATGTTTAATTTATATGAATTCCATGACGATAAGCACCGTTTGTCGCATTTATAAAAACGACCATCTTGAATTTCATTTGACAGGTCGTTGGATTGCCCTATTATTATTTAAAACAACGGTTCTAAAGCTAATAAATATGAAACTTATAACAAAAGTAGTCGCTTCCTGTGAATCAGTAAAGGTGATGCTGATCGAGCAAAGAAGCGGGAAAAAGTGAGAATTTGTGGCGTTATTTGCCGGCATATTTTTGACATGTTAGAATGTTATGTCACAGTCTAGGGATACGCATCGAACACCGATGTTTTCCAAACATCGATGTCTGTAATTCGATGTTGCAATGTTTTGACATCGATGTTAGTAGTTCCATATAAATCGATGTTGGTCCAAAACATCGATGTTCAATGATCTATAGAAACCTATATTGCCGGTGGGATCAAAATTTGTAAATTTGAAACGAGGAAACGTAACAGCAAAGAAACAGATATCAGGTTTGTTCGGGTTTAATATTACGAACGGTTCTAACACAGTTCTGTTACTGCGCAGAACTGTATGCGTCATAGTACACCGTTCGGAACGGTCTGGGAACGGTTCCGAACGATTCGATGCCTTTATCCCGAATTAGTTCTACAGTTCTAGAACGGTTCCAGAACTGACAATCAGAAACCAAAACACGAAATTTTTAGTTCCAGAACAGTTCCGGAAACCCGAACACTTAACATATTTCTGCGCATGACGTAACTGTTCTGGAATCGTTCTTAGCGAAACAAAAACAAACCTATCTAGATTCTCATGTACTTAAATCTCAAATTAATAATAAAACCAAGTACTTGGTGTTAGAGGGTTGTTTAATAGATTCAGTTTCACAGACCAAGAAGATCCATTCTTAAATTGTCATACGGCTCTAAGTAGTATTAATTTTTCAACTGAAAATACCTTTTTGATATATTTACTAATTTTTTTTATAATTTACCAATTTATTTGAGTCCAACTGTTACATCTGTTACATTACAACTATTACTATAGTTGTAATGCATAAACACATAGTGTGTCCAATAATGAAATTTATTTTAATTATAAAAAAACCGTAAAACGTACACAATTACTTTAACGAATACTGTACAAGGTTATAGTTTAAACATATTTCTATCTATAACGTTTATTTATAATATTGGTTATAATAATAATAATATCTATATAAAAAATGAACTGAAGATTACACAAGTTAATACCTACATAGGCTATACTTTGGAATGTCTGACTCACAACATTCGACTTTAGACGCTACACGCTAGTACTGACCATATGGCGCGCGGATCGGATTCAATTGCAGAATGGCGGCAGTTTGAATTAAATAAACTCGTGTACAACAATGGTTTTTTTATATAAATGTTTATAATCTCTGTTAATATAGTAATAAATTTGACGTATAGTTTTTTTTCAACGTTATATAAGGTAATACAGGTTAATTACTTTATTTTGTGCAGAAATATTACATTTTAAAGTTTCCATTAAAGCAGTCATTCAATCAATATGAGTATTGGTCCGAATTATCGCCCTACGGATTATTAATTGTTTTTAGTAAGTCTTGCACATTTTGTGGTCGATCATTTCTTATTTGAATAATACGAGCCAATAGTTCATTTAGCCATGTTGCGTTAGCAATTATTCTTGTCTTATCAACAATATTAACGTGACATTTTTAGGAAATAATGTATCGTTGACAAATTGATGACATTTATGAAGTTGGGACTACTATGTTCTATTCTGTAAAATTTTAAAAGCCAGCAATAACAACTAAAAGCAAAATTTTATGTAAGAATTGTCCCACTTTTTTCCGTCCATAACTGTACCTGCATTATAATTTTAGTTATAGAAATCACATATTAAATATATTTTTCTATTTATGTCTAAAATATTACCCTAACTATACCGTGTACCAAAATTATAACTATTTTATTTGAAAATCGACTTCATATACCTACCCTTCGTCCATCTTTCCTCATAATTCTCGAGGTAAGTATTTTTACTCATATTGATTGAAAGACTGCTTTAATGGAAACTTTAAAATGTAATATTTCTGCACAAAATAAAGTAATTAACCTGTATTACCTTATATAACGTTGAAAAAAACTATACGTCAAATTTATTACTATATTAACAGAGATTATAAACATTTACATAAAAAAACCATTGTTGTACACGAGTTTATTTAATTCAAACTGCCGCCATTCTGCAATTGAATCCGATCCGCGCGCCATATGGTCAGTACTACTACTAGCGTCTAAAGTCGAAGTGTTGTGAGTCAGACATTCCAAAGTCTTACCCCTACATATTTTACACAGAAAATTTGAAAGAACCATTTTGGCCCACTGAAATAAATATTTTATATTCGTAACATAACTAGTTCTATGAAATGACAAATATCTTTTCTATAATGTTATAATATTTCTTCTAAACCTCATTGGCGACTTAAAAGTCATCAGTTTGGGGAGTGGAGTCCCTAATTACTCATACGAGAAATTTACTATTTTTTCTGATCGCAAAACTTTAGAATTATGGGATTTACGGACTCGAAACGGCACATCATTGGCTAAGGAAGAGATGACTGAAAGGGGTAAGTAGTTCACCAGTTAACATTTCTGGGATTTACAGCGTAAAAGTATAAATAGGGCCAGCATGCAGAACCTGGTTCATTTTTATTTTTGATACATATTACGATACTGTTCAGTTTAAGTATACGCGTCTTTTTTTTTACTCCTACTTTATAATGTCTTCAATAAGAAAAAGTTATGTGTGGAAGTTTTTCGAAAAACATTCAGATGGTACAGCGACTTGTAGATTGTGCAAGAAAAAACTTAAAACGTCGGGAAATACCAGCAATTTAACTGGTCACGTAAAAAGTCTTCATCCACATGCTGTAAAAGTTAGTGCTTCAACACAATCAACATCGAAGTATGTAGCTTCAACATCAAGATGTGTACAATCTTCAAGTCCAGGTGTAGAAAGGCAAGTGAGTCTATCAAACAAAGATTAATTTCTGAATCTTTTTCGGAAATACAAGCATATTCTGAAAGAGGTGCGATATCCTCAAAAATTACGAACTGTATCGTATTCATGATTTGCAAAGACTGCCAGCCTATTTCTATAGCAGAAAACGAGGGATTCCAGCAGCTCTTAAAAACAATTGCGCCACTCTATAAAATTCCAAACAAATCGAGTATTACAAGATTTATTGAAACAAAATACGATATAATGCAAAGGTGTATCAAAGAAAAAATGTCGTAACATTAACTACAGATATATGGACTGACACCCACCAAACAAGAAATCTTTTGGGGGTCACAGTACATTTTTTAAATAATTACGAACTCTCTGCCATTATTGTCGGAGTTGTAGAATTGTCCGAAAGACACACTTCAGAATATCTGGCTGATCAAATCTTGACAGTATGCAATGATTGGAATATTGCAAAGGAGAATGTTACTTGTGTTGTGACTGACAATGAGGCAAACATAGTAAAAGCTATAGAATTGGCATTTGAGAAAGGGAAACGCTTACCATGTTTTGCTCACACTCTCAATTTAATGATAGACAAGGCCATGGAACAGACTACTGGACTTATTGAGTTAATCACACGAGTAAAAAGTATTGGTACGTGGTTCAAACACAGTGTTGTTGCTTCTGACGAGTTAAGAAAAATTACACATTTAAAATTAATACAGGAAGTGTCAACAAGATGGAACTCAAGATATTTTATGATTGAGTAAATTATAAAGCTGTTAACGAAATTCTAATTAAACATCCGCAGGCTCCAAACATGTTATCAGCATTAGATATTTTTGAATTAAGAGAAATTGCTGAAATTTTGAAACCAGTCGAAGCAGCCACAAGAGAAGCTTGTGGTGAAAAGTACTTAACTACTAGTTCAATAATACCAATGGTGCACTGTTTACTTGACACTGTAACATAAAATCAGAAACTCCCATTGCTACAGCACTTCGAACTTCAATAATGAATGAAGCTAAAAAAAGATTTGGACACAGGGAAAGCATATATTTTCTAGCGTTAAGCACTATACTTGACCCAAGGTTCAAGAAGATTCATTTCACAGATGCACTGGCCTGTTCCAGAGCCATTAAACAGTTAAGGGATTTAACTGTGCAAGATGTAGAACAAGCACATCCTCCTGAATCCGAAATTGGTAAGTTAATTGTCTTCACATTCAATTATTTAAGAGCTTATTTTGTATTTTGTTAACTAGATGTCCCAGGAACCAGTACCAGCGAGTCTTTTTTTTGGACCAAGCATTACAATTTGATGAAAGCTCATAGTATCTCTAACTCGCGTTCCACTGATGAAGTAGCAGCATACTTGGAGAGCCCATTGTTAAATCTGTCTAAGAATCCACTGGAAGAATGGAAATCTTTGAAGCTTGTCTATCCGAAATTATACGGTGTAGCCCTGAAGTACCTCACGACAGTTGCAACATCAGTTCCTTCAGAACGATTATTTTCTAAGGCTGGACAAATCCTATCTCAACAAAGAAATCGCCTCAAAGGAAAACGTCTATCACAATTGTTATTTTTACAATCCCTTGATAAGCTTATATGGGATTTGTAATTTCAAGTGTAGCTTATAAGATTATACATACTTATTTATTACCATTATTCTATTTTAGTAGTTATTTGTAATAAAGTTACCAAGTAATTACTTTTCTTATTTATAATAATTATTGATTATGTACCACGCTTAAGGCTCTACTACACTTATCAATTTTTTGACCAAGAACCAGATCAAGTTAAAATTGTCGACAAGTCGTGTATTACACTTGTCAAGTGGACTTAATCAATGATCAATTTGTTGACAAAGAACTTGTTGAATTAGAACATGTTCTATATTTCTTCTCAACTTAAGCTTAGTTCACAGAACTTCGACGGTCGCGGGCGACACAACTATCATCCAATGGCGTTGTTTGTTGTTTCGTATTCCCCTCTGTCGCTGTGAAGTTGGAATTTGCGAACTACACATACTGTCGCTCAAATTAGTGAGGTTATGTTCATTAAAATAAATAAAAATCATACAACAAACCGTGTTTTTGTTTCTTTACGTGTTTTCTTTTTCTCCGCCACAAATAAGTTAGAGTGTATAACAAAATCCGTTTATTTATCATTTTTAAATATAAATCTCTTTGAATTTTAGGTTACATGGTAAAGTGTCGCAAGCGACATTAGACTACTGCTGCAGCGCTACCAAATTTCGTTGGCGGGGGAAGTGTCGCCCGCGACCATCGAAGTTCTGTGAACTAAGCTTTAATCAACTTTTTAGTGATTTCTAGCAAAATTCATGTTATAAAGTTTTTTGCCAACTGTGTAAAATGAAAACATTCCATTTTAGAATATTGTTAAGAATGACGTTAATTTGACACTTCTTGAAAGAACTGTGTGCGTAAATTATTTATTTTTTTTGCAGCTCTTGTGCAGTTAATTTTAACATTCAATATCAAACACAAATCTTCGGTAAATTTATTATTTTTTTTATTTCGTACTTTTGCACTATTGGTACTACTAATTCACCTAAAAGCATGCTAAAATCTTGGTGAAAAAATTGATAAGTGTAGAAAAACTAACAACTATAAAGTTACTACTGACTACCTACCTACTCTGCAATTAATTAAAAATATATGTTATGTATCGTATGGAGTATAATGAATTTGAAGTTCGGACTGTATATGATTACTCCAGGCACTAGTTTTATCTGTTGCGTTATTGATTCGAAGGACCCGTGGTGTGTTAAATGAAACACATGCAACACTTAAATATGTTTATTCAAGTTTTGTAACAATTAAAATATTAATCAGACGAAAATTGTGTGTTTTTACTTTTTTGGACATTGACAACTCTCTCAAATTGTTTTGTTGCCACGTTAACGGTTGCTATATGAAAATACTTCATTACATTAATTGTAGAAACGGGGTTATACATTGAACATAAAGCCGCCCGCGTTGAAATTACTGAATTTCAATATTTTCGATGCACTAGAGATTTCAAAAAGCCGCGTCAATTGGCAATATGCACACGCGATTTGCTGCTCGTTTTATTATACCATTTAGCATCTTCACAGAGACTGTTCTCACCACACCATCGGAACCAGGATGCACGTTTACAATTCTTCCGGTGTGCCAGAGCATAGGCGGCACGTTATCTTCTCTCACCACAACCAACTGTCCAACTTGCGGAGATGGACCGGAACTCCTCAGCCATTTACCTCTTTGTTCAAGTGTATGTAGATATTCTTTGGACCATACTTGCCAGAAATGCTGCTGAAGACGCTGGGGATGCTGAAGTCTGGATAAGCTGTTTAGCTTGAATTCTGTTAACCTTGGTTCTAAGTTGGATGTAAGTGAGTCTCCAATTAGAAAGTGTGAGGGTGTCAAAATTGATATGTCATTTGGATCTTCGGATAACGGGATAAGGGGTCTGGAGTTTAGAATTGCTTCTATCTGTGTGCACACTGTATACAATTCTTCATATGTTAAGAAAGCGTTACCAACAACTCTTTTGAAATGATATTTAAACGATTTCACTGCTGCTTCCCAAAGACCACCAAAGTTAGGCGCCCTTGGGGGTATGAAATGCCACGAAATTCCCTTGCTGGTTAAACAATTAGATACCTTTTCAAATTCTTGAGTGGTAGTGAATATTTTTCTTAATTCTATCAAGTCTTTATTTGCCTTGACGAAGTTCCTTCCGTTATCGGAGTATATGTTAGCGATCATACCACGCCTTGATATGAATCTTTTCAAAGCACTTATGAAAGAGTCTGTGGTAAGACTGGATACTAGTTCGATATGCACTGCCTTTACAGCCATGCATACAAATATAGCGATGTATGCCTTTGATGTAGAAGCCTTTCTGCCTGCATGGTTTCTTATTAAAAAAGGTCCACAATAATCTACACCTGTGTTAATGAAAGGTCGTGCGGGCTGTACTCGATCCGAGGGTAAGTTTCCCATTTTTGGTTGAAATGGTATAGGATTTACCTTAAAACATGTTATGCATTGTCTTATTATTTTACGTACGGTGTTACGTCCGCTGAGCGGCCAGAATTTACTTCGCAATTTAGCGAGTGTTACTTGTGTGCCTCCGTGTAATTCAGATTTATGTGTGTGTTCTATTAATAATTTTGTAAATTCATGCTTGCTAGATAATATCATTTGATGTTTTTCGTCATAACTGCATAATGAATTACGTATTCTGCCACCCACTCGAATAATGCCTTCTGAGTCCAAGAACGGATCCAATTGCTTTAATTTACTTGAAGTATGCACCCTTTTGTTGGCTCTGAGAGCTTGCAATTCGTCTGCAAAGTCTTCAGCTTGAACTGCTTTTACTAAAAACTCAGTGGTACTATTCAATTCATTGACAGTTAGTGCGCCAGTGTTTATTGTTTGCACTGACTTTCTTACGCGCATTTGTGAATTCTTTATAAATCGTCGACAATAGCTTGTAATTCGCTGCAGTTTTAAGAAGCTGGAATATCTGTGAAACAGGTCTAAGTTGAATGAACTCACGGTACTGATGATAGTAGCGCTTCGTTTTTCTACTAGTTCCACCTCAGATATTCTTAATGTTGACTGCGGCCAGTCGTCAGAACTAGATAATAGCCATTCTGGTCCGTGCCACCATAACCTGCAATGCGACAAGTCTTCTATTGTCGATCCTCGGGATAATATATCTGCCGGGTTCTCCTTGGTACTTATGTGATGCCAACTAGTGATTTCTGTAATGTCCTGTATTTCTCCAACTCTGTTTGCGACGAATGTCTTTAACTGTATTGCTACTGCCCTGATCCAAGCCAATACTATAGTCGAATCTGTCCAGTAGTATACGTTTGTAATAATCAGGTCAAGAGATCTGATCACATTTTGCATTAGTCGAGCTAGCAATAGCGCAGCACACAATTCCAGCCTTGGTATAGTTGTAGGCTTTATTGGTGCCACCTTTGATTTTGAACATAACAAATGGCATGAAACTTGCCCTTGCTGATTCATGGTACGCACATATATACACGCGCCATATGCCCTTTCGCTGGTATCGCAGAAACCGTGCAGATCTATCATTGTCTTGTGAGGGACTGCGTTCCGTGAAACTTTCAAATCGCTTATTTGACTTAAGCTATTATAATACTGCAACCATTCAGTGTGAATATGTAACGGTACTGATTCGTCCCACGAAACTTTCAATTGCCATAGTATTTGCATCATCATTTTTGCCTTGATTATGACGGGACTAATTAGTCCAAGCGGGTCGAAGATTTGTGCAATATGCGACAAAATTGAGCGCTTGGTACTACGTTTTCCGATTTTAGCTAGGGGCAAAGTGTATTGCAGACTATCACAGGTTGAATTCCATTGTAATCCCAACGTTTTTGTTGTATTATCATTCTCTAAGCATAACAAAGTAGACTCCTTAGCATTTGGAAATAACTTGTTTAATAAATCAGAATTGTTAGATCTCCATTTTATAAGTTGAAAGCCTCCGCTGTCCAAGAGTGTATTGACTTCTTCACAAATTGTTTGAATATCGTTTATGTTCTCTGCACCCGTTAACAAATCGTCAACATAAAAATCCCTTTGAACTATCTTCGCTGCTGTTGGAAACCTGACAGTTTCTTCAATTGCAAGCTGCTTCAAAACCCGAGTCGCTAAGAACGCCGCCGAAGCGGTGCCGTATGTCAGTGTGGTAAGTTGATACGTTTTCAGATCGTTGGCAGGATCTGGCCTCCAAATAATTCTTTGCAATGATTGCTGTGATTCGTCAACTAGTACTTGTCGATACATTTTCGCTATGTCCGCTGTTAATACAAAATTGTGTGTTCGGAATCTACAAATGATGGAAAATAGATCTTCTTGGACTGTTGGACCTACCATTAACATATCATTCAAGGATTTTCCTGAAGTTGACTTGGCTGACGCGTCAAACACCACACGCAATTTAGTTGTTAGACTTTCATTCTTTATGACAGCATGATGCGGTAAATAAAATGTGTTATGTGTTTCTGTTCGCGTATCGTTTTCACTCACCGGCTGCATGTGACCTAAACTCAAGTATTCATTCATAAACTGCACGTATTGCTCCCTTAATGCAGGTTGCTTTGACAGTTTTCTTTCCACAGCATAAAAACGCTTGACAGCTGATTCTTTAGAATCTCCTAGCATTACTCCCGGGGTATCCCTTATTGGTAGTTTTACCACAAATCTGCCCTGGTCGTTTCTTCTGTAGTTCTTAAGAAAGTGCTCTTCGCACGCCCTTTCTTCTATGTTATAATGATTTTTATTCACACATTCTTCAAGTTGCCAGAATTTTGTTAATTGCAAATCTAATGTTTGTTCCATTGCTAAGTTACAAATTGTATTATTTGTATTCAAAAGATTGTTATTAAGCGCTCCTGATACTATCCATCCTAACTGAGTTTTTTGCATAATTACTTGTGAATTATCTATTTTTATTTGTCCTACGCACAGAAGACGCCAAAATAATTCTGCCCCAATTAAAAGATCTATACGTCTAGGACGATTAAATTCAGGATCAGCTAGTTTTAAATTCTGTGGTATGTGTAAACTGGCTTTGTTGATATACGTGGAGGGAATGTCGCTTGTGACATTATCTAACACCAAGCATGATAAGTCTGTAGAAAATTGGTTGTGTAATGATTCTATTTTAACACGGACAACCTTGTTGATTGTTGTTCGTACTTTTCCAATACCACTGACAGGTATGTTTACAGATGCTTGTTTCACATTTAACTTTCTAACCAATGCATGTGTAATGAAATTCGATTGAGACGCTGAATCTAGTAATGCTCTACATTGGTGAAATATACCCTTATTGTCGCTTATTTTAATAAGTGCTGTTGATAAAATAACATGCGGATGGTTGTATACATATGATGTGTGAGAATATATTGCCTGTGAATGCTCCTCACATTCATCACTATTTTTAGAGGTGATATTTGATTCACTAGGTTTAACTCTTTCCAAGTGAAGTAACGTATTGTGCTTAGAACTACATTTTTTGCAATTACTAGAGGTGCATTTATTTACTTGATGCCCTGCTCTAAGACAATTTAAACAAAGTCTAGCGGATTTTGCTTGTTTTATTCTGTCCTCTATTGACATTTTTACAAATTCTGAGCATTGGTATATGCCGTGACTTGCTTTACATATGGGGCATTTTATCTGCTGCTGAGATACGTGAGATATTGAAGATTTTTGGAACTTACATACCTTTCCTTGAACTGCTGGCCGTGATGCGTATTTAGATATAGCCTCTAAAGTATTGCATTTGTGCGATAAGAATTCTAACAATTCTTGAAATGTTGGTATTTGCTTGGGCTTCATGCTAGCTTCCCACTCCTTGTTCGTGATTTTATCAATCTTTTTTGTGATCATGTAAACTAACCAGTCGTCCCATTGATCCACTGGCCGTTTTAGTGACTTTAATGCTCGTGTGTGCTTTTGAATAGTATCATATACGTGTCTTAACGTGCTATGATTTTCTTGTGTGCAATTAGGTAGCTCGTCAATGGCTTCAATATGTTTTTTAATGATTATTCTTTTATTATCAAATCTTTCCTTCAACGTAGACCATGCAATATCATAATTACTGGCTGAGATTTGTAATTCTTGTACACAGTGTGACGCCTCGTCTTTCAAACAAGATTTTAAATAATGAAACCTTTGTACTTTCGAAAGGGAGTCGTTTGAATTGATTAGCGAATCAAATGTCTCGTAAAACGGAATCCACTCTTCGAATGTACCCGAAAACGATGGCAATGATATTTGTGGTAATCGCACTTGATTATACATCTCACTTGATTGATTAAGATCATTTTGCTTGGTCATACCTGACTTTGATTCAATAGTAAACTTGTTGTCAAGCAATCGTGTAGCCATTGATGTAGCGTTGAAATAGTTTTCTTGAAATGTGTCTGATTCCTCTGCCTTAGATTCCTCATCCACTAACATGCAAATGTCGTTGTGTATGTCAAAGAATTGTGACCATAATTCTTCGGCTTTTAACAATCGTGTTTTTAGTTGAATGACATCAACTTCTCTTGTTTCGTTGAATGAATCCAAATATGTTTGGAATTTTGTAAGAAGGCCTTTGACTGTACCTCTTTTTATGTTTAATGCCTTTAGGCGTTCTCGTTGTTGCTCACTAGCCATTGCGATGTAGACAAGTGTATGTATGTGTGGGATGAATGAATTGGAGACTCACCTCTGTTGTGGATTGTTGTTCCTCTTCAAATCCCTTGCGTAATGTTATCCAAAAAAGCTTGTAATGCTGATGATTTCCGTGCGTCACTTGATATCCGGCTCGAACTGGACCAAAATGTTATGTATCGTATGGAGTATAATGAATTTGAAGTTCGGACTGTATATGATTACTCCAGGCACTAGTTTTATCTGTTGCGTTATTGATTCGAAGGACCCGTGGTGTGTTAAATGAAACACATGCAACACTTAAATATGTTTATTCAAGTTTTGTAACAATTAAAATATTAATCAGACGAAAATTGTGTGTTTTTACTTTTTTGGACATTGACAACTCTCTCAAATTGTTTTGTTGCCACGTTAACGGTTGCTATATGAAAATACTTCATTACATTAATTGTAGAAACGGGGTTATACATTGAACAATATATAAATTACCACTGACTGTATAGAATTTAGTTAGCTGAATGGTAAATGCATATTTTTTGGGATTTCTAAATAATATGAAATTTTTTTCCGATGTATCGAAGACATCGATGTTTTTTGTACGATATATCGAAGACATCGATAGATTGTATTTAATATCAAACATCGATGCACCATCGATGTTTTGCTTTCGATGCGCACCCCTAAGTATAAGGATATGTGGTTGGTATTATAAGGAATTAAGTTGGCATCTACTCTCAACGCATGCGCATAAAGCGCGTCCCCCTGTGTCAACTGCTTTCATTCAGCAGGCGGATCGGGAACCGATCCCGCTCCAACCGTTCACTTCACAACAGTTGAGTGTTTGCTGGACACATATATACACTCGGATTCAAGAAAGATGATCCCTGCGTCACTACTATATAATTCTATCAAAGAATTATGTCTATTTCCGAATAAGAAATAGTATCAACTTGTATAACAAGGATAGCATAAGCGATTGCATGTGTTTTCAGTGCGATGCAAGCACGACATACGTTTTATAGAATTTATTTGAACAAGACAAAGACGGAGTGATTGCATGGGCTGTATTATTTCATACACTTCCGTTTAGCGTTTTGACTTTGACATTTCTAGTAGTTTGATCGTTTCATTTCGTTTCACAATTTGTTTGTTGTTTCAATCTTTATTAAACCAGAATGTCACGACGCGGAAAACATTACGGTCACAAGCTCAAGGACACGTTTTAAATTTATTACAATATTTCGAGCAAGAGACGGTTAATGGTGATCCTCTAATATCCCTTACATCTGTACAACAGGTAAACATTGTGAGATTTAACATTTTACAAATTCTAATGAATATCTTTTAGGGAGTAGCAGATGCATTGAAGGTAGGAGTAGCTACAGCAAAACGGATAAAAGCCCGATCACTAAATAGTCCTGTTCTATCTAGTCCAGGGAAGAAAAGGCCCCATATAAAAGCTAAAACAGACAGTTTGGCAGAATGCTCTAAAATGAGTATCCGAAATACATTATACACGATATATTTACAGAGTAAGACCTTAAAAATGTTGAGTATTGAAGTAATATCTTTAATTTTAGAAAAGCATGTTACAGTACTAACTTTAAATGCAGAAATTGCTGAAAACAATACTATAATAAACATATCGGTAGAGATGGATATGGAGACGATAAAGTGAAGGCTATGTGGAAAGAATCACTAGACCAATGTACAGAAGAAATCTGGAAAAACTGTATCAATCAAACTGAAAAACTTATACAAGACTGGTATGACAGAGAAAGCCGTATAGATTGTGAAATCGATGACTTTGTAATTAATGTTAGTGATTCTTCAAGCAGCAGTGATAGTGAAGACAGTGACACAAGTGACATATAAAAATACATTTTATATAGAAAGTGTAATGTTGTATTCACATATAACGGGTCATCGAAATTGATTGTCATGGTCGCTCCTGTGATTCTGCGATAAGTTGTACACACCGAACCCAATAATGGAGGTAGACACTACAAACTTTTTGTTGGCATGCTGGTTGATAATATTTTTTAGGTTAAAGTATGACATAGTTATTGTTTATAAAGTTATAACTCTAAAGCTAATTACACTTGTTTAAAAGCATGTGAAAATAATTAGTATTATTTGGTTTTTTAATTCAATTTATTTCAGAAAATTTGCAGTAATCATTTTTTTAAGAATTATATGCATCTGTTTTTTACAATACCTTTAATAGGTCTACATTCTGACAATGATTGAAGATTCTAAAAATTACCTTATTTTTGCTATTAGAATCGAATGTAGTGTGGCCTAACATAAAATAGAGAATATATTGAATTATTTTGTTGGATATTATTCTTACATAAATGTAGATCATAATTAGTTTCGCAAAATTATTTTTTTTTTAAATGGAATACATCTTATTCATTTGAAGTTCGCAGATAATATTGTGGTTTCGGTATTATCCTAACCATAATATTAACAAAGTTTAATAAATTCACAGTCTATTTGGTAATGTAATTATCTATTGAGTATTAATAGTTGAAAAAATGTAATCAATTATTTGTCAGTCTAAATGAACTTTTATTTTAAAACTGAGGTTAATAGACGTTCTTATATTGATATTAAAATGTTGACTCTTGAGAAGAGCAGTGGAGTTACTATATCTTTGTCCTACTAGTTCAATAAATGTTGAATTATTTCCCATATACTTCACAATACACTGGTGGCCACACATTTTTTATAGAAATTTATACCTTGAAATATTGTAATGATACAAAGGCAAATTAAAAGTTAACAGTACACTTAAAGAAAATATATATACAGAAAATGTCATTTTTGCATAAATTGCATTGTGCTCTTTATAAATATGTGATTAGTTGTTCATGTGTTGACGTACATTTTTTACTCATTAAATTAACTTTGAAAAAATATATTATACGCCCCTTTTTATGTATTTCCTACTATTTAATGAATTATTGTATCATAAGTTTATATAAATATTTGTTAATAAATTTATAAAAATAAAATATGGCTGCACATTTTATTTTAAATTAAAAACAAAACTTCTGGTAATTGTATCCAGGTGCCATTCAAACCAACATGTATTTCAATCTTCGTTAAAAGAAAGAAATACATTTTTATTAGTATTACAGAGATAATGTTCGCTCAAAATTCTTATGAATGTGTAAGGCACAAATTAAAAGAAGTGTAAATAAAACTATTGTTATATAAAGAAAAAGACAAGAATTTGGATATAAGATTTTATTTTTGAGAAACATCCAAAAGAAAATTAAAATAATCACTGAAAAACAGTCATAGAATTAGTGTTGAATTTAAATTGTTATGTCCTTATTTTGCATGTCTTCACATGGAATCTATAAACTATATAATTATTAATTACCTCCAACTAGACAGAAAAAGAACAGTAATCAGTTATAAAATAGTTTAACAAAATATTAATGAAAAGACATTTTAATCCGACAATAGTCGATTCATATATTATATTTAAATAATCATGTGCGAAACAGAAAATTATAACTAAAATTCAGTCTTAACTTAATTGCTTTGAGAAACAAATCTTTGATTTGGTTACAGTCTATCACATCCTTATATAATACTGAGATTTCCAGGCTCTACCATTTCAGTTGTTACGGTTGTATTTAATTCATCTAATCTGTTTATATATTTTTTAAAAGTGTAGCTCGACAAGTGTTTACTCTCTGCTTCATATTTTGAAAATGGATATTCCATATATTTTATACCTAAACAGTAAAATCCACCTCTTATATTTATAGGATGTAACTTCATTTCATGTAAAACATGTATACAATTTCGATCAAATTTATTTGAAGTAAATAAATTGTATTTATTGTTTGTTTTGTACCCACGTTATTTCTCAATAAAGTTCTATTATCATTTGTATTTTGGCACATGTTAAATTTAGTACATTAAAAGACTATTGAGTTTATATTACATATTTTTAATAAACGATAAAGGCGATTATTTAACTTAGTTATCTAATTATACATAACCTAAAATTAGATCGATCAATCTAACCGGAAAACGTAGAATGTCATCATTATAATTTCCATGTTCATTTTATAGTTTACAGTACTTATCATGATGGCGAAGTATTGATTTGAATCATACGATCAGGGGTTGGTAAGTCGGTCCTGCATTTAAACTCAGTGAATGTAGCGACATCAAACGGCTGGGAGTGCACAACTTTTGCCCAAATATGCCAACAGATGGCCCTTTTGTTTGTTGTTTCAGAAAGTTGTTTACGCCGCACAGTTAGGTTAGTTATTTGTGCATTGTCCGTCGTTTACTTTTGTTTGAACCTGATTGTGACAGGTTGTGTATTTTGTTAATTTTGACCATCATTATTTGTTATAAGGACAGAGAAAGTAAGAATCATTGTCTAAAATATTTACTGTAATCCTGATATTGAAATCTGTTCTAGTTGCGGGCCTTTTGATCTCTTATTTTAATTGTGTTTTTTTTTTTTTATTGGAAGTAAGAATAAACATTTATTTCTGTAATTATTTGCAATATGAAACGTAAAATAGATTATTGCCCTTGTTCTGTAAGAGGATGCTTGGACACCAAATCCAGCAGGTACTTTTGAAAATATATAGGTAGGAATTCAAGTAGGTACTATACCGTTTTTTTTTGTAGGCATAAAGTTCCTGTAAAGCAGCCCGAAATAAAAAAAATATGGCTTGAAAGGATTGGAAATGTTAAATTTTTTGATAAAAGTGATCAGTATTTGTATGGGAATGTACGCATATGTGGTTCGCATTTTTTAGATGTGTGCAAGAGAGGAAAATACTTACATAAAAATGCATTACCTACAATAAATATGCCAGGTTTGTTATATTACAATTTAATTGTATATGATTACATTTATATTTGTTTAGGCTTTACCAATATTGATGACAATATTGAAAATGTGTTTTATAATCCTACTGTAAGTAGGACTAATGAAGAAAGGCCATCAACATCTGGTTTCCCATTACCAGACGTACATCATATTTCTGACATCAGTGTCTCAGAAGGTATTATTCAATTTCTCGTTGTAAATTTTCATATTGACATTTTGTAAATTTTAGAAGTTTCTGGAGGTAAGAGAAGGTGCAGAAAAAAAGCTGTATTAAGTAAGTAAAATAATGTTTTAAAATGATTTTTTCAAAAATAATTTTTTCCTTTGGTTAAAGACAATGAAAGTTTGATTTAGAATTAATTGTTATTAAGACAACTTTCCTGTCCTTCAAAATTAGGAGTATGCTTGTGTGCTGGTCGGTATTATGTTTTTGCTATTGTTAGGTATTGCATGATCGTATATATGTAACATTGCTTTGGTCTTGAGTAAATATATTGTAACATGAAATGATAGATGTTTCATTTACATTTATTGTTTGTCTAGTATTCACATGATTTCAGATTACACCTATCTTATTACTTTTTAGGCATGTATATTGTTAAGAACATGAGTATATTAACTATTATTTAACAAATTTCTCCATATTTAGTTTATTACATTTTAAGAAATGCAATTATTTGTATATCATATCTTAATTTAGCCCTGCATTGTAGTTAAAGATTTATGTTTTACTATAGGCATTATCCATGATTAAGTCTTTTAGATAGGTTCTAATTCCAAAGTTCCCCAACTTTCTATTTCTTAGTATCAGTGCCTAACACTGTATTGGTGTAATTAGTATTGTATATTGCTATTTTAAGCGCATCATAAACTGCAGTACCTACTCAAATTTCAGTTATAATAAGCCATAGATTATTTCATTATTGAATTAGCACCCTGCTGGTAGATTTATTACAGTATCTATTGTGAACAATATGTATCTCTTAATCATTCGGGAATTCCGATTATTACTCGGTTATTAGTATAGTATTTGTAAAAATGATAATTGCTTTTGTTAACCCCACTTTATTTTGGTCTTATAACATTAGGTAAAATGTATTGAAAGAAAGTAACTAAGTAACAATATAATGAAATAATAATTGATGCGTCAATATTTTCAAACAGCTTGGGTAATATTGTACATGTATATATAGTGTTATGAATTTACATTTAATGCTTATGCAATAGTTAAAATTATAATGATAAATTTTAATGATTTAAATTCTTTTTAGTGTCTAAAACTATGTACCACACTGAAGAAGTAAAAAAATTAAAACATGTTGTGAAGTACTGCAAAAGAAAATGTCTTACACTTCGAGGAAATTTGATTAACATAAAAAAGCGTGTAAAGCTTGCTGAGAAGTTAGAAGCTTCAAAAGCGTTTTCCAAAATAGTGAGTGGCCTAACCCCTACTGTGCAGCAATTTATTCAATGTCAATTGGAACAATCTATGAAACAACCTCGTGGTAGAAGATTTTCCATTGATTTTAAATTGTTTGCATTAGCATTGTACAAATGCAGCCCAAAAGCATATAGGTTAATGCAAAAAATATTTGTATTACCTAGTAGGAGGAATCTAAGCGAACTTTTAAAACGAATTCCCTTTAAACCAGGGGTTAATCATTTTTTAGTGGAGCATTTAAAAAAAACTGTGAATGCCTTATCACAACAAGAAAAATATTGCTGTATTCTGTTTGACGAAATGGCAATTCAACCAAGCTTGCATTATAATAAACACAATGATGTTATGGAAGGATGGGTTACATTTGGTGAGGCACCATTATGCAAATTTGCAGACCATGCACTGGTTTTTATGGTACAGGGAGTTTATAAAAGGTGGCAACAACCATTTGCATTTATGTTCACTGAAGGCAGTGTCTCAAAATTCCAACTGTCTGCATTAATAAAAAAAGTTACAGAACAAGTATTAGAAT
This sequence comes from Amphimallon solstitiale, assembly GCA_963170755.1. Taxonomy (NCBI): domain Eukaryota; kingdom Metazoa; phylum Arthropoda; class Insecta; order Coleoptera; family Scarabaeidae; genus Amphimallon; species Amphimallon solstitiale. Next base: position 40,241,817 of record OY720685.1, on the reverse strand, counting down.
GCGGCTTAAAACCAATTGCCACTGTTTGTGATCAAGGTGCATCTAACCAGGGAGCAATTAAACTTTTAATTGAAGAAACTCAACAAAAGTATACACTAGAAAATAAGATGTACGACATACTTGGCTTTGAAGTAGATGGAGTTGAGATTGTTCAATTGTTTGATTATCCACACCTCCTGAAGTGTATCCGTAATCATTTATTAACTAAGGATTTACTGTATGATTATGAGGGTCGCAGCTGCCGTGCCTCTTGGGACCATCTTTTGAAATTATATAAATGGGATAGTGAAAGCAAATATTTTGGTATATTTACAAAATTAACCGATTCCCATATTGTACCAAATAAAATCAAAAAAATGAAGGTCAGTTGTGCCACACAAGTATTCAGCAATAGCGTGGGAAACTTTATGAAACTTTTAATTGATGCTGGTAAGTTAATATTTCATTTATCTTGCTGTAAGTTAACTCTATTCCTTTTTGTTATAGAATCGCCTGTAATTCCAAAGGCAGCAGCTGACACAGCAAATCTACTTTTATTTTTTGATAAACTGTTTGATTCAGTAAATGGGGTCTCAAAGAAACCTAGCCTGGGACATGAAATGCGGTGCGCAATTAGTGATAATTCACCACATTTCGAATTCTATATGCATGCAAAACAAGTGTTGAGCAGTATGAGATTTCAGTAGGAAACAAAAGAACGCGTTCCACCATCCATAAATAATTGGATTAAATTATTATCAGGACTTGTGTATTTATGGAATAAATTAAAAGAGTGTGGGTTTAAATATCTTATTCCAAAAAACTTTAATCAAGATGGGCTGGAAAACTTTTTTTCAATGATTAGAAGTCATGGTGGAAGAAATATTAACCCGACAAGCAGCAACTTTACATCATCGTTTAAAGCACTAACTATTAATAATTTAATGTCAAAAAAATCAGTTTCCTCAAATTGTGAAGATGACAATTCAACTGGTGTCCTTGATAATTTAAGGTGCTTTATTTTACAAAAGGAAACAATTATACCAGAAGAACCAGCAGGTGTGGTGTTGCAATTCCCTGAAGAAACTGTAACTGATTCTCCTTCTGCTTATGCACTATCGTATATAGGTGGATACATTGCAAAAAAAGTTTTTCAAAAAACTAAATCTTGTGCAATATGCGTAAAATTACTTACAACGACAAAAGAAGAGGAAGAACATTTGTTGATTCGGGCAAGAAGGTATTCTGCTAAATCTTTGCTGTTTCCATCTACAAGATTTTTCGTTTGTTTAAATGAAATTCATAAAATTATATCGAAATCAATACCAAAATATTGTTTGTGCACTGGTATTCGGAATATAATTGTTAACAATGTTTTAGAATTAATAAGCTTCAAAAACGTTGTTTGTGAAAATCATTCAGATATTACAAACTTTATTGTTGATGAAATTACCGCTCTATCTTTATTTGCGTGGTCTAATAAAATCAGTAAAATTTTGAAGGGAGTGGATTCACGGTTTCAACCTAGCCAGATTCATGATCCAATTTATAAATTGGCTTATGATAAATATTGCCAAAGGAAAAGAAAGTAGTTTTAATAGCTATGCATGTTGTAATATACTTACTTTTAAAAAAATTTCTTAATTTTGATAATTTGAAATTTATTTTGGTAATATTATTAGAATCTAACCTTCAATAATCATATAAATTATATCTCTAATTCAGCATTATAAACTTTAGGATTCATTATCAGAACTACATTCAACACGTGTTAGTATACTGGCACCTTTACTTTTCCTTTGTAAATTTTAAATTACAAAACATTTACTGTGAGGGCAACATTTTATAAAATACACATCTATGCATTCGAATTAGTCCAGATGCTTTCTCATATCTGCCCTTTCGCCATACTGGAGAGTATCCTGGAGGCTACAGTTATATTAAATTTACCAAGTGCATTCTTTGTTGTTGCTGAGGTCAACATATCCGACAGCAATTTTGAAACAAAACGTTTTGACCGATATTTCAGATGTATACCATCATTTGCATAATTCCAGTATGTAATTATATTGCTTATACAAATTAGTTTGACATGATTATAGTATGTCGCCATATTATAGATTTTCTAAGTTACGTGCTCTATCATCCTATTGACATATTTATTTACACATCTGAATGGTATGGTAACAATAATAACATTTGTATTTTTCGTAATTTCCATTTTTAAATTTATTAATGTTTGTTATATTACAGCTATCGAAAAAGTAATTCATATCATTTGTGCCAGCCATTATTATAACAGAATCAGTTTTCTTAAGATGATTTATTTGTTCTTTCAGTCTAGAGATTACAGCATCAATTCCCGCATTAGGAATGATTTCACCAATAATCTTAACATTTTCTTTAAGATGTTTGCCCATTAACTGACTATAATGTTGAGCATGACCACCAATGACATTTTGTTCAACGAGAGAATTTCTAATTTTTGTTTCATTTTTATTTAGTTCATTAAAAGTTCCATTAAAGTGGTTTCAGATTCTACTATTTCCGTAGGGATTTGTATTGTATTGATGTTTCATGTCGCATTTAATTTTTTTATTGTTATCGCATTTCAGTTTTTTATTGTCTAATTCAGACTCTTTACTTTTTATATTGACAAGTGCACCTTGTAATTTATTTCTTAATTCTGTGCATTCGTACTTGTTCATTTAAATCGTATTCTGTTTTTGCTAATTTATTTCGAAGATCTGTTATTAGGTAAACCTCATCAACATTTTTATCATCAGTACTGTCACTAACAAAAGCCACTGTTATTACATTTTTTGTCTGTTTCCATACTAGATTTGTTTACCATGTTTGCTATATTTTTTTGCGATCTTGTTTTGGATGGCATTAAAATTTTGGTTGTGTATTTTATGTGATAAAAATATGTACATTTCATTCAAAATAAAAGATAAAATTACTATATAATATGTACCTGTTTCCATACCATACCATATTGTATTTCATACACATGTATTGTATATTATTATTGTATGTTGTATATTGTTCTTGAATAAAATAAAAATTTATTGTAAATAATATATAAGTTTACTATTATTTCTTTGACGAATATTCTACTTTACCATTAATTTTACTCCTAAGAATTATAATTGTATATGTTTTCTGTCGTGCAATATAGGATTAAAATTAATAACTTTAGTTCTACTACCCATGTAACATTTTTCGAATTTCGCAGGTGTGCATTGCAATCTTAAAACACCCGCTAAATTCGAAAAATGTTACATGGGTAGTAGAACTGAAGTTATTAATTTTAATCCTATATTGCACGACAGTAAACACATACAATTATAATTCTTAATTTATTTTATAAGTATAAATTCAAAAAACCCGCGTGTAGAGAAATGCCATATATAGCAAAGTTAGGAACCATTTACGCACTCCCAGAATATAGATGGCTCTAATTTTTGGATACAATTTCTGTTTATTGAGTTGCCCTTCTCGAATAAGTGTTCTGTGCATACGATATTAAACAATGACGCAGGGATCATCTTTCTTGAATCCGACTATATATAATACCGCGCGATCATTTAAATACTAAATTAGAGCAGGCTGTGAAATTTAAATTAAGTTGGTATATAAGTACTAATTTACAATTTGAATTGTCAAAGTGACGTTTCAAAATGTTAATTAATCAATAATTGACATTCTGGACAACCTAATTGTTGTGTATCATAGATGGCTCTGTCATGCAGTACACGGAGTTAGTAATAAGTTAATAATGGCTGTAACATGATGTCAAAAAGATATACTAACGTTTAATAAAGATATATATTTAAACAACCCGTCTTATATTAATATAGACAAATATAAAACATGGCGCTGCGATAATAAGTGTGATAATAACTGCGATAATAAGTGTGAGAATATAAGTGTAAGAATAAAAACAAAAAAGTAATAAAAGGGCTAATAAGAAGTGCCACACCCATATTAACCTGGAAGGTCTAACATAATATAATATTAATAAAGTAAAATGGAGTCATCATATAGAATCCCGAAACCATTAGAAATTAATGAAAATTTATGCACAAATTGGAAAAAATTTCAACAGCAGTATAATATATATTTAACGGCATCTGGTCATGATGATTCAGAAAAAAAGACGAAGGCGGCCATTTTACTTAATTTTCTAGGAGAAGAAGGATTGGAACTGTTTAATACGTTTAATTTATCGTTGACGGATCAACAAGACCCAGTAAAAATAGTAGATGCGTTTGATAAATATATTTCACCCAGGAAAAATATAATATACGATCGTTATTTATTCTACAGCCGTAATCAAGCAGAGGGAGAAAACTTCGATAATTTTTTAACAGATATTAAAAAATTATTAGTACCATGTGAATTTAAAGAAGAAAAAGATGATATGCTAAGAGATCGTATCGTTTTAGGTATAAAAAGCTCTGAAATAAAAGAGAGATTATTAAGAACACATGATTTATCATTGTCAACTGCTATTAATATATGCAGATCATCAGAAATTAGTCGGAGTCAAGTTCAAAGTCTACAAAGTGAGAAAACAATTGAAGTAGTTAAAAAGAAAATACAAAGGAGTAACCAAAGTAATAATGACAATGGAATTTATTTATGTAAAAAGTGCAACACAAAACATGAACCAAGAAAATGTCCAGCATATGGAAAGGTATGCCGAAACTGCAATAAACCGAATCATTATGCTGTGGGATGTAAACTAAAAACAAATAAAAGAAAATATGTTCGTGAAGTCAATGTGCCTAGTACAGAAAATATAGAAAATACAGATGTCCAAGTAGAAAGCCTGTTTGTGAATATAAATGAAATAAACTCTGAAGCAAGGGACACATGGAAAGAAGAATTAATATTAGAAAATAAATTTAAAATTAAATTTAAGTTAGATACAGGGTCTCGGGTAAATTTAATACCTTTACATATATATAATAAATGTAAATTTGATAAATATGTTCAGAATACTAATGTTAAATTGCATGCATTTGGTGGGTTCCCAATAGAACCATTATTTGCAGTAAATTTGGTAACAAAAGTAGGTAATAATCTGGATAATGTAGAATATATTATAGTGAATTTGGATAATACAGAACCAATTTTAGGGTTAAGTAGCTGTATTAAACTAAATTTAATTAATAAGAGAGCCAGTATTAATGAATTAAGTATTAATGATAGTAAAATTAATTTTATTAATAATAATAAAATAATATTTGAAGGGTTAGGTGTATTTCCAGATAAATATAAAATTAAAATTAATGAAAATGTTGAAGGTGTTATAAGACAACCTAGAAGGTTACCACAAACTTTAATGAATAAATTAAAATGTGAATTAGAAAATTTAAGTAAGAGTAATGTTATAGAAAAAGTAGATACACCTAAAAAGTGGTCGAGTAATTTAGTATTAGTAGAAAAGCCCAATAATAGTTTACGTTTGTGCCTAGATCCTATAGATCTAAATAAAGCTATAAGTAGAGATTATTATTTAATACCGAAAATAGATGATATCAGAACAAAATTATTAAATAAAAAGTATTTCACAGTACTTGATATCAAGCAGGGATTTTGGCATATTAAATTAGATGAGGAATCTACTGATTTGTGTACATTCACAACACCATTTGGGTATTATAAATTCAATAGACTTCCGTTTGGCTTGTCTTGTGCCCCTGAGGCATTTATAAAGTTAAACCAAAAATATTTTGAAGACATAGATAGTAAAGATGTAGTAATTTACTTTGATGACATCTTAATAGCAACTAAAACAGAAGAAAAGCATGATTTATTATTAAAAAAGTTAGTTGAAAGGGCAAAAAAATATAATGTGAGATTTAATAAAGATAAATTGCAATACAAAGTCAAAGAAGTAAAATTTTTAGGTCATGTATTTAGTGAATCTGGGATGAAATTAGATGCTGATCAGGTAAAGTCACTATTAGAATTAAAAGAACCCCAGAATGTGAAAGAATTACAACGAATCTTAGGAATGATAAACTTTTTAAGAGATTTTATTCCTAATATGTCTAGCATTACTAGTCCGTTAAGAGAGTTATTAAAAAATAATGTAATTTGGTCATGGGAAAAAAGACATTCAGAAGCTTTAACTAAATTAAAACAATTAATAGCAAACTCTCCTATTTTATATCAATTTGATCCTAATAAACAAATATTAATACAATGTGATGCATCGAAAGATGGATTAGGATGTGTTCTTTTGCAGGAGGGTAAACCGATTTCATTTGCTTCAAGATCTTTAAATAATAATGAGGTTGGTTATGCTCAAATTGAGAAAGAACTTTTAAGTTTAGTTTTTGCTTGTAAAAAATTTCACTATTATATTTATGGACATAAAATTATGGCTCAAACAGATCATAAGCCATTAATTAGTATAATGAACAAGGAGATTAATAAAATTCCTAATAACAGATTACAAAAAATGAGATTAAAATTACTTAATTATAATATAGACCTATCATACTTACCTGGTAGGAAGATGATCGTAGCAGACCTATTGTCTAGAAATTATTTAAATACTACCTGTTACGATGATCTAGACTTAACTAGTATAGTACATTGCATTAACAGATATGACGCATCATACAATAAATTGTACGATATTAAAAAACATACTGAATTAGACCCTATTTTAAAACAAGTTTGTGAGTATTATTACACAAACTGGCCAAAAAATAAGAAACTTATTAATTCAGAATTGCGTTATTACTATAATATTAGAAATGAAATTATTGTTGAAGATGGTATTGTGTATTATGGTCACAGAATAATAATTCCAAAGTCTTTACAATTACAAATTTTGGGACTGCTACACGAAAGCCATATAGGCGTAGTAAAAAGTAAATTAAGAGCCAAAAATTTATTCTATTGGCCTGGTTTTTGTAATGATATAGAATGTTATATCGGCAGGTGTGGAATTTGTGAACAGTTTAATAGTAATAACAAAAAAGAACCTTTATTACCACATGAAATACCAAATTTACCATATAATAAAATTGGTGCAGATGTTTTAACATTTGCCAATGATGATTATTTAGTAGTAATAGACTATTACTCAAGATGGATTGACGTTAAAAAACTAAAGTCTAAAACTAGTTGTGAATTAATTAATGAATTCAGAGAAATCTTTAGTATACATGGCATTCCTAAAATAATTATTGCGGACAATATGCCATTTAATTCATTTGAATTTAATCAATTTGCCAATAATTGGAATTTTAAAATTATCACATCAAGTCCAAGATACCCCCGAAGTAATGGCCTTGCCGAAAAAGCAGTTCATATAGTAAAACAAATGTTACGTAAAAATACATTGGAAGGTAAAGATATAACTGTATCTCTATTAGAATATCGTACTACAGAAATACCAGAATTAAAGGCATCACCATCTCAATTATTAATGAGTCGGGTATTACGCTCAAAATTACCTGTTAGTGACTTTCATTTAAAACCCAAAATTGAAAACTATGTCAAAAACAGACTTTTAAGAAATCAAGCCAAATACAAAACTTATCATGATAAAACAGCAAAGAGAAATATCAAATTCAATGTTAATGATAGTGTGATGATAAGATACAATAATACATGGATCAGAGGTAAAATTATAGGACTACATAGTTCGCCAAGGTCTTATATTGTAAAAGATCAGAATAATAGAATATTACGTAGGAATAGTTACCACTTAAGAAAAACTTTTAATGAACCTGTAAATCGTTATGATTATAGTAATGATTATGATTATAATGTTGATGATAATATAACTAATAATCAAATGTCTGCAGCGACTGAATCATCCGTGCGCACAAAGTCAGGTAGAATCATTAAGAGACCATCACGATTTGATAATTAAAATAAAAATAAGCATTGTAAAAAGGGGAGATGTTGTGTATCATAGATGGCTCTGTCATGCAGTACACGGAGTTAGTAATAAGTTAATAATGGCTGTAACATGATGTCAAAAAGATATACTAACGTTTAATAAAGATATATATTTAAACAACCCGTCTTATATTAATATAGACAAATATAAAACACTAATAAAAAAAATCCGGCCTGCTATAATTTAGAATTTAAATGATCGCGTGGTACTACTATATCGCGTGTAGACAAGGAAAACTTCGCTCCAACATTGGCCGCATTCAGGGAACCTCAGCGCCGTAGCGCTGCGATACAGCGGTATTCTGAACGGTACCTCTATGATGTAATAAAGCGCTCATATGCAGCATAAAAACATAACCCATATCTTATAGCAAAAGATGGTATCATGGCATATATGGTCAAATTAACTCTTCAGTTCAATGATGAGGTTTTTAATATTGAGGTACCACCAGAAGAAGAAGCGAGACTTAATGCAGGTAATTCTGTGTATTTAAGAAAATTGAGCATAAATTTCTGATGCGTGTGTTTTCTAGATCCGGATTATGCGTATGCTGTATGCCGTAAGATGAAGCAAGATGCTGCGGAAGCTATGGAAACTAGTACCAAAGGTAACATATATTTTATTGGGCAATGGTTAACAATTGGGGCGCCAGCAATGACCTTGTATGCAGAGTTGTATGTATCTTGAAGTTCGCAGCGTTGTCAAATGCTAAATGTATAATTCGGGATCGTGAACAAACATTAAATAGGCATAATAGTTAAATTTGTTCATTATTCCTTAGTTTATGAAGCCGAAAGATAAAGCCCGTATGTGTATAAGTAGATATATATACATTTTAATTATATTCACAAGTATGTAACAGTATCAACAATAGAAAAATAGATTCCTCTAAAGGATATTTAACAGGATGTTTCCGAATAAAGATAAGGATTACGATATTCCCAAGAGCTTTTTGTGAAATTCGCAACTTAGGTTCCTTTACTTTTGAATTACATTACTTGTGTTATTAACCTATTAACTTAGAAACTGTTATAAAATATTTTAATGCATACTACGTATATAAATAGTGTAATTTGCAATACATATATTAAATTATATAGATAAAAGTGATAATTGTTCAACTATAATAATCTAATAATAAGTATAGTTGATCTCGACATATACCCGTGATGTATGTGTAACATACGAATTTAAACAATACGTCGGTGTATTTTATTTTAAGAAAAACAAATAGGTATAAATATTCTAAAATAAAACAAACATTAATATTTTTTGCAAAATCTAACGAATAATGAGCAAGTTTAACTGTTATGCCTATTTAAATCTCTGTTCACGATCGCTAATTATATTTAGCATTTGACAACGCTGTCAACCTCAAGATACATACAACTGTGCATCAAGGTCATTGCTGGCGCCCCAATTGTTAACCATTGCCTTTTGGTTAACAATTGGGGCGCCAGCAATGACCTCGTATGCAGAGTTGTATGTATCTTGAAGTTCGCAGTGTTGTCAAATGCTAAATGTATAATTCGGGATCGTGAACAAACATTAAATAGATATAATAGTTAAATTTGTTCATTATTCCTTAGTTTATAAAGCCCAAAGATAAAGCTCGTATGTGTATAAGTAGATATATATACATTTTAATTATATTCATGAGTATGTAACAGTATCAACAATAGAAAAATTGATTCCTCTAAAGGATATTTAACAGGATGTTTCCAAATAAAGATAAGGATTACGATATTCCCAAGACCTTTTTGTGCAATTCGCAACTTAGGTTCCTTTACTTTTGAATTACATTACATGTAGGTATTAACCTATTAACTTAGAAACTGTTATAAAATATTTTAATGCATACTACCTATATAAATAGTATAATTTGCAATACATATATTAAATTATATAGATAAAAGTGATAATTGTTCAACTATAATAATCTAATAATAAGTATAGTTGATCTCGACTATACATGTGATGTTTGTGTAACATACGAATTTAAACAATACGTCGGTGTATTTTATTTTAAGAAAAACAAATAGGTATAAATATTCTAAAATAAAACAAACATCAATATTTTTTTGTAAAATCTAACGAATAATGAGCAAGTTTAAACTGTTATGCCTATTTAAATCTTTGTTCACGATCGCTAATTATATTTAGCATTTGACAACGCTGTCAACCTCAAGATACATACAACTGTGCATCAAGGTCATTGCTGGCGCCCCAATTGTTAACCATTGCCCTTTAGAAATAGTGTTAGTTTGTATCTGATAAAGTTATAAATTGCTAAAGATGCCTGTACAAGACTGTTTTATTTGTGGTAAAGTGCCTTCAAAACAATTATTTTGGTTTCCTGTAAGAAAGGAGAGGTAAGTGTTGAAATTTAAAATAAGTATATACATATTGCTAATTCATAATCTAAGAGTACTATGTAAATTCTTCTGTCTTTCGCATAAAATATGGAGGTTCAAATATCTACTAGAGAGATCAAAATTAACAGCTATTTACATATCTCTGTACTTTCCAAACGTTGTTGCATTTGATTATTAAATTGATAATTATGATCAATCCTGTTATGTAACCATAATATACTTACAGATGTCAGCAATGGATAAATAACTTACAGTTAAATGTAGATGTGAAGGATGTCAGTCACAAGAAACGAATATGCCAGGATCATTTTACAGATATTTCTTTTCGTACACCTTTACGGACCAGCTTAAATTATGAAGCACTTCCTACCATTATTAGTAAGTTCAAGTCAGTTTTTCTTATTTGCAAAAAGTATTAATTTTATCTTATTTATACACATTCACATGCTGGATGAGTTTTTATAAGGTGAGATGTTATAACATGTGTCAGCTTCTATATGTTTACATTTTTTGTAAGATAAATTAACCAAAGATATCACATTTATTCTGCTTTAAATTAAAACATTTACGGCTGCATATCATCGTAATTTTTAAAATAAATTGGATTAAATGTGATATAGTAAATTGTTTTCATCATTAGCTCTCCAAAAGGTAGTAAACGTATATAGATTGTTCTATTTAAGGTAGAAATGCTAGTGCGACTTCTGGCGAAACAAATATAAAAATTAATTATGGACATCGCTTATGTTTACTACATTGAAAGTAAAAATTGACATGTTTCTTTCTCATAGCTTTGCGTCGTTTAAAAATTAGCAGGAGTGAATACTTCACGACCTCATAGCATACATAATTTTCAGTCTCCCATCCAATATTAAATCATTATACAACTTTTTAGATCCATTACCATTACATCAGGGATTTGAAGAAGCCCATCTCCCTCAAGAACAAGAAAAAATTATGGCAGATGATGCTGATAGAGCCGTAATTAATGTTCCTGTGAGTACTTCTTCTCAAGCGATTCGTAAGTTACTAAATTGAAACACTAACAAAAATAATATAAAGATTTTCCAACAGGCGCTCAGCTACTATCGTCCAATTCTTATGCATTGAAAGCCAAGGCGAAGTATATAAACCAACTGAAATCAATATGTAGAAGAAAACAAAAAAAAATTAAAGATTTGTTGAAACCAGATGTACAGTCAGTTGTACGAAATGCATTCCCAGGTAGCAAGCTCACGTTAAATTCACGTCTTTTTTTGGTCAGTCAATGACCCAAACTAACGTGATTTCGGACGTCCGTATGACGTAAAAATGACGGCCTAATGTCACAGTCTAGCGACGTCATTTTTTAACGTTAAATAATCGTTTCATAATGACGTTCTTTGACGTCATGTTTGTAAGTGATATGAACGTTTAATAATAACGTAAAATGACGTCATTTTTTAACGTTAAATGAACGTTATACAATGTCGTGATATGAACGTACAAAATAATACAAATGTCACCATTTAAAATATTTATTGTGGAATAAAACATCAACTCTAATATAAAAAATAAAACAAAATTACATTGAAATTGTGAAAAGATTTGCAACATTAGAGGAAGAAAACATTTGATTTTCATTACCAATAAGATTTTCTGAAATGCACGTACGTCTTTCTGTCCGACTTGATTCACTTTCAACAGCTTCTGCAATCCTCCTATAAATCTGCCGAGGGCCAACAACCTCTTTTCTACGACGCTTCATTTTCTTTCCTTGGCGCATTCAAGTTGTGGCGTTGTGGCGAATGTTTTAACCAAACTTTGATGTGGTCTTCAATGTCTCTTTCAAGTCTTGGGGGATATTTACATTTTCCAGCATCTACGTGTAATTAAAGCAAATAAATTATTAAAATATGAAATTTTATGCTGAATTGCACTTACCGATAACAACCATGTTTAGGCATAAATTGGCAAATGCCTTCTTCACTCCCTTTCCACGAAAACTGTAGTTACAAGCCAGCTGATTAGTGAGGCATCGTTTTAAAATATTATTTGTTAGAGAAATTGCATCCCTTCCTCCAATTGATGACAAATAAAAACCCTGCAAATGTTTAAAATTATTTCATTACAATAAGTGTTTATAGCGTTATACAGTTATTTACCAAAGCAAATGACTTTTCCTTATCTGAAAGGACACTTTCCAGGGTATTTAATTCTTCTTCATCTTTAATTGGCAGTTCCACTGCAAGATCAGTAAAACTGATTATAGAATTTGTTATGATGTCTTGTTGACTCAAGCGGTGCAAAATTTGTTTATCTTGTTCCTTAATCTGCTACAACAAATTAATAATACTCTTGTGTGCCAAACACAATCCTAAAAAACCAACATTGTCAGTTATCTTTTAACGTTAAAATATTTTGCTCACCTCCTTTTTCCAACAACACTTGTCCATCGATAACTGAAGTATTGCTGCTCGATAATGGTGTGTTGATTCTAAGAGATGTTGTTTCTGGTGTATTTACAAAGTGATCTGAAGCAAACGCTTGATCTAAAAAATATCACTTAATACAAAAAAAAGTGCAGAAATTATATTACCATGCAAATGCTTTGCTGTTTTTATTGGTGGTGGACGTTCAAATATTCCTACATTATCATCTTCATCACTAGTGGTATCATAAGCTTTTCTAGCAACATGCTTAATTTTGGACATTCTATATGTGTCTTCCACCTCTGATTGTAAATCAGACGTTACTTCGGCTTCCTTTATCTTTTTAGGAGCCTTATCATAATCATCTGAAAAGTACATTATTATTGTGCAAAAGAATTAAACATGTTCTTCCTTTTAGCAAATGTGTTTTCAATAGCCCAGTGTTACAGGTAATACTCGTAATAATCTTTTATTTCCACTTTCTAAGTATTATAACACTGCGGTTCTTATTTCAATACCATGACAACATATAACAGTTTACAGTCTTACTGACATAATGGATATAAAAAATATAAAGTAAATTAATGAGGGTGAAAATAAAAGTTTGTACGGGGCATTAATCTTTATATTATACTGGGATCACATATAAACATGTTAAATAAATAACTACTATGTGCAGCTTACTACAGTTTTTATTTTTTTAATTTTTGTTTGTATAGTGCAGATTTTTATCTAAGGCTGCTCGCACACCAATTATACAAAATGTTTGACAAAATTTATTTGAAGCCACTATGCACACAAATTTGACAAATTATTAAGTTGTTGTACACAAATTGATCAAAATATATGTACAACTAAACTAAAAACTAAATTATACAATCATTTGGCATTTATAATTAATGTTAATTAAATTTATTAACACATTATTAATTAAGAATTTGCCAGAAATGTGCAGCGCTTTATAATATTTCTCCTTGTTCTTGTGTGGAGGCCAAAATACTTCTGAATTCCGAGGTGTTATCCATGCCTGATTAACGATAGCGATACCACCGCCATCGTTTTCTTGAAACTCAACACCTATGAAGACCATAATTATGTCTGTAAGGGTAAGAGTAAGTAAATGCCTCAATTATACTTACAGGTGAAATAATTATCATGCTTACCGAATAATGGAAGCACAGGGTTAAACAGAGTTACGGTTAACCTCAAAGTAGAACTTATTATGTGAAGCACAACGACCTGGAAGCGAAATAACAGAAACAAGTCTCTTGGTTCACGTGCACATTTTTGTAAATATAACCATCTTAAAATTGTACTTAAAAGCAAACTGTTTTGAGACGCCGTTATTCTGGGTGTAAAAGGGCGGTAAGCCACAGTAAAATAACGGTAACGCAGGCGCATAGTCAGGTGATGAAAGACAAAAAATGAGGTGTGACTTCTTTGTACGTATGTGCAATCCAAAATGTGTATATATTAAAAGTTAATAAAAAATGTAAACAACAATAATTTAAAAATCATAATTTCCTGATAATTATTGTAATTTTAGGGTCCAATTGTCTGACAAAATAATAACAAGATTAGGTATATTTTAGTACAAATTAAAGAGCATAAATTCTGAAGTTCAAGTATTTCTTTTTTTATTAATTTTAAACAAATACACAGTTGTACAACCACGATATGTAATACCACCAGTACGTAAACTTGTGCATGGTTTGCGAAAATGTAAACTCTGATTTTAAAGACGTTTACATGGCGTCATAACTTTGACGTATTGCATTAGTCATAATAATGACGATATTAATGACGTCGTCTATTGGTCATATGACGTTTAATGACCATTAATCACCAAAAAAAGACGTGAATATAACGTGAGCTTGCTACTTGGGTTGAAAGGATGCCTTAATAAGACCTCTTTAGAGTTCCTTCTTAGTCAGATACGGTGCAGTGGTTATAAACCACGTGGTCGTAGATGGACAGTGAATGATAAAGCAGTAGCTTTATCTTTGTATAAACGCAGTCCTAAGGGCTATAGACTATTACAGAGTCTCACTGCTTTGCCATCCAGAGGTACACTTCTTACACTACTCTCCACAGTCCCCATGAATCCAGGAGTATGTTCACAAATGTTTGGATATTTAGAAGAATGTGTGAAAGAAATGCCTGAACGAGATAGGACATGTAGCTTAATATTTGACGAAATGTCATTAAAGCAACATTTAGAATATGACCATTCAAAGGATGTAATAAAAGGCTTTGAAGATTTTGGCAAGTTCAGGGGTCAGAAGTACGCTAATACAGCCTTAGTATTTTTAATACAAGGCCTTCGAGAACAGTGGAAGCAACCTGTTGCATATTACTTTGTTCATAGTAAAATGTCCTCAACTAATAATAAAAAAGTATAGATAGTTCTTATACTCTTGATGAAGCAATTATAGAAGTGTTGGATGCTTGCCAAAAAATAGGATTTAATATTGTTGCAACTATCTGTGACATGGGATCGAACAATGTTAAAGCCTTAGAAAAACTTGGTGCAACATATGAGAATCCATATTTTATGTACAATACTCAGTTAATATACAGATTTTTCGATCCTCCACATTTACTAAAATGTACACGAAATATGTTTTTAAAGCATTCCGTACGATGCAAAGTTAAAATTGGTGAGAACGAAATTGATGGGAATGCCAGTATTGCAGATGTAGCAATTGCAGTAGAACATGACAAAAAAAATATATTCCGCACTGTGCTGAAAATAACGAATAACCATTTACAGCCCAACAATTACCTAAAAATGAAAGTTTCTCTGGCCACACAGCTACTGAGTCATTCGGTAGCTAGCTTGATTCTTCATACAGTGTCACAAGGTAACATTTGTGAAATTCCAGTAAATTTTTAAGTTTCAATAATTTGCATTAATTAGATACTGATATTTTAGATTTCAATTTCATTTTTTAGTTCTTATTTTATCAAATATTCAATAATCATATGCAATATTGTTTGCTGTGTACAATGTAGGTGACATTGTATGCATGTGATTTTGGATATTTGAACGTTTGAAGCCACTAAATGAATGTACTATTATTCCTTTCACTCTCCAACGAACAATGGAAATCACTTACTAACCTGTTTTAAAATCCCATCAAAAACCCTACATTGTCCGAAAACTTTAGTTGTATCTATCAGACAAAAAATTATTATATTTAGACAGTATACTAATGATTTCTGAAATTATAAAATGACATTATACATTTCAGGTATTTTACCAAATAGCGCAATTTCTACAGCGGTGTTCATAAAACAAGTAGACGAACTTTTCGATAGTTTCAATGAAGTGACATATTTTTCTGAGGGTGGAAAAACGTTGAAAAGTGCTATAACTGCCGAATCACCACACGTAGAGTTTTGGAGCAAAATGGAAAAGATAATAAGTAAGTTTATAGAAGATGTTCCAGATCAAAATACAACTTGTCTTGGTGCAATTATTTGCAAGCAATTTAGCTCTATTTTGCTTCGTTTTCATATTTTTTTTCAGTTGAACATCGACGCAAATATTATTTACATCTTTCATTGTTCATATGTTTTGCAATAACGCATATTACCCACATTTGAATTAAGAGTTGCAGTGAAATTGTGAACACTTTTCGGGTCAACTTTTCTGTACCTACATGGTCGTTGACTAGTATATAATGTAGATAATAATGTATTAAGTGTAATGTAATAATACTAATAATTGTGCTTATTCTCATTTCTTAAAATGTACATTATTGCCTTATAATTTTATTACAGTATTTCTCTATAAAATTCCGCTGTAGTAATATTTCTCTGTATCGCCTCCAAAACGGTTATTTGCTTATTTATATTGTTATTATATTATTTAATAATGCGAGGGTACGCACACTGACGATTATTTTTTCTTTTTATAGATACCTGGAAATACGTTGGGTTTCGAGGCGATATGCCACCATCCCAAAAACGATGGCTGTCGAACATTAAAGCAATTAAGGGTCTGTGGAATCGTTTAAAATCTTCGCACGATTTCAAATTCTTGAAAACAAGAGCTATTAATCAAGATGCGATTGAAAATATGTTGGGAGGACTTAGGTCTTATTGCGGAAACAATGTAAATCCGACAACTTCTCAGTTCGTCAGGGGCCTGAAAACTCATATAATTAATGGTTTAACCAATAAAGATATGCAGCATTTTAATTGCGCGGACGATGGGGGCATATTGTTAAATAACTTACTATCTTTTCTGCAGCCACAACAACCTTCCATGGCAACCACATTTCAACCAGAAATGTCTTCTACACCTTCTACCTCTAAACCACCCACTGTCGAAGAAGATACTTTTTGTACATCAGAAATTAATTTTGATATACTTCACCTAGGTTCTGCGAACGTGTATGTCAGTGGATTTATTGCCAAACGAATATTGGACAAGCTGCAGTGTAAGGATTGTTCTACATTTTTACAATCTTCATCTGATGAATGGCTGAATGATTTCATTTCCTTCAAAGAATATGATTCAGGTACAGTAAATAAACTTGTTTACCCAAGCAAGAAGTTAGTGGAGGTGATCTCCCTGGCAGTTAACGCCGTTGAAGAAATATTGAAGATTGAGGGTCATGTCGATGGAATTGGCCAACATATTAAAAAAATCATAAAGAATACCATAGACCTGTCATCAGTAAGTTGTGACATACATATTTCTGAGGTTCAGGAACGTTTATTAAAGAGCATTTGCTTTATATGCATTCCTTGGTTTTGCACTCGTCGAAATCGTGAATTTATATTACATTCACATTCGTGTAAATCCAAGAAAACTGCAATTTTGCAGCATATATAATATGATTGGTTACCTACTAACTTGTCTATAGAAACTTTCCTTTCACTGATTTAAATCTTTTTTTTTGCACAGACTCACTTTTCACATTTAATTCTTTACATTTTAGAATACACTGACATCAAATTCATTGCTTTCTAATCTTCTACAATCTATGTAATTTAGATATATAAAGATACTAGCAATCACAATTAAGAAATTATAACTAAAAGCAAGAACAATCGAATGATGTAAGAATAAAGCCGATCGTAAGCTAATGAAAGGTGTAACATTGTATTCACTTAAGTAAACTTTGCTAAATGTGATTACTTGTGATAAGTAGTTCTAAATTTGATTCTTGTATTATTGATAGAATGTACAGGAGTTTCTATAGTTTTTCTTTATTTTGGAATTACTAAGGGCCGGTTGTACCAAAATCGGTTCAGCATTAAGATCAGCTGAACGACCGTTCAACGGTGAACTTAGTTCAAGCAAATATGCGTTGTACCATCATAATAACATTAACGTTCTACTGATCCTAGTAATTCTAGTAATTTAGGGAAATGTTGGCAACAAAAAGTGCCATTAGATATTTGGCGGGATTATTTTCGAAGCGTGCTTGTTGTGAGCCTTTCATAAGATTTTTATCAGTATTATTATTCAATTTTCCTTTTATTTTATAATTAAAATCACGTAAGAATATTGTATAGGTGATGGTTATGCAAATAATAGTGCAGGTGGTGGTTTTAATTTATAGTAGGTGATAGAAATGGCTTTGAAAGCGATAAAATTTTCAAGAGCAGCTAATTTTAATAACTATGAAGAGCTTTTAGTTGCTCTTGTTAAAAAATATAAGCACATAATTGAGTGCGAGTACTGATGGTAGTAGTACTAGGGAGAAGAATGCTGCTTGGAATACGTTAGCAAAAGAATTTAATTCAAATTACCAAATACCTTCTTAATTACTCGACTGGCAGTACTTCTATCAACCCCAGTTAAATCTCCTGCTACTCTTAAACATTCTATTGCAAATAATCGCAGAGCAATTAAAACCATTTCAGCCGGGGAAAGTCTTCTATTTCTTTCATGATTGTCACATCTTTAGTTAATCTAAGCCTATCCAGAAACTCATTTTCAGACCACTTTTGAGAAAGACTGTTTCTTACTTTATAACTTTGTTTTCTTCTCCTGTTTAAACAAATTTCATACATTTCCAGAAAATCATTTTCTTCGTCACTAAATTCATTGTAGAAAATAATATCTAATTCGAATATATCTTTTTAACTACTTTTTAAACAAAACGTAAATTATGTGTTAGGTTAGGTAATCAGCTTTGAACCAGCTTGAACCACCAAAACTTGCCGTTCAACTTGACCGGCCTTGAGTAGCTTGATCCCAGATCTATTTTGTTGGTACAACGGCTCCTTCTAAGTAGAACTCGGTTCAACGCTCAACTTGCGTTGAACTTCGTTGGTACAACCGGCCCTAATTTATTCTTGGTTATTACCTAAGAAATAAATTGTTTCATTTACTAAATACATCTTGAAACCTCTTAATTTCTTTTGTTGAGACCACACATAATCTCACGTTTAAACTGGCTTACGCACTATTATATTCGTCCATAGTTCAATCGTGTTTTGGTTTGAGCTATATTTCATTAAATTCTGTTAAATTGTTTTCTACATATTAACATTGCAAATACCATTAAAATTTTTGAGTTTCAATGACGTGTTCTGCAGTGAAATAATTTTTCTGAGGTATTTCTACATTACAAATTCTAAACTTCTATGGAGGAAATTATTGAATAATGCCCTACTTCATTAGAATATGTTTTCTTTTAATAAGAAATATAAAGCCCGTTTTAGGCGAAGCAATTTTTGTAATTTTATTTATTGTGGAACACAATGAAAGAACGATTGCAATATGTTTATGTTGCGCATTAGTTTCTTTACTTCAGTAAAGTTAAAAAATATCGCAACTTGGACATTTATGTGTATTAGTAATTTATAATATTGAAATGGTACAAACTGGTATGCTGTCAATGTTATGTCATACTACTAAATGCCATTGACTTTAAAATTATTTAACAGAAAATGTATATGTACACAAATCATTTATTATAAAAATTATTATACATGTATTTATCATATAGTGATGCATTTTCAGATTTTGATACACATGTCATTACATCAACCTGTATAAATTACAAATATAAACACTACAATAATACTACTTCTATTACCTAAAATAGACTTATATATACCCATTCCTCGTATTACACCATACCTAGCAAGCTGTTTTTAATGTACATACATTTTGTTGAACTATACATAACTCTTCTGGCATAGAAATAGCTACAAAATGTCTAGTCAACATAATTGAAAGATATTTTTTTAAATAAATATCTTATTGTGATGGGTAACATGAAACAATGCAATTAGGGACTAAAAGTTGAAAATAGTTGATCCCTACTAAGAATTTTTAATGAGCCTGAAGAAAGTAGTTAATGAATATATTTTACATTCGACATATATTACCACTAACAACCTCAACGGATGGTTATTAGTAAAATTATGTATTTAGAAAATGTAATACTTATGTTTAGATAATTTTTAAATGTGCATATCCTATGAAAATAAATTTTGTAATTAAAATACTATGTTGAAGCTAGGGAATTCTTTTGACTTACAAGTCTGTTGTGTTCTTAACAATCTTAGAAGTTAAAATAAAAGCTGGTTTAATATAATGTAACTCTGTTATGTGATATTGTTATTGTGGGTACTTCTGAACCAGTAACTATTAGTTATCTTTACATAATATGCAGAATTCATATTTGATTGTGTCCAAAATAGTCGTAGATTACATTTTTTTGTTCTCACTACTTCACTACAACTTTTGTTTAGAATACTGACTCTTTAAGAAGCAAATATATATTAGTTGAACTCGTTGATCTCCAAATGAAACTGTTGCGTTGATTTTCAAAGAACTTTATTACGTACCTATATATGCCGCTTTAACTGTAATGTGTGTTTTTTATCATAATTTTTGTCCATTGTTAAATTATGTAATAATATCTGTCTAAATAGTAATAATTTCCTGTGGAAAATAGACTACCTACTTATTTCAATAAATAAAATTATGTTCTATATTGGTGTTTAATTTATTCTTATTTTGAAATTAGAATATAATTCAATATACATAATTGTAGAAACATTTATTTGAAAATGAAATGTATTTTGTTCACTGTTTGCTTTTGATATGAAATAGATTTTAGTGTTTAATAGCAAATAGAGTACAGAATACATTTTATTTTCAAATGAATAAAAAAAATATAAATTTATCAGAAATATAAGTAAATGATAGTTCAAAAAGCCCGCTTTTGACAGCAAGCGCCACTTCTGCCTTATACCGGTACTAATTTTTTTACCCCCACCACGATAACAAAAATTTTACATTAATGATTAAGTTGTTAAACTCGACTGTTATATCCAGTATAGCACGGATTATCGGATGGTTCACTTAAATGAGGGGTTTTGCCGCCTAATCTACCTAATGCAGGCGCACCTAGACGGCGCCACGGTGTTAGAAACAAGAGACCTAGAAGTAAATTTGAATCATGACATTCACCGAATAATTGAGATGTCGCTACTACTGTGCTGTCACTTTATGCAAGCGCGTACAGGCCGTTAACCAACAAATTTTGTGTGTGTTGCTAAACATTATTTTTCTTATTACTACTTAGTTAGTGGTGTGTTACGCCGAAACCACGTCGCACTAAGATAGCAGACTAAATTAAGTTAAAGATAACGGAGGATCACAATAGGAGATGATTGAATCTGGAAAACGCAGGGCCGAGCTAACTCTGTCGCAGACGGCGTGACGGTTCAGATAAACTTAAACACCTAAAAGTAGAGCGTCGGTCGGCAACGACGCGAGCGACGTTGTCCGGGCACCAGAACACTATGTTACCTTAACGATAACCTACCTGCGCCTCCTATCAACATCCACTGGCTGTGTTCCTCCAGCGGGTTTCCTATTGATCGCCCTGTATAATCAGTTGCACCTAACCTTACGCACGTGCTTGTCACAAAATTACATGAGATATGTAGAGGTAAAATAAAACAAAAGGTATTACGAAATGTAGCAAGATTTAATTAAATTTTGAATGAGGTTTACGTTTATTTTTTTTTTAAAAAAAAGAAAGTAGTTATAGTATAACAAGACAGTTTGATAGTTTGGAAACAATGCGTTAGGTAATAATAATAAAAAAAAAGAACACAAATCTTACATTAGCTCATAATCTCTGCGTTTCAGCAGAATATGGTTGGTAGCAGAAACGTTTCATTACCTCACAAATTATATTTACAAATCATAAAACGCCACTACGGCAATGTTAACACAAAATGTGATTTAATATGTACGCAAAGAAAACTAATATTAAGTTAGTACTTAAGACTTAGGCTAATTAAGTGAAAAGTTGTTAAATTACCAAACACAAGGTTTGATTACATGATCATAATTAAAATAAATGAAGGTATCTTGTTATCAAATGTCAAGTAATTAAAGGTAAAATAAAAAGGAAATTTTAGAATTTACGCATAAAATACACTGAGCTTACTGAACAAAATTTACACTTGTAGGGATGAAATTAACTAGCTCAGATATAAAGACAAAAGTCGGTAAGAAAAGTTAGTGATATAGCGACAAAAATTTACTAGTATTTAAGTAAAATAAAATTTAGTGACATCAACGAGAGCCCTCTATAAAACTGCTACTTAGGGTCACTCGGTATACGGCAAAGCAAATGTTACAATTTAGCAAAAAAAAAAAATTAATTATGAAATTAGTGTGACCACACTTGTAATAAGTGGTACGACAGGTATCTTATAAACACACTAAAAGTCTCAATTCAAGGACATAAGAAAATTAAAACTGTAAAATGTCCAGGTCTCTGGCTCTAAATTTTCATCAAAATAGCCGAAATACACATCGGAAAATTAGGCACATGGTTGTACTTAACTGACTTCTCAAGATGGCGGAGGCACGCTAACTGGAGTTAAGATGGCGGAGGTCTCCTAGTTGAACGCTGTAATTCCACCCAAAAAAAACCAAGATGGATAGGTATGCACAACTCTTACATAAATCAAAACGGCATCTACAGCGGCCAAACCAGCATATAATGTCTGAAGGCTTAGCCCCGTACTAACATCCTATTAAATTCAAGACAAAAAAAAACAGAGTTAGAACCCCGTAAATTAACAGAAATTTACTCACTTACCCCTAGTTAATGGGGATGACGAAATCGACTCCACAAGTCGTACAGAAGCACAAAATTAAGACAATTATAGCCCTCCAAGAGGGTGTATCGTAGATCCAAAAAAAAACGATAAATCGATAAATCTCACGAAATTCACCTACGTTTAGGTATCGACAAACACTGCTTATTTATTTAAAGCCGCAATAATGCGAAATATCCACTTGGACAAAGTAATTAATACTCAACAGAAAATAAGCAGAAATGCGCTAATGTTCTCACTAGAGATTGACTTGCATAAGTGAAATCCAAAACGTGGTTTTCGAACCCGACGGATATCATCATCGCGCAGGCCCACAAAACCGAAACAAACGAAAATTACCCTAGAACCGCACGAAAGATTTGGACCTTCAAACAACCACAAAATGTATCCCGAGGGAAGATTGACAGTAACGTGTCTCTAATAAATCTCGAAGTTTCCAATTATTTGAAACTCTCAATTTACAACAATGACCGCGATAGAAGCAAACTTAGCCTGTCACAGTGATCCGAAACCATGTGATTTCAAAGTGAATAGTTACGCACGCAGTTGTACGGTTGGCGGCATGAACTAACAAATCTAACAACAACCAACATTGGGTGACAATGTCAAACAAAACTTAGATAAAGACCAACTTGATTTTAAAAGATCATCGAACCTGCAGGTAAATATATAGACGTTCCAAGCTCTTAATATGCTGCGAGAAGACGGTTAGTAGAACCGATCTGAACATATATTTCAGAATAACAACAACACAACAAGGGAAAGATCAACAGATGTTTTCATTACATAGAATATCGATGTCAGAGCAACAGAGCGAACTGCAAAACAATTAATAGTATGCCCAATATTTTAAGTAATTCCTTATCTAACATTTATTACACTTTTAGTGAGAAATGGATGATAGAAAAACATCAATCGGAAGCAGCATGTGTGTGTTCTAAGAGACGTATGAATACAAACGCCAGTGAACACAATAAGCCGGACTGTTGTCTCAGAGAATGTAAAACTATGGCAACTACAGCAGTCCCATAAATGCAACAGGTTAAAGGCATTTCTCAGACATCGGAAGATATAGCTAAATAAATGCCAACAAGGTTTGAACAGGCACGTAAAAATAACTCATATTGCACATGGTTGTTGTCACAGGTAGGATAGAATAAGTTAGAATTAAGATAATTAGTTTGCGTGTCGTAAGTTACAAATTTCACACTCACAAAGAGGGTTTTTAACCGAGACTATAGCATACGCAGCTATCAAGGCATTTCACATAACTCAAAGGTCCGAGAGCAACAATCATGTATAAGACACGCTCAGATAAACAATTAAGGGTCATTGCCTTCCAAGATACTGAGAGATGTACGAGGTTTGTTCGAAAAGTCACGCGCTCTAGACAATTCTTTAAGTAATTCAAAAAAAAAATACACATAACCTTACAAGGCCCAAATACAAAAGTGAATTCCAGGCATAACAAATTCCCCCCTTTCCAGCGAAAAGAAATTGATCGCAGAGCAATTTCTTGCACCGAGAACATAGGCTGACGGAATAAAGATAGTGAAAAGGGTAAGCGAGAGTTCTAAAACGGACGTTGTCTACTACACGAGCGTACACAGCCACACTCAGTCACAGCAACACCAAACAGCTTGGCCAAATCCACCACGTGGCCCTTCGGCATTCAACCGGTACGGGATAGAAAAGAAACAAAAGAAAAATGGTGTCGAGACTGCGCACGACCACGCGACAAACAGAACATTCCGATAACACAAAATAAGGTAGATCGCCAAACAAAAATAGATATTAGGAAGCAAGATTTTAAAGTCTGGACCGGCGTTGTCCCGACTGAAACGCTGAAGGCAAACGATAAACCAAAAGGCTGAAGTCATAATCAATTCCTGGAGGTAACATTTTGACAGTAAGAAAAGCAAAAAGGTCGCCAGGACACGACCTTTGGAAGGCTGAGGACTATCACGCATCATCAGTTTTGATTTATACCTTCTCAAATAAGATAAGTCAAATCCGGTAATTAAGCAATAACCAACATTAGTTAGCTTAAAAAGGTAAGTCATGTCCGATAAGGTAAACGAAAAGTTGTGTGGACTCCCCTAGCAAGGCTGCCACTCCATATATGCAAGGACACGGACAGTTATAGTGAGCCCGGCCGGGAGGGAGCATAACGGGGCCAGACTCAGGGAACTGGGGGAAAATACTGCCAGCGGGGCAAATCCCTCAGGCTGGGGAGGTCGAGCGGCATTTCAAGCCGGCGGGGCGGTAAAGCGCCCGGAACCGAAACGGAAGTAGTAGGTCAGTAAAAGGTAGCAGAAGTAAACGCTTTTGCTCATAGCGGACGTGGAGCCTCCGGGGACAGGGGTTCGAAGAAATCAAGGGTGTCAGGGCTGCTCAGAGGTATGGTCTACGAAGGTGTGCAAGGACACGGTAGATCCGAAACACACGGAAGCGACAGAGATACGGGAGGACAAATGCATAGACGGAATCACAGGTCCAAGCTGTGCAATGGGGCCGGTAATCACACTATCGAAAGGTCGACAAAAGAAAAATGTTTGTCCTAAGGTGGTAGAGGAACAATATTAGACGGGATCCATTTAGAAGACTTTTACTTCACGCAGGGTTCACGGTAGGAGAATTCTTTCGGCTCTCGCTACAGGCCAAAATGCCCCTTTAGATGCCTCCTACATCACGCGAGGTACACGGTAGAGAAATTCTGGTGTTACGGCTGCAAGCCAAGGCACTCTCTACAGGCCAAAGATGGAAGGAGTTAGCGATAAGATAAGGCACGAAGCAACACATAGCGAAAACGTAGGCGAGATAGAAGACAAACTAATTTATTCAACAGACGATTGTCGATGTTTATCGTCTGAAGTCTGTTTCGCAATTCGTCAGGTAACATTGACCAAATGGCGGAAGAAGGTAGATCAACAGGGTACCACGGCAAAACGCAACCCACAAACAAGACCATAGCCGGGATAAGATAAACATAAGGAGTCCGAGAAATTTTCATTTTAGAGAAACGCTCTCGATACATCTATCAAGGAATTATCTTCAACAACTTCAAGAGATCCCATGTCCAACGAGATGAATGGATCCGCTTCACCCGACGGAACAGAGAAATCCAAAGCCGAAGAAACAACAGCGTTTTTACCATAAGCCAAATCAGGTACATGCAAATTTAAAGATACACATGGAGCTGTGACACATGCTGATTCGAAAAGCTCCAAGTTCAAAGAGACATCGGAATCTGCGTTATTTGCGCATGCAAGAAGCTTTGAGTCGAAAGAGGCTTCAGAAGTTGTATCATTCGCGCATACAAAAACCTCTAAATCGGAAGAAGTGACAGAATCTGAATTATTAGGGCGTACAAAATGCTCTAAATCAGATGAGGCAACAGAATCTGTATCATAGATAAGCTCTAAGTCGGGAGATATATCAGAAACCGAATCATATGTAAGCTTTACGTCAGGAGGTACATCAGAAACTGAATCATAGGTAAGCTTTAAGTCAGGAGATACATCAGAAATTGTATTATCAATGAGCTCGGAAGTTTCCAATACGGGAGAGACTTCTGACACAGTTTTGATTGGGTTTTCGGAAGTATACAATTCAGTGAAGGCATCTGAGACTATCATAGGCGGGGAGGTAACAATTGGAAGGAGAGTCGGATCTGGCATGACACTAACTGACGGAGAAGGTTGGCCAATCTCTTCATCGTCACTCATGTCATCTTCGTCGTCACTCGTATAAATTGGGGCCCTCCATGCCTTATATTGCTCCATTAGGGCACGAGAACGGGTATCTGTAAGGTCACGAGGCGAGACGTTTCCGATAGCTCGCATTTTCGAGATAAACTTAGCTCCCAATTCAAAACTACGTACCGCAAACCAGATACGTTCGTCCTCCTCTTCGGCAGTTTGCGGCTGCGCATTCTGAATGCGGTCCGAGACAAAAGCCAGACCGGAAGTTATTCCCCGATATTCAGAAACTGTAGTCTTACTATCAAGTTCAGCGATAAGATATTCTAAGAGAGAGAACTTTAACTTAATTGCCTTAGCGTCCTCCGCATAAGAAAAATGGTAGTCAGAAGGAGGGCAGACAGCTTCCTTAAAGCCTGGGTGCTCTTCCTCGATTCTTAGCAGGTCGTAGTAATACACCTGCGCATCATCCAGCTCCCAGTCTGGTGACCGTTCGGCACCAAAAGTAGCGAGTACATAATCCAAATCCTCATAAGAAAGATGCTCTATAAGAATTTCAAACCGCATAGTCTCCATCGTATATAAAGAAATTATTCGAGAAGATTACAGAGATAAAGTAGGTCTTGAAATGGTCACAAGACATAAATGTGTACCTGTCGATAACTTAAATGGTTCGTACCAGGTAACAAAAGAAAAGCGAAACTATGAAAAGTCAAAAAGCACGCTAAGACTTGCCTAGAAGGTAATCGGAAAAAATATATAGATATAGGCAAGACCAAAGAAAACAGTGCGATAAAAGTGTTCCACTCAGCAGCCACTCGCCTAAGTCGAGAAAAGGCCTAAACCGAGAAAATTACGAAATTTGTGCCTGGAAATGGTCAGGACCGAAACGTTGATCCGAAACAAGTAGCTTCTCCAAAGTATAGCCCCACTGTGCGGTACGACGAAATGTTAGTGGCAGAAATACTTGAAGATAAGGAAAATATTCCGGAAGATGGAGAAAACTTGTCCGAAACGTTGAGCAACGACACGTTGTCACGTTAAAGCAGCCAAAAACAAGGAAAATTGAAAAAGGCGAGAAATTTCCCTGAAGATGGTGAAAACTTGATCGAAACGTCGGTTGTCAAATTTGTTCCGAAAGGTAGCGAAAACTAGGTCGAAACGTTAGGTGTCAACTTGTTAGTTGATGGATGACACACAAAAGAAAAGAAAATTTGAGGGTGGCGAAAACTTAGCCGAAACGTTGGGTGCGAATTGTTGTTCGTTAGGCCCACAACGATGGCATCAAATTGTTACGACGGCAGCGAAAACTTCGTTGGAACGTTGGGTAACAAAGGAAAAATTTTATTCCGGAAGATGGCGAAAGATGGCAGAAACGTTGGCCTACAATTTGTTATTATAATCTCCAAAAGAAAGACCCAAAGCGTTAGTGCACCAATTTTGTTGCTATAGACTCGGAAAGAAAGGCCCTAAAACGTTGGTGTGTCAATTTATTACGGGAGGGGAGAAAACTTGTCTAAATGATAGGAGACAGAAAAAGAAATTCTGAAAACGGCGGAAAATTGGCCGAAACTTGGTTGACACGCAAATAAAAAAAAAATTGAAGATGGCGAGAAATGGCCGAAACGTTAGAAGCAACTTGGACAGAGAAATTGGCCGGAGACTGCAAAAAGAAAGGAGAAAAAAAAATTCCCGAAGATGGCGAAAAGTTGGCCGAAACGTTGGTACCAAAATTTGTTCCCTTATTACCAAAAAGAAAGGCCCCACGTTGGGCGCCAATTTGTTACGCCGAAACCACGTCGCACTAAGATAGCAGACTAAATTAAGTTAAATATAACGGAGGATCACAATAGGAGATGATTGAATCTGGAAAACGCAGGGCCGAGCTAACTCTGTCGCAGACGGCGTGACGGTTCAGATAAACTTAAACACCTAAAAGTAGAGCGTCGGTCGGCAACGACGCGAGCGACGTTGTCCGGGCACCAGAACACTATGTTACCTTAACGATAACCTACCTGCGCCTCCTATGAACATCCACTGGCTGTGTTCCTCCAGCGGGTTTCCTATTGATCGCCCTGTATAATCAGTTGCACCTAACCTTACGCACGTGCTTGTCACAAAATTACATGAGATATGTAGAGGTAAAATAAAAGAAAAGGTATTACGAAATGTAGCACGATTTAATTAAATTTTGAATGAGGTTTACGTTTATTTTTTTTTAAAAAAAAAGAAAGTAGTTATAGTATAACAAGACAGTTTGATAGTTTGGAAACAATGCGTTAGGTAATAATAATAAAAAAAAAGAACACAAATCTTACATTAGCTCATAATCTCTGCGTTTCAGCAGAAGATGGTTGGTAGCAGAAACGTTTCATTACCTCACAAATTATATTTACAAATCATAAAACGCCACTACGGCAATGTTAACACAAAATGTGATTTAATATGTACGCAAAGAAAACTAATATTAAGTTAGTACTTAAGACTTAGGCTAATTAAGTGAAAAGTTGTTAAATTACCAAACACAAGGTTTGATTACATGATCATAATTAAAATAAATGAAGGTATCTTGTTATCAAATGTCAAGTAATTAAAGGTAAAATAAAAAGGAAATTTTAGAATTTACGCATAAAATACACTGAGCTTACTGAGCAAAATTTACACTTGCAGGGATGAAATTAACTAGCTCAGATATAAAGACAAAAGTCGGTAAGAAAAGTTAGTGATATAGCGACAAAAATTTACTAGTATTTAAGTAAAATAAAATTTAGTTACATCAACAAGAGCCCTCTATAAAACTGCTACTTAGGGTCACTCGGTATACGGCAAAGCAAATGTTACAATTTAGCAAAAAAAAAAAATTAATTATGAAATTAGTGTGACCACACTTGTAATAAGTGGTACGACAGGTATCTTATAAACACACTAAAAGTCTCAATTCAAGGACATAAGAAAATTAAAACTGTAAAATGTCCAGGTCTCTGGCTCTAAATTTTCATCAAAATAGCCGAAATACACATCGGAAAATTAGGCACATGGTTGTACTTAACTGACTTCTCAAGATGGCGGAGGCACGCTAACTGGAGTTAAGATGGCGGAGGTCTCCTAGTTGAACGCTGTAATTCCACCCAAAAAAAACCAAGATGGATAGGTATGCACAACTCTTACATAAATCAAAACGGCATCTACAGCGGCCAAACCAGCGTATAATGTCTGAAGGCTTAGCCCCGTACTAACATCCTATTAAATTCAAGACAAAAAAAAACAGAGTTAGAACCCCGTAAATTAACAGAAATTTACTCACTTACCCCTAGTTAATGGGGATGACGAAATCGACTCCACAAGTCGTACAGAAGCACAAAATTAAGACAATTATAGCCCTCCAAGAGGGTGTATCGTAGATCCAAAAAAAAACGATAAATCGATAAATCTCACGAAATTCACCTACGTTTAGGTATCGACAAACACTGCTTATTTATTTAAAGCCGCAATAATGCGAAATATCCACTTGGACAAAGTAATTAATACTCAACAGAAAATAAGCAGAAATGCGCTAATGTTCTCACTAGAGATTGACTTGCATAAGTGAAATCCAAAACGTGGTTTTCGAACCCGACGGATATCATCATCGCGCAGGCCCACAAAACCGAAACAAACGAAAATTACCCTAGAACCGCACGAAAGATTTGGACCTTCAAACAACCACAAAATGTATCCCGAGGGAAGATTGACAGTAACGTGTCTCTAATAAATCTCGAAGTTTCCAATTATTTGAAACTCTCAATTTACAACAATGACCGCGATAGAAGCAAACTTAGCCTGTCACAGTGATCCGAAACCATGTGATTTCAAAGTGAATAGTTACGCACGCAGTTGTACGGTTGGCGGCATGAACTAACAAATCTAACAACAACCAACATTGGGTGACAATGTCAAACAAAACTTAGATAAAGACCAACTTGATTTTAAAAGATCATCGAACCTGCAGGTAAATATATAGACGTTCCAAGCTCTTAATATGCTGCGAGAAGACGGTTAGTAGAACCGATCTGAACATATATTTCAGAATAACAACAACACAACCCCTACAGCTGTACCGAGGGAAAGATCAACAGATGTTTTCATTACATAGAATATCGATGTCAGAGCAACAGAGCGAACTGCAAAACAATTAATAGTATGCCCAATATTTTAAGTAATTCCTTATCTAACATTTATTACACTTTTAGTGAGAAATGGATGATAGAAAAACATCAATCGGAAGCAGCATGTGTGTGTTCTAAGAGACGTATGAATACAAACGCCAGTGAACACAATAAGCCACAACACAATAAGACTGTTGTCTCAGAGAATGTAAAACTATGGTAACTACAGCAGTCCCATAAATGCAACAGGTTAAAGGCATTTCTCAGACATCGGAAGATATAGCTAAATAAATGCCAACAAGGTTTGAACAGGCACGTAAAAATAACTCATATTGCACATGGTTGTTGTCACAGGTAGGATAGAATAAGTTAGAATTAAAATAATTAGTTTGCGTGTCATAAGTTACAAATTTCACACTCACAAAGAGGGTTTTTAACCGAGACTATAGCATACGCAGCTATCAAGGCATTTCACATAACTCAAAGGTCCGAGAGCAACAATCATGTATAAGACACGCTCAGATAAACAATTAAGGGTCATTGCCTTCCAAGATACTGAGAGATGTACGAGGTTTGTTCGAAAAGTCACGCGCTCTAGACAATTCTTTAAGTAATTCAAAAAAAAAATACACATAACCTTACAAGGCCCAAATACAAAAGTGAATTCCAGGCATAACAGGTGTTATAATCGTACCGTAAGTTCTGTAAAGAGTAATATGATAATTTTATTAAGTTGACATAATGCATTTTTAGACTTAAAATATGGATAGAAGCTGGTGCATTGTATGTGCGCCGTACAAGCAAGAAGCAAGAGCGATGCATATTTTCCGAGAATGCGAACAAGTAACTAATGGCACTAATAGTTGACATATAACCCGAAGGTGAGCTGGAGATTTTTTTTTTGTAGTTCTGATTCTAAGTGCAACAAGGACCACCTGGTTGTAGCAAGGATTTTGTTGGTTTCCGATTACACCAATTAAAGTTTGCAATTATTAGGAGTATAATATAAGTGAGAATAATTGTAGTTGAGATGTCAGGCGATTTTTGACAAAATGATTAGTATACATTATAAAGGACCTCTAATTGAACAACTTTTTCTTACAAAATTATCAATGCAAATGTAGGGAAATGGAGATAAAAAATAAATTAGGTACTCACCGAGTTAATCTTGCAGGTTACAGCCCATGTGAGATATCCCATATAGAGCATTGAAATAATGAAAATCGCAATAAATGATGTTTATTTAAGCTCGCAACACAACAATTACCTTTGATTTCCACGTTCTTTGATTGAATTTTAGCAAAATTGTAAATACGAGATCACATGATATCAGCTGTTTTTGTTGACATTTGATGGTGCTTTTAAAATCGCAGAAGTCATAAGAAAACATACAAATTGACCTAAATTGTGTGTGATTATGTGAAATAAACATCAATTATAGTGATTTTCATGATTTCAATGATCTATATGGGATACCTTACATGAGATGTAACCTGCAAAATTGACTTGGTCAGTACCTAATTTATTTTTTATCTCCATTTCTCTATGTTTGCATTGATAATTTTATAAGAAAAAGGTGTTCAATTAGAGGTTCTCTATAAGGTACACTAGTCGCCCGACACCTCAACTGCAGTTTAACCCTATGGGTGTATAAGAAAGCCTTTAAACTACACGAAAAACTTACTACTTGTTTTTAAGTTTCTATATTATGTTTTTTCACAAGCAATCAATCCATGTTTAGCAGTGTTAATAGAAACTTCAGATTTCTTGGTACAGAAGCATTTATGTTTTTTCCTAATGATTTTCCTGTGCAGTTTCCTATAATGAAAATGTGCCTTTATACTATCGTTGATATTTGTTAGTATACAGTTGTAATTATTATATTTTATTATTCAGGAGCGAAACTTGGCAACAGCAAATGGGCATGAAACCTGTGCTAGATGCCAGTACAACATGTAATAAGAAACTTTGCAGCCTACATTTTGACACAACATACTATGCACACCCTCATTCAGTACACCTCAACAGAAATGCAGTGCCGACACTCCATCCCATGAGGCCACCCTCGGAGCTTAAGGCAGCCATATCATTGGAAGTCTCATTTGTTTTACGACAACAATAAATTAACCAATTTGGTGTTAGTTATTGCAGGTTTAATTTTTTTGTTTTCTTCTATAGCCATGTAATTAACATTATTTAGTTTTTAAGCCCTAATTGTCACTCTTTTAATTATATATTGATGAAAAGACGTAAATTTGTTAGGTATCTTATGTATCCATATTTTTATTTATGTCACCTTATTTTATGTTCATCATTTATGTAATACAAGATTTTGTAAATGGTGGTAGTAAACATGGGCTTAAGTCATTGTGTATCTATCGGGTTTAATTACCTATTTTGTAGTATTTTGAGTAGGTACTTGTACTTTTCAACAGCAATTCTATCTTATTGTTAAAACTATCTTTGTAGTAATATATGTTGAACACTTGTGAAATATAGAAATAGTAATACAATAAAACACCTTTTTCACAAAATATAGTTTAATAACTAGATGTCACATTTCGTGTGCACTGCACACATCATTAGTAGTAACTGTTATTACTGACGATGTGTGCAGTGCACACAAAATGTGACATCTAACTATTAAACTATTATTTGTGGAAAAGGTGTTTTATTCTATTAATAAAAATATATTTGTTAGTCGAATATTCTACTTTTGGTAGATTATGCTATTGTTCGTTAATTTATTTTTGTACTGGTAATTTAACTAAAACACATGTTGGATGTTAGTTATAATTTTTCAATAGTAATCATAAATGTATACCTTTTCTACTTTGTAGTATTTTGAGTAGGTACTTGTGCTTTTTCGACAGAAATTCTATCTTAATGTTAAAAATATGTTTGTTAGTCGAATATTCTACTTTTGGTAGATTATGCTATTCTTCGTTACTTTATTTTTGTACTGGTAATTTAAGTAAAACATACGTGTTAGATGTTAGTTATTAATATTCATAAATGTACTTTGTACCTTTTCTACGTAGCAATATTAAAGTGTAATTATTTAAGTAATTCTTTTCTTTAAAACGTTATTGTGTGGTTACAGCATTGTAATTGAATATCGTACTGCATACTGTTTTCCTTAGCAATGATTCCTCATTACTACGGGAACTAGTAAATAGGTAAATAGTATGCAATTTGATGACAGTGTTGTGATCATGTACCGCGAGATCAAAAATTATATTGAAAAAGGTTTGCTATGGAATGTACAAGTCTGTCTTAAGTTATATCATTAAGTGTCACACTGTCATTAATATTTGTCATTATATTTTCTCTTAAAATGACAAATATTAATGACAGTATGACACTTAATGATATAACTTTAGACAGATTTTTACATTCCATGGCAAACCTTTATCAATATATTTTTGATCTCGCGGTATTAAACCCTAATTTTTAATAAACTTAATTTTGAATTTCCCGCTACCAAATACATTTTGAATCGCCCGCTATTTGCTTAGTGTTATTGAAAACTGTAATTTTTTGATGCCAGCGCCTTCTATATCGGCCTTCACGCAATACAAACCGCGGATAAAAATTTTGGCTTGACTGCGCCAACTCATTCTAATCTGTGCAGTATAGACAAAGATTAGATCTTTGGTATAGAGCTGTATAGACACAGTAGTTTCTCTCGCCGTCGGCACCTTTGATGTTTGTGTCCCAAAATGGTACTGCGCATTCACGTCCGTGCAACCAATTCTTCTATTCAGGAATAAATCAGTGGCGTCAGAACCAAATCGTTTATGAGAAAATTATGTTAATCAATTTTTAAAATTATGAAAAAGCTATATCAATAATCCAAAAAATGATGATAACACTTTATTTTTATTAAGTACATATTACACGCGCATTTAAAATGTAATACATTATACGTACAACACAAAATAATTCCGCCACGGCTCAACAGCTGATAGCTGACTACTGCGCACTCAGAAATTGGTCCGCACGCGTCGGTTTGCCGGTGGACAATTATTTCCCTTGAGAGAAACTACTGTTTCTATTACATAGCTATATACTGTGGTTATATTATCTCTGGTCGAGGCGCGCACCGAAATGGTACGTACGTGGTAGGGATACGCATCGAACACCGATGTTTTCCAAACATCGATGTCTGTAATTCGATGTTGCGATGTTTTGACATCGATGTTAGTAGTTCCAGTAGTTCCATATAAATCGATGTTGGTCCAAAACATCGATGTTCAATGATCTATAGAAACCTATATTGCCGGTGGGATCAAAATTTGTAAATTTGAAACGAGGAAACGTAACAGCAAAGAAACAGATATCTAGATTCTCATGTACTTAAATTATCTCAAATTAATAATAAAACCAAGTACTTGGTGTTAGAGGGTTGTTTAATAGATTCAGTTTCACAGACCAAGGAGATCCATTCTTAAATTGTCATACGGCTCTAAGTAGTATTAATTTTTCAACTGAAAATACCTTTTTGATATATTTACTAATTTTTTTTATATTTTACCAATTTATTTGAGTCCAACTGCATAACATCTATATAAAAAAATGAGGTGTGGCCACCACACGACTTTCTTATACGTATGAAAGTGTTACTTCCCGTCCGAATTTTGAAATTTCATTTATACAAAAAATATTCCAAATCCAACTCTAAATACTTTTGTACTCTTCATAAATATATATAGAATGCATAATTTACGACATATTTGCAAAAAATCGTTATTCGGTAAGAGTAAAAGTGTTACTTCCGGTCCGAATTTTGAAATTTTTTTTATACAAGAGATATTTAGAAGTACGTTCTAAATACTTTTATACTGGTTATGTACCTGCCTAGAAAGCATGACTTGCGAGATATTCGCAAAAAACTGATTTTCGATAAGAGTAAAAGACCTACTTCCGGTCGGAATTTCGAAAAACTTTATTAATACAATTTTTCTCAAATTTAATTTTAAGTACATTTGAATTCTTTATAAATTCGTTTAAACTTAGTAATTGACGAAATATTTGCAAAATTCGATTTTTTCACTGAAGTAAACTACTACTTCCGGTATGCCGATTTTGCTCAAAATCTAATCAGTTCTCAAGAGGGAGATTATATTCGTAAATATAAAATTTGAAGTTGATACCTATAGCGGTTTGACCGCTATCGTGGTCACACACACACACACAGACACACACACACACAGACACACACACACACAGAGACATTTTTTAAAAACCACTTTTTTGGTATCAGGGGACCTCAAAACGTGGACATCTGCAAAAATCTCGAGGTCGAAAATTTTCATCATCACAATACTTCCTTATACTACGTATAAGAAAGTAAAATGAACTGAAGATTACACAAGTTATTACCTACATATTTTACACAGAAAATTTGAAAGAACCATTTTGGCCCATTGATATAAATATTTTATCTTCGTAACATAACTAGTTTTATGAAATGACAAATATCTTTTCTATAATGTTATAATATTTCTTTTAAAACTCATTGGCGACTTAAAAGTCATCAGTTTGGGGGGTGGAGTCCCTAATTACTCATACGAGAAATTTACTATTTTTTCTGATCGCAAACCTTTAGAATTATGGGATTTACGGACTCGAAACGGCACATCATTGGCTAAGGAAGAGATGACTGAAAGGGGTAAGTAGTTCACCAGTTAACATTTCTGGGATTTACAGCGTAAAAGTATAAATAGGGCCAGCATGCAGAACCTGGTTCATTTTTATTTTTGATACATATTACGATACTGTTCAGTTTAAGTATACGCGTCTTTTTTTTTACTCCTACTTTATAATGTCTTCAATAAGAAAAAGTTATGTGTGGAAGTTTTTCGAAAAACATTCAGTTACTTGTGTTGTGACTGACAATGGGGCAAACATAGTAAAAGCTATAGAATTGGCATTTGAGAAAGGAAAACACTTACCATGTTTTGCTCACACTCTCAATTTAATGATAGACAAGGCCATGGAACAGACTACTGGACTTATTGAGTTAATCACACGAGTAAAAAGTATTGTTACGTGGTTCAAACACAGTGTTGTTCCTTCTGACGAGTTGAGAAAAATTACACATTTAAAATTAATACAGGAAGTGTCAACAAGATGGAACTCAAGATATTTTATGATTGAGATTTTTAGTAAATTATAAAGCTGTTAACGAAATTCTAATTAAACATCCGCAGGCTCCAAACATGTTATCAGCATTAGATATTTTTGAATTAAGAGAAATTGCTGAAATTTTGAAACCAGTCGAAGCAGCCACAAGAGAAGCTTGTGGTGAAAAGTACTTAACTACTAGTTCAATAATACCAATGGTGCACTGTTTACTTGACACTGTGAGTAACATAAAATCAGAAACTCCCATTGCTACAGCACTTCGAACTTCAATAATGAATGAAGCTAAAAAAAGATTTGGACACAGGGAAAGCGTATATTTTCTAGCGTTAAGCACTATACTTGACCCAAGGTTCAAGAAGATTCATTTCACAGATGCACTGACCTGTTCCAGAGCCATTAAACAATTAAGGGATTTAACTGTGCAAGATGGAGAACAAGCACATCCTCCTGAATCCGAAATTGGTAAGTTAATTGTCTTCACATTCAATTATTTAAGAGCTTATTTTGTATTTTGTTAACTAGATGTCCCAGGAACCAGTACCAGCGAGTCCTTTTTTTGGACCAAGCATTACAATTTGATGAAAGCTCATAGTATCTCTAACTCGCGTTCCACTGATGAAGTAGCAGCATACTTGGAGAGCCCATTGTTAAATCTGTCGAAGAATCCTCTGGAAGAATGGAAATCTTTGAAGCTCCTCTATCCGAAATTATACGGTGTAGCCCTGAAGTACCTCACGACAGTTGCAACATCAGTTCCTTCAGAACGATTATTTTCTAAGGCTGGACAAATCCTATCTCAACAAAGAAATCGCCTCAAAGGAAAACGTCTATCACAATTGTTATTTTTACAATCCCTTGATAAGCTTATATGGGATTTGTAATTTCAAGTGTAGCTTATAAGATTATACATACTTATTTATTACCATTATTCTATTTTAGTAGTTATTTGTAATAAAGTTACCAAGTAATTACTTTTCTTATTTATAATAATTATTGATTATGTACCACGCTTAAGGCTCTATTACACTTATCAATTTTTGGACCAAGAATCAGATTAAGTTAAAATTGACGACAAGCCGTGTATTACACTTGTCAAGTGGACTTAATCAATGATCAATTTGTTGACAAAGAACTTGTTGAATTAGAACATGTTCTATTTCACGGGGTGTACAAGTGTACACAAAATACATTGGCGCCAAAACATGTAATAGTTCCTGTTTAGGTCACTGCCAGCGTTGTAGTATAACAACGTTTTGAATGTGACTTACTAGATGTCGCACAAATAAAATTAGTTTTGAACAGGTTATGTCATATTATTGCAATTTGTTGTGATTGTTCGTACGGTTTTACTTGCTAAATTTAATTTTTCTAAATTCTCGTGTGAATTTATCAACTTTAACGTATTAGAATAATTTTTTATTTTGTGTAGAATTTTTTTTCCTAGAATTTTATTATTTTTTTGTAATATTCAATTTGTGAAGAATGAATTGAGGAGTAGAAGTAACAAAGGGGTTAAGTCCCAAAAGTGTCAACTCGAGATATTAACAAAAAACTTTTTCTTACACAAATACATATTTTTTATTGAAAGAAAAATGATGTAGTTTATTCTTTACCTTATGGCTGAATATGCTACTACATAAACTACGTAAAAAATACAAATGTAACAATAATATAAAAATTTAAAAAAGATATTTTGGGAAACGGGGTATGTGCCAATATATTATTTGGTCAAATTGACGTAAAAGTCTTGGTGTTTCTTATCTTGTAGATAAGGAATCATTGAGATTAAGTGCTTTTTTTTTGTTATCACCGATCTTATTCACATCGGGAAGCTGGTGAATCGTCATATTTTTTATGTCTTCCATGGTTTTTCCTTTTTTAAGTATCGGAGTTGCTTTCCACGGTGACACTTCAGCAAAACTGTCAGAGGTCAACACTATACCGGGCCGTTGGGAGTCGACTTTTAATCGTACAACTTTGCTAATATTCACTTGCTTCAGATTTAACACCGTGTCTGCTGGAGATTGTATGTCAAAGAACTTTTTCTGAACCATGTCTACTATTTCGAATCGGCCTGTTTGAGTACTTGACAGTATTACGTCATGTAAGTTCTCAGGTACCTTTGGAGCACACTTGCGTTTTCTCTTCTCGATCAGGGCGAAGTCCCTGTCGCACTGAAGGAAGCTATGACCACTGACGAGGTACCTGTGTTCAATGGTATCGAAAACTCCACAACTCACCAGAAACATGTAAATGAACACAATCATTCTATTTTTATTTTGGGCGACGCAGTTGTTGCTCCAAATAACAATATTTCTTTTAACTGTAATGCCCATGTTAAGGACGCGTAATAAGCAAGAGGCGATCTCATTACCGCCTCGTCCAGCTACTCCTTCATGCCAGCAACACATGTAGGAGTGCTTGTTGTCTCCGAAGTTAATACCCAAGTTGTAACACGAGAGTTGACTTAGGTAAAACATGTCAGAATGAGTCAGTGTAGGTACAAACATGACTTGTTCTAAATCCATTGAAAACACACTTACGGTGCTATCTGGCATTTGCGATAATGCGATGTCCCTTTTCATCTGTACAGTGGCTGCTTCCGCCTTTCGATGATGCAACGCTAACTCCACCTTTGCAGCCCCACTTCTTTCGCCCTGAGCTTTTATTTCGCAATTTAACGAATCACATTTTCGACAGGTGTCACTTCTGGGTGCTCTAAATGAAACATGTGGAAATTCTTCCTTGAAAACTCTTCTGTAGAACTTATAAGTGACCAAGCTTTCCGGATGTTTCTGCAAGAACGCTTTGTGAAGCCGATTAATATTTAAATCGGGACTCATGTAATCCTTTGCACTTTTTGCGCGTGAATAATGCGATTCCTCTCGAGGTATACTACTTATATGTTCTTTAATAAGTCTTCTATCATCCTGTGTGAATGTGCCAGGAGCCGTACGAGTTCTCATGTCTTTGTAGATTACTGCGCCGCTTTTTTTCTTTTGAATAATAGTTTCCACGTGCTTTTTCGTCAAAGCAAATGTTTTCATAAAAGTGGATTTGCAAACAATCACAATATTGCCCTCTCCATCTGGAATGCTATAATGGATAGTGGCTTGACGACGACTATCACTAGCTTCTTCATAGGAACCATGCCTCCTTCTCTTGACGCCAGTAATCTGTATTAAGCCCATGATATACGTTCCACGAACGTCAGGTCTGCTTTCATAATACTTTTCAAAAAGGGTTAGTCTTTGCGCGTAAGTCAAAGATTTGCAGTTCAATTTACATTTACATAGCACCTGCGGGAAACAATATACGTGTTGGGGTTCTGTGAAAATATTATTTACACAGTTAGCAACTTACTTCTAGGTTAGGTTTCTGTTGTTCAGACACTGTATTTCCCTTTCTGGTTTTGTATTGTTTTCCACTAGTTTTTAGTTGCCTCTGTTCGTCACTTAGTCTTCCTAATCCCTGTTTTCGACGTTCTGTACTCATATTAAACTGATAGTTATAACTTTTAGGGTATGTTATTTTGCAAAATAAATACTCAACAAAGCAGCGCAGCGCCTACTATGCACTTACCCCCTTTGTTGAAAAACTATCGTGGCACATGTAGGAAACGCCAACTTACACAGTAGATTTCTCTAGGAATTTTTGTCCGGGCCCTTCGCCCGTTTGATAGGACATAGTCGATGGCACATAGAACCTATCTATAGGAATATCTAACTTTTCGGAAAAATGGCACTTAGCCCCTTTGTTACTTCTACTCTTCAATTGCTGAGTGCCTGGGTGCAGGCGAAAAGAAAAGAAAAAGCATGCTTTTCCATTAAGTGATGAAGTAAGTTATATTTAAAAATTATTAATAAAACAATTAAATATGTCAAATTTTTAATTTAGTTATTTGAAAAGTGGTGTCATGCTATTAAGCGACAGGATTTATTGCACATAACCCGAAAACAAAGATATAACCATCGAATATGTGATGAACATTTTAGTGAAAGCGCCAAATTTACAACATTTCATAATAGAACAAATCTTAAAAAACTGCAATCCCAACGTTGTTTTTGCCAGAATATACTGAAATAGGACAGGGCAGTGTAATTTAACGAAAAGGTAAATTGAATTATTCTTTCATGTATGATACTTAAAACTCGAATATATTTTCAGGATCACCTTTGCAACATGAAACATCAAAATTAACAAAATTACAGGATACAACAACACAAGTGAATGGTGAGTAAAGGTATAAACTTCTATGTAAAATCTCCTAATAAATATTTATAGAGCCTGTTCTTTTGGTTGATAATTTAGATGAAGATGGTTCATCATTGTTATACTGTAATGGTAAACTAAATGCATATTTGATTGTCTTAAATAAACAGCCTTTTGTTTTTGTAGAAGAATTTCATAGCCCTAGTCATATTCCTCCAGAAATTACTTTAGAAAGTGATATCTTATTTGAATCAAAGATCAAAAAGAAAAATACGCAACCTATACAATCCAGTCAGGATGCCACTAAAGAAATAGTACCAGAATCTCTTGGTTAGTAGATACTAAAAGTTGTTTACAAACAACTGCAATATTGAAATGTGAATTGTAGTTTTAGATAATAGCCCAATTAACAAGGAGAGAAGCATCATACATCATATTGTTTCTTCAAAAGGTATGACATTTAAGCAGTGTTTATATTTCTATACAAATGCAATATATGTGTTTCATTCCTTTCAAACGTAAAGGTCCTTATGATTAATCCTTTTTAATTTCGATTTTTAGTGTTTCACCATAAGAAGCAGTTGTTGAAAGAGGTTGGTGTTGGCAGAGTTTCTGCTTTGTCCCCAAAAGCCCGAAAATTATATAAAATTGCCAGTGATTTAAAGAGTACAGCTCGAAGACTTTTTAATGCTAATATTAGTAACAAAGAGCGAATTAAGAAAGCCAGCACTTATATTGAGTCAGGAGAAATTTTTATTAACAAATTAAATAGTAATGCATTAAACTTCATTCTATGCCATCTCAGAAATGCAAAAAAGTCTAAACATGGCAGACGTTACACTTTAAATGAAAAATTGCACGCGTTAACATTACTTAAACATGGTCCAAAACTATATCGACTGCTCCAAAAAACATTCAGTTTACCTTCAAGAAAAACATTGATGCAACTATTGAATAAGGTACCATTCAAAAGTGGTATAAACAGTTATTTAATGAAATTGTAACCCCTTGGTGGATTATGAATTCTTATAATGTACAAACTGTCGTTCGTATTTCTAAACAACTTTATTCACTAACTTACATATCAATAAAATGCTTGTTTTACATGTTATGTACTTTTCGTAATGTAATCGATATAGGACTGTATCTATAGGTACGACTAAATGTAGTATATGTTGTCACTACTAATGTTCGACTCGTAATATGTCCCGCTCGCTCTCGCGTTCTCACCGTCGCTTGTCGACCTCACGCACGCGCACTACTGTCGTCGTTTGACTCCTTAAATGAAATACCAACATACCGGCGGCCTTGAAAGACCTAGCTTTCAAAAATAAAAAAAAATAATAATAATAAAAATAAATGAGTTTAGTGGTAGTCTTTAGGAAAACAACACACTTTCTGCACCCCTCTGTCTACGGTTCCTTGAGCGGTTTTGATAGTAACCACTCGCGTTCTTCCGTCCTGGCCCGGGTGTATCTTGATGATCCTACCCATAATCCATTTCAATGGAGGCACGTTATCTTCCTTTAATAGCACGAGATCTCCCACTTGAACACCTCCTGGACTATCCAACATCCATTTATTCCTCTGCTGCATGGTGTGCAAGTACTCCGAGGACCATCTTTTCCAAAACTGTTGATAGAGTTGCTGTAGATGATGATAATTATTCAATCTGTTGATTGGAGCTGTAGTTACATCTCGCTGTGGTATAGCAACAAGTGACTCTCCAATCAAGAAATGCCCTGGTGTTAAAGCCTGTAAGTCGTTTGGGTCATTGGAAAGTGGGTACAAGGGTCTAGAATTAAGGATAGCTTCTATTTGTATTAGAACAGTATAAAAGGATTCATAGGTTAGTCTTGTATTACCAATGGTCTTTTTTAAATAAGTCTTTATTGATTTTATAGCAGCTTCCCAAATCCCCCCAAAATGCGGAGTACGCGCAGGAATAAAATTCCATACTATCTCCCTTGTTTCGAGATAATTCTTAAGTCCATTGACATCCAATCCTCTGGAGATAATATCTGCGGGGTTATCCTCGGAAGGAACATGACGCCACTGTCGTATATCCGTGATGTTTTGAATATCAGAGACTCGATTTGCTACAAAAGTTTTCAAGTTATTTGGGGATATTTGTAACCATGATATGACTATTGTTGAATCACTCCAATACCATATATTGCTCGTATTTATATCCAATGCTTTAATGACTTCCTTCATTAGTTTAGTCAATAAATGTGCTGCGCAAAGCTCTAATCGTGGAATTGAAATAGTTTTAATAGGAGCAACACGTGATTTCGCTGCAAGTAATCTTGAACAAATCTGATTGTTTGAATTTTGTGATCTAATGTATATGGTAGCACCATACGCACGTTCTGATGCATCGCAGAACCCATGTATCTGGATACTAACTGGATCAAATAATAATACATGTCGGGGTATTGCTATTTCATGAATATTCTCCCATTCGTCGAATAATTTCCTCGCAGTCGCATAAATGTCTGCTGGCACGGTTTCATCCCATTCACTTTTGAGTTCCCATAATTTTTGTAACAATAATTTTGCCCTAATTACTATTGGACCAATTAATCCTAAAGGATCGAAGATTTGTGACACGGTAGATAGAATAACTCTTTTAGTAATTCGTATTCTTTTCATGTTAAAGTTCGTAGTAAAAGTAAATCTATCTAGCTCGGCCTGCCATATAACACCTAATGTTTTTGTTTCAATCAGGTTCACCTCAGTTGGCCTCTCGCTTTTAACAATACTTGCATGATTTGAATTAAATTTTCTTAACTCAAACTTGGCACTGCTTAAAATACTAGTAATAT
Organism: Amphimallon solstitiale; assembly: GCA_963170755.1. Classification (NCBI taxonomy): domain Eukaryota; kingdom Metazoa; phylum Arthropoda; class Insecta; order Coleoptera; family Scarabaeidae; genus Amphimallon; species Amphimallon solstitiale. The sequence continues at coordinate 40,197,961 of OY720685.1, read as the reverse complement.
CTTGCTTCAATCCTAGTAAATCTTCCATTGAGTTCGCTCCTGTCAATAGATCGTCCATATAAAAATCCTTTCTTATCGCATAGGCTGCTTCAGGGTAAGCCTCCTCGTTTTCTATAGCTAACTGTTTCAAACATCTTGTGCTTAAAAATGATGCTGGAGCTGTGCCATGGGTAAGTGTATTAAGCTTATAGTGTTTTAATGGCATTTTTGGATCAGATCTCCATACAATACGTTGTAAATCCCGTTGCGATTCTACTATATTTATTTGACGATACATTTTTGTTATATCTCCAGTCAAAACATAACTATGTTTACGAAATCTTAACAAAATTGAAAAGAGATCATCTTGTACCACCGGTCCGGTTTTCAAAATGTCATTCAACGATATATCGTTTGTTGTTTTGCAGCTTGCATCAAAGACAACCCGTAACCTTGTTGTGGTACTAGCCTGTTTAAAAACACAATGGTGTGGCAAATAATTAACATTCTCGTTAATATTGTCATTGAAGTTTGTAATTTCTGTCATGTGTTCAAACTTTTCATATTCCATCATGAAACGCGTATATTCTACTCTTAAAGAATCATCCCTAGCAAATTTCTTTTCTATTGACTTCAATCTTTTTTCTGCGTTCTCCAATGATTCACCTAAATTAACATGCTCCTCCTTCAATGGTAACGATACGGTAAAACGACCATCCTCTTCACGTTTAAATGTGTTTTGAAAATGATTTTCACAAGACAACTCTTCGCTCGAATAATATTTAGAATCGGGTAATTCCTCGATTTTCCAGAATTTTTCTAATTTGTTTAAAACTTCGGTATTTATGCTTAAATTACACGAAATCTTATTGCTAAAATTATCGTTAGGTAAATCACCTGATATTAGCCAACCTAATTTTGTCCTTTGTGATATTGGTTTATTTTCTCCCAGTTTAATTTGTCCTATAGACAACAAATCAAAGAAAATTGTAGCACCCAATAATATGTCAATTTTCTGTGCCTTATAAAAGTTTGGATCTGCTAGCGTAATATCCTGTGGTATATTCAAATTCGAAATATCAAAACTTTGTTGAGGCAATTTATCTGTTATTTTGTTCATAATTAGAAATGGCAATTTTTTGTGATATTTTTTGCTAGTCGAGAATAATTCTGCATGCGTTATATGAGAAATACTTAATAACGACTGATTTATTCCGCTTACAGGTATTGATATATCAAACTGCTTCAACTTTAATCTTTCTAGCAATTCTTTTGTCATAAAATTTGATTGCGATCCTGAATCAATCAACGCACGACACTGAGCTAAATTATTATGAATATCCTTGATCAGTACTACTGCAGAACATATTCCGACTGTCTGGTCGATGTATGCGCTGTAATGACTGAATTGTTATCACTGAATTGTTGTGATTCTTCCCTTGAACTATTTGGTCTATCATTGTCGTCATCTGGCCTTAGCTTTTTATTATCAAAATGTAATAAAGTATTGTGGGGTTGATTGCATCTTTTACAATTACTGGCTTTACAATCTCTATTAAAATGATTATGTTTCAAACAATTAATGCATAATTTTAATCTTTTAATAGTATTAAATCTTTCTTTCACATTAAAATCCAAGAATTTTTGGCAGCGAAAAATGAGATGATTTCCCTTACATAATTGGCATTCTAATTTATTTATTGCTACATAAGATTGTACGCTCGATTTTGTTATGTTTTTTCCCTTATCTAGCGTTTCTAAAAATACGCACTGATTTACTAAAAAATCCCAAAGTTTTTTCAAAGTTGGCATCGAATTGGTTGCCACGGAACTTTCCCATGCTCTTTTAGTTTTTGCGTCAAGTTTTGAAGTAATTAAATGTATTAACAACGTATCCCAAGCTATCGGTTGGTTCGCCTAGAGTTGTTAGCGACCGTACATGCTTTTGGAAGTGATCGACAAGTTTTCTTAAATGTGTATGCGATTCTTGATGTAATACAGTATAATCAAATAATTCTTTTATATGCGTATGTATGATAATACGTTTATTCTCATAACGAGCTTTAATTAAATCCCACGCGACGGAGTAATTCGAATCCGATGCTTCGAGTGCACTTATAACTTGTGCCGCTTCGCCCTTCAAACACGACCTTAGATAATAAAATTTCTGTGTCGCATTCAATTGTTGATTTTCGTGAATTAATGACTTGAAAGCGTCCGAAAACATTAACCATGCATCATAAGCACCGTTAAATTCCGGTAAAACAATTTTAGGCAATCTCACATTCAAATTCATTGGGTTATTGACTATATCATTACTTGCGGTATTGACATTTATGTCATCGAATACTGTTTTGACTTGCAACTCGGTAATAATTTTGTTAGCGCTTGAAACGGTACTGAAATATCTATTTTCAAACTCTTCTCTATCCTTAAATTGACTGTTATCGATGGCTTCGATTTCATTTTGTAACAAATTGTATTCATCTAAAACAGGTGTAACTCTTTCTAATCTTAATCTCAATTCAGATTCCTTTTCACACGTATATGTTTTCATAAATGTTTCAAATCGAGTTAAAATTGCCTTAACATTACCACGTTTGCGAATCAATTCTATTAATTGCTCGTTTTCTGTCATTACTGCTTGTTGGTAATACAATACAAAATAATAATAATAAGGAATATGTATTTGAAAGGAATGACTTACGGTTAATGGTGGACCGTCTTGCTAACTTCCTCAATGTGTTGATTTGATGTTTCTACGACTATCCGGCTCGTTTTGACCAAAATGTAACCCCTTGGTGGATTATGAATTCTTATAATGTACAAACTGTCGTTCGTATTTCTAAACAACTTTATTCACTAACTTACATATCAATAAAATGCTTGTTTTACATGTTATGTACTTTTCGTAATGTAATCGATATAGGACTGTATCTATAGGTACGACTAAATGTAGTATATGTTGTCACTACTAATGTTCGACTCGTAATATGTCCCGCTCGCTCTCGCGTTCTCACCGTCGCTTGTCGACCTCACGCACGCGCACTACTGTCGTCGTTTGACTCCTTAAATGAAATACCAACAGAAATCATTAAAGACAGTAGTAAATAAGATGAAACCATCTGACAAGGTTTGCTCCATAATATGGGATGAGATGTCGATACAACCATTTCTCTCTTACAATAGGAAAGAAGACCACATTTCTGGTTTTGCGGACACTGAAAGTGATTGTATTAAAATATGTGATCATGCAATGGTTTTCATGATTAGAGGAGTCTACAGAAACTGGAAACAGCCTGTTGCGTTTTACTTCACTGAAAGTGGAATGTCAGCAGTAAACATTTCCAAACATTTAAAAATTCTCATTTCTAGTCTTCAAAGTTTAGGACTACAAATAATTGCCACAGTATGTGATCAATTAATGAATAATACTGCTGCAATAAAAGCATTAAAGGAAGAAACCAAGCAGTGGTGCTTGAGGAATGAACAAGAAGATAAATATCTTGGTTTTCTAGTAAATAAGGTGGAAATCGTACCTTTGTTTGATGTTCCTCATTTGCTCAAAGGAATACGTAATAATTTATTAAAATCTAATGTTCATTTTAACTGGAAAAAAGGAGCCCAAATTGGTAGTTGGAGAGATATCATAGCATTGTACGAGTTGGATGTTGGAGATCACAACATAAAATTTCTACATAGATTAACAGATGCTCATATCTATGATAATAAACTTAAAAAAATGAAGGTAAAAATTGCTGCCCAGGTATTTTCGAGAGCTGTTTATGGTATTATGGTTGCTTTAGTTAAATATGGTAGGTTTATGCTTCAAAACTTTGTATATTATTTAAATTTCGTCTATTATTTTATTAGGAGGTCAATGTCTACCAGCTACTGCAGAAGGTACAGCTGATTTTATTCTATTCATGGACCAATTATTTGATAGCACAAATGGGTCTTCTGCTATACATCCAGACGGAAAACCATTACGATGTATGCTAACTGAAACATCTACTCATATAGATTTCTGGAGGGAAGCTATAAAAGTTCTTCAAACAATAAAATTTGTCAGTGCACAAGGAAGGACATATACTCCACCAACAGTCCATAACTGGGTGACTATGCTCCGAGGATTAGAACACATTTGGAGGAAATCACAAGAAGAGGGTTTTACAGATCTTTGTCCTAGGAATCTAAATCAGGATCCTCTAGAAAATTTTTTCGGATGTAGTCGTTCCCATGGAATAGGAAATATAAATCCAACGCCAGAGTCATTTGTGTCCTCATACAAAAGTTTAATTATAAATAACTTTACATCTACACATTCACCTTCGGCAAATTGCGAGATGGATAACTCCGAAGGTTGTATAACAACTCTAAGAGAATTAATAGTTGGGGAGAATGCTGCCGTTATTGACGAATTGCAGAAGCCCATTAAAATGGATCTGGAGGTGACTTTCACCAATCCTGATCCTATTTCAAGGAGCACGCAGTCACACTTTGCTGGATTTATTGCCAAGAGAATACTCAAGCAAACCAATAACTGCACATCTTGCAGACGTAATCTTTGTTCTGATATTTCTCTTCCCCCAAACGAAATTATTAAAATAAAGCAGTTTAGAAATTTATTAGAACCTAATTCTAGATTTTTTAGGATCTTTCAGAAATGTAACGATGTTTTACATGTATATTTGCCTTATTTATGCAGACAAAACAATATAAAACAAAAATTGATTAGGGTGATTAGGCAGTATGTAATAAATATATTTCAATGTAGTAGTCATAATTTATACAACATATTTGTGAAAACTATTACAGGCTTTTTCATAAACACGTGGGTTAAAAACATTAACCGAATATTAAAAGGATTAGTTTCACGCAATATTAATGATCCAATTAAAACAATCGCGTTAGAAAAATATAAAAAATTAAAATTAAAAAATATAAAAATACAGAAAATGAAACAAACACATTGATGTTATATTATTGTACTGTCAGAATTTCAGCATATTATGTTTAATAAACTCTGAAACCATACCTTCATTTTTTTACCATTATACCTTTTCGCAATTGAGTAATGGCTAAATGAATTTAGATGAAAATAGTAGCTTGAATTCCTTTAACAAGATATCTACAGAATTTATTAGTTGGTTGCATGATATAATAATTGTATACGTGTACTGCTTATAATAGAGCAATATGCACGTATACAAATTTATTATATCGTACAACTAAACAAGTATATTAGAATAAAATTATTTTAAATTCCCGCCACATTTCCCGCTAAATAATTATCGCTTCCAACGACCTAAACATGAACCACAAACTAGTGAATTTTATTTTTAAAAGCTTTCTTATCTATTTTATCTTTCTTCTATTTTTCTTCTCAACTTAATCAACTTTTTAGTGATTTCTAGCAAAATTCATGTTATAAAGTTTTTTGCCAACTGTGTAAAATGAAAACATTCCATTTTAGAATATTGTTAAGAATGACCTTAATTTGATACTTCTTGAAAGAATTGTGTGCCTAAATTATTTATTTTCTTTTGCAGCTCTTGTGCAGTTAATTTTAACATTCAATATCAAACACAAATCTTCGGTAAATTTATTATTTTTTTTATTTCGTACTTTTGCAGTCTTGCATCTTGGTGAAAAAATTGATAAGTGTAGAAAAACTAACAACTATAAAGTTACTACTGACTACCTACCTACTCTGCAATTAATTAAAAATATATAAATTACCACTGACTGTATAGAATTTAGTTAGCTGAATGGTAAATGCATATTTTTTGGGATTTCTAAATAATATGAAATTTGTTTCCGATGTATCGAAGACATCGATGTTTTTTGTACGATATATCGAAGACATCGATAGATTGTATTTAATATCAAAGATCGATGTACCATCGATGTTTTGCTTTCGATGCGCAACGCTAGTACGTGGCATGGAAGTGGCGTGTGACAACGTGGCATCACTGTTGCCAACCCACTACACTCACTATAGACGATTCCCCCTGAATGATATGAATAATGCTTGAAAAACCCCTAAATTACATGACTAAACCTCTAAAAACCAGTAATTCAATTGTTATAAAATAAAGTAACTCCTTTATATTATTGTGACAGTTATTTGTATAGACAAATGCACGTTTCCAGGAAATTCATATACATATATCATAATTTGGAAATAGGAAAATTTACAGTTGCTGGTGCTTGCTGCTTATTACTCAAGACTATTATTATAACATAATAAAAATAAACTTAAATATTTCTTTCTCAATATGCAATACTCAAGTATAACAGTTTTCAATGTTCCCTACAAATACCCCTAAGAAATAAAACCCACCAAATTTCCCCCTTGGCTCAAAAAAACCCTAAATCTAGGGGGGAAACCCCCAAGTTAGCAACGCTGCGTGGCATGTGGCAAATTTTTAACTATACTCCATTCAGTCTAAGAATGGAGCATTGGGAAAGATAGGGCTTAAAATAAACGTTCGTGATTGGTTGAAATCGAGTGTGCATTTACACCGGCAAAATAATCGAATTTAGCTCGTTCTGTCAAAAATTTGTTTACTGACAGTTTTGTTCAAAGAGTTTGTCGATTTCCGTATTTTACATAGTTATTTGTTGTTAATATTCTTAAAAAATAGTTCTTCTTAGAACTCGCAAGTGAAATATTCATTTGTTAAGGTATTTTATCAATTTCGTTAACTTTCTTTTCGTAATCGCTAATATTTTGTAGTATGGCGGAAGCAGCTTTACCAGGTCCTTCAAAAAATCGTAAAGGGAAACATATAAGATCTGGACAAAGGCAAATGGCTTATAATGTGTACATTAATTATGTTTATTATATGTTTCATAATTTCAGTACTGTTTATTTTGCCGCATACCATCCTAAATAGGTACTTGTTAATAACAATTAGAAATATACTTTTTATTCTATTCAAGATTTTTGTTTACGTATTCAGTGTTTCATGTTTTGTGAAATAAAAGTACTTGTACATGTTTATAAGAGATTTTTTTTTAAAAAGATATGAAATAATACCCTCCTTATTGCTTTATGGTCTGTCATATTAAAAATACAATTTTATCAGATACATTTACTTTTGTGGATTTAATGAATTTCCATTAATTTTAATATAAATACTTCTTCTGCGGTATTTTTAATACATGAGCTTCACATTGCAGTTCATTATTTTCTGTGTTTGTATACAAATTCATTATAGCTGCGACAATCTACAACAATAAAATTAGATATTGTAAATAAGATAATAATTGAAATATCTGCTAATGGAAATAGTAGGTATAGTCGGATCGTTTTCGCAACCGACATGGCAAAACTACGAACTAAAGACGGTGATTCAATACCACTACAAATTCCAGTCAACCGAAACATTTTTAGAACAATAAAATTCAAATAATTAATTAGTATTTTAGGATAAATAGCTACGTATAGTAAAATACTATCACATGAAATTCAGATAGAAATTAAATATTATACATAAAATTATTAAATATTACTTTTCTATATCAATATTTTATTTAATACATGGCTATTCTGAGCATTGTTGTCAGATTTTTATTTTCACGGAGCGGATGACACTTGACAAGCTTAGCGAATATTAATGTGAATGACATTGTGGTCATCTTTATTATCACAATTTTAAGTCCCCTCAGAAAATTTCAAGTATTAAATCCTACACCGTACGAGAACGAGTAATTTGTGATGGTAACCAGATGGCGATGCGAGTGTGTCGTTAAGTTGAAGCAGTCAAGTGATCCAAACTATCGCAAGATTATTTCATAGACTATTCAATTCACCTGTCATTGTTCAAATATGAACCAATAAAATAGCAAATATTTACTTTCGTATCATAGCAACAGGAAATTTCAGCGATTATATCTTCCTAGAAGGTATTCAAGTGGATATTTTAAACAAGTGAAAGTTTTTATTAATGTAACTCATTTACTAACAATATTGAAGGTACAATTAGAAAAACTAACATTACTGCAGTGCTGCAGCAGACATTCTGGAACAGAGCTATCACTGGGAGTACCCGAGGGAGTACCTTTCTCTTGTAGCTTAATACCGTCACTATTACTGACAGATGTCGAAGTTGTACATGACACATTTGTTGTTGTAAAATTTCTTCGCATTTTGGTGATAATCGACTCGTGGTGCTCATCATCAAGCTGCAAGTACGATTTTATGGAATTCAGATTTTGGTGTCCCGTTATTTTCATCAGTTGTTGCTCTCCGACTCCAGCTTTCGCCAGAGATGATACAGTTGAAGAGCGTACCGAATGATTTGATATCTTCCTTCTTTTAACATCTAATCCAGTTTTTTCAGCTAATAACTTCACCCATTTACTGATCTCACATATACCAACTGGACTGTTCTTATACCACACCGCATTCTAAACTTTATCCCAAAACGGATTCGGTGTCAAAAACATCCTTTCTGTTTTCACATTTTTTCCTCTCTTCGATTTCAGTAGATAATACAATCTAAATAACAGAAGAATATTAATTATACCGTCTTGAAATTAAATATAAATAGGTTACCTAACTGGACACATATCGGTATTGCTTTTATTCTCTATCAACCACTTGCTGCCTGTCAATGATTTAGTTCCCCCCTGCGCAGTTTTCGAAAATACTGGATTATACTCAATTCTACCAGTTCTTCTTCCCTTGTTATCGAGTTCCTCCTTGAAGTAATAGGTGAAACAGTTGCTCCCTTCTCCTCCCCGCCAAGCTAGTTCGTAAGATGCTATTAAGAAAAACTTTTTCTGTAAACCGTCTGGGGTACTCTCATCTAATATGCGTATCATATTTAAGTATTCTGGTTCTGTAAGTGCCGCCGCGTTGCTGGTTCTTTTTTCAGGACACGCTTGCAGTTTTCTTCTTGTAGCATCCCTGGCGTCACGTGCTGACTTAAATATTGCATCAGAAAACGGGTTTACGTTTATTTTCCACTTATTGAAGAACATTTCTTGAACCATTTTCGCCGTCACGTTCCACATGTGCTTGATGACGCCTTCTTTATAATCGGACCCATCTTTTTTCTTCATATTACATGCCCACGACTTTAAGATGACATTTAAGTCCACAGGAGAAGTAGATTGATCCAGTTTATAGCCTTTTGCTGTTAAAAATGTACTAAATTGTCTCCATACTGAATCTTTGGATTTCTTCGTGTTCCAAGGGATATTTTCGCAAATTTCAGCATCGATTTCGTCTTCAGATTTCGTGCCAAATCTTTTCTCAGTTCCGATTATTTAGAAACACCAGTTTTTATTCAACGAAACGAACTAAATAGGAACACGATTCCAAAAATTTTAATGACAAACATAAATGTTTTTTTTGTTGACATGGAAACGTAATCATGTGTAACTAAATTTTGAGTCATTTTAATATGAAAAATTGATTTGGTTCATTGAATAGTCTCTCGAATACGATTCGTAGTCAAAGTTGAGTCTACTATTTTTGTGGTGCTTTACACTCATGTCTTTCATAATTGCGAATACTACTCGTGCTCCGCACTCGTAGTATTTAAATGCAATCATGAAAGACATTCGTGTAACCACCACAAAAATAATCGACATAACTTTGACTACTCATGGTATTATAAGTGATTATTTGTAACCTGTGTTTGCAAACGATCTGCAAAGAGCAAGATTATGTACATGAAACTGAACAAAGAACTTTTATTACACATAATTACATGACCTGTTTGAGATTTTACTAGTACATTGCATATTAGTACGTTTTGCAGGTTGAATTTTATAACCTAATATATGACAAAAGAATACAAGCTAAATATTGTCTGAACGTGTTTTCCAATTTACTTATAAAAGGCATAAGAAACGCTGATTATTTTTATTCTGAAGCAAATCTTTCTTAAACAACCTCATTAAAAACTAATCAGCACACTTTCCTGTTCAGAAATAAATTGAATATATTGATCTCAAATTATATAAGACAAGGTAAGTTTTATTCAACAGAAATGTTTGGTTTTATTTGTAATTACTTTGTTATCTAGCATAATCAACTGATAAAACGAATGTTGCATATAAAGAATTGGATATGGATTAAATTCAGTATCTATATCAAAGATCAAAGACAGATTTCGGAATCTGTTAACTTACATTGATCTGTTGAAGAAAAATTCTATCTAATCGAAGAAGTAGGTGACTCTCACTAAGATTCTAAATGTTTGAAGATTATATACTGTTTAGAAAATTTTCAACTTTAAGAAGGTATAATTGTGTTGACTAATAGAAGAATTGTAGATGATTGATGTCAGCACCTGTCTTTCAAACATAGACGGAAAGCATAGAGAAACATTAGGAAAAGTTAGGCATGACACATTGTACGAGACATGTGTTCCTATTAAGAAATTTAACTGTTGTGGAATAGAGTGCGCCGGTTCTAAAATTAAATAACTGAAATTAGTGTTTCTCAAAGAAATTGATCCAGAATAAAATAATGATCGAGTTTATTAATGTGACAACAATATAAGCATTTGCATAGGGGAATGCAGTTAAAACATATTTCTGTTATATTATTTTTATAGTTTTTTGAAAATAACTTCTGTATATTTTCTGTACGCTTTTAATTTTGTAATTATTTATTGTTATGAATGGAATTAAGATTATATAATTTAAAAAATATGTGATGGTATTGTAATAATATTAATGTAGTAGATTATAAATTGGGATAGTAAAAATACATGTTCATTATTGTATTATGATTTAAAGTTGCTTGGTAAGTTGAATTCTGATCAGTAACAAAGATTCAGCTTATGAATACTCAACATTTGAAATACTTTAAGATGTTGAATTGTTTAATTCAGCATTAAATATAATATTTAACTACAAGAAATGTATACTAGTTTAAAGCATGTTCACAGAACAATGGTACCGTAATAAGACAGAAAGCTATCTAATCGAAGAAGCAGGTGATTGTCACATAATAATAAATGTTTGAAGATCAATGTGATATTATTTAGGAAATTTTCAAGTTTAAGAAGGGTTAAACACGTTGACTGTAATAGAAGAATGGATAGAATTTATACTAGTTTAAAGCTTAAATAAATAATAATGATGAGTTTAGCTTAATCAAAAATGTTTGATTAGCATGCAAAAACTATGTTGGAATCAATGATATACCTGCGTGAAATGTTTCAAACAAGTTGCTTTTAGTATGTCAGTGAGTATGGTAATAATCATAGTGAACAGTAAGAATCTGGCAAAAAAAAAGTTTTTATAATTGGTGTAATACTTTTCTGACCTTGTTGTTGCATGTAAAATTACTTTAATGTTAATGCATTTAATGGATATATCTTTATTGTCTATAGTAAAACTAACTGGAACATATTTACTTAATACATTTCTAAATTTAAATGAACCCCAAAAGTTCAATTCTGTCTGAAAATCTTACCTTTATTGTACTTATATTTAATTATTAACAGCAGACAAATTCATACAAATATAAAATAATCATTATATTCGGTTTCTAATAGTACTTAAGCCAAATTATTATCAAATTAATAGTTACATATTAGAATTATTGTCGGTAGTGCTAAAATCACAAGTCTAATTGATTATTTAGGGTTATAGTGTCAAAATTAATATTACTGACAGATCAAATTTTGCAACGTCTCAAATTTGACGCCATTTTAATTTTGGTGGCGCATGTCGGTTGCGAGAGCGATTCTAGTATATCTAAAATTTATTGGATTTTAACATGAAATATTGCCTTTTACACCTTTTACTCACATATTGATAATGATACCTACATTCTTGAATGTTGTAAAATGTAAGCGTTCTATTTACATGTAGACACAACGTGTTATTCAATATTTTCCTTATATTTTAATATTTTTTGTGTGAGCGATATTCTGTTTTGGAAAACTTATCAAATACATACTGATTAGCTGTTTGCCTTTTCATGTTTGTTAGTATGGTTATCATTTTAAAAGCAATGTAAGCCTTACTTAAATAAATGTCAATAAACACGTAAAAGTCAAAATATAATATCATATACAATGTACAGTCGAAAGCAAAAAAAAGTAGACAAGAGATATCGTACCTTGTAAACTTGGCTTTATTTACTTGTCATTAGTGTCATTATTCTATGCAATATCAAATAATTATCAAAACATCTTCTACCTGATTAATACGAATCAAAATACTAACTAAAAGACATCATGAAGAAAATATGTATTAATATTCAGTTATAGAGCCGTTTTTGTTTAAAACTTCTTGCAATCTATTTGGAATAGAGTTATAAAGGTTGGTAGAATTATTTTGAATTTCATTCTCTCATGCTGTGTGAACTATTTCTACCGGTTCTTGTCTATTTTGAGGTCTTTGATTTAATTGTTTTGATCATTAACTCCGACTTATTTTCGATAATCTTTAAATCAGCACTTCTTGGCAGAAAATCCAACACATTGATATTATTTTTTCTGAATCATGTTTTCACTCTATTCGATGTATGAATGGGACAGATGTTCAAGTGCATATCTTACAAGAGTTTTTTTGTGGATCGCATTCAATTGTTTTTCGGCAGTTTTATAGACCGCAAATTAGCTTCTTTAATTCTTCGTTGGACAGTAGAAATAAAACCCAGAAAGTTATTTACATCAGCTGCATTCACTACTGTAGTAAATGGATTTTCAATAAGCACATTTCTGATATGCTCGGCTGTTGACATTTTTTTGCGGACGGAACCAGAAATTCTATGCTGATTTCGCCATATCTTAATAATTCTAAAAGCTGTGCTCTTATTTATATTATTTCTTTTTGAAACCGTTACTCAAATGTGAAATAACATTTAATATCTTCATTTATGGAAGGCATTTTTATAATAAGCTTAATATCAACTGTAAGGTTGTCAATTTTGATAGATAACCAAATATTGACAAGTAACTTTGAAGACGCTATTACACTAATCATTATGAGAAAGTCTATGACAGGAATCTGTATTTTTGTCTACTTTTTTTTGCTTCCGACTGTATATCCCTGCTATCCATCTGACGGTAAACATATGTTTTATTTGTTTTCAAAATACAAAATTCATCGTGTGTAAACTGTGCTCATATTGTAGCGCCATCTACTCCATTCTTATGCGCGCTGTCGCATCTGATTTCACTCGTTTAAAAATTGCCACATGCCACGTTGTCACCACGCCACTTCCACGCCATCGCCACAGGGGTAATGCACTTCATTTACTACACCTTATCAGTGTTTTGGTTAAGGGAGGGTTTCTTAGAGAGCAGCACTTTATACAGGATCGAAAACATAACTCTCAATATAGTTGGCTGCGTTATTGAATTTTGTTAGAGTTGTTGTTGTCATGTGATTTTTCTCCGCCATTTGCAATATTGTGAGTACCAGAGTACCTGTCATTGCTTTCATTCAGCAGGCGGATCGGGAACCGATCCCGCTCCAACCGTTCACTTCACTACAGTTGAGTATTCGCTGGGGACCGCTCACCTTTATGTCATAGTCTGTCATCTGGTACTTTTCATTGCTGCCATATGTTAAAATTATAGAGATTAAACCGAATAAACAATAATAATAAATTGTTTTTCTGCATTAAGGTTTGACGTAGTTTTTAGTGGAAGGGCTGGTTTTTCCAACCCCGAATAAAATACTGAGTGAACTCCAATATTATAATACATTTATTTCTGCACAATACCTTTAATATGTTGTATCTTACTTTTCTAGTAACTTTCTTCAAAATTATGTATTAGGTTGGTCTTGGAATGCATCAATGGCGCATGCGTACAGAATACGCTCACTAAGTGAGCATAGAATTTTTCCGCTCACAAAAATGGCGACCGCTCCTGAACATGTTCAGAGTGAGCGCTCGTTTACTGCACATGATCACTGAACAGTTGCGCAACTATTGTGTCTGCTGAATGAAAGCATTGTTAAATACGTTAGTTCTTCTCCGCAAGCGCATTTCGAAACATCAAACCGATGATACTACTTTAGAAAATATGCATGTACAGGCGTTACCGTCCACTCCTAATTTCAGGAAAGGAGTAATTGAAAAGCAATTAAATAGAGCTACTGTTGTATCTGGCGGTTGTTGTACATATTTATATTGTAATTTGAATTGCACGACTATTGTATAATAGTTTACACACACAAATTAATCTGTAACAATGGCTGACCATGTTGATGAAGTTAAAGTGGATGACACACTGCTTTCGGTAGATACATTTTGGTTTGAGGAAGAAGAACGCCAAGGAAACAGTTTCATAGAGACTAAGGTGTGTATCTCTGAAACTTTTATTACTGGCAAATAATTCACATTTTTTTTTTTATAAAAATGAGCTTCCTACACTTGATAAAGTGCTGAATGAAATCAAACTGTGATGATTTGCCACAGATGAGCCGTTCAACATTATACAAATTCATGAAAATGATAACTTTAGGTCAGAGCCAATATTCTAATTAATATGCTAAAAAAATTGAGTATATAAGTATTCAAATTTATATTTTACATGCTTTGATATGTTAGAATAAATATATATAAGAGATGAGATTAAAACAAGGTCCAAGTTCCCACAGATTCTTTATTAAATAATTTATTCACTTTGCGTGTGACCGTTTGCTTGTGAGTGTTGTCCCATATACAAGTTTTTAATGTGTTGTATGTCGTATTTTAAATATAACAGACTTGTATATAAATTATAGATTATTATATTTGACACACAGGAATAATTTTGATTTATTCCTTTTAATTATTTTTTGAATAAATTTCATTATCAGTACGGTCTGTTGAGACCTATGATTTTTACATGGATGTGGTTGCTGGTGCAAGGAAGGTAGTCTTTTTTGGGATTCTTGGCCTGATGATGTGAGTATAGTATTTTAAACTCACGAAACCGGTCGCCGTAATTTAATAAAGAATCTGTGGGAACTTTGACCTTGTTTCAATCTCATCTCTTAACTATCCACCCACACATGGCCTATCATACCAAAATATGATATATTATTGTAGATATGTGAAGAGAAATCGAAAGAGGGTTTTGATAGAACGTGATGATATAATTAGGTGGAGAAGAAGTCTAAATTGTTGTTTACTTGTATATAATTATAAAAAATAGTGAATAATTATATAGTTGTTTTATATGTATATGCTATAATTAATATTTGTCTAAATTTTTGTTTGCTTGTAAATAATCATATAAGAATAAGAACCATCTGTGTTTTCTTTTTAAATTTGAAAATATACAAATCACCTTTAAAACTTTTGATTCAAACATTTCACTTAGATGATGATTCCTTTTTATTTCAAATTAAAATTATCTAATTTTTTAAATGAATTTTTAATTAATTACTTGACTACAATTTATATAAAATCGTCGCTAGTTTTAAAACTGCCGCCAAAAAGGAATTTTGCAAAATTCCATTGTGTAAACGCGCCTTTTCATTTTACTCCTCCGAATTAAAAAATAGAGTATAGTAATAATTAGATGGCGCCACGATGTTAATTCTAAACCACAAACTAAACTAATTTTAAAGAAAAGATAATTTTACCTGCTTATTGAATTTCTACCTACAAACGTAGATTTGGTCTGGCAGGCATTCTTTGCAATTTGATTTTATACCGTGCGAGCAAGTTGAACTGAAGAAGGTTGGTTGTACCAAAATCCCTGCTGTGATACTTTTTTTTTGATCGAATGTTTAAGACCCTGCCTAGTCACTCCTGCTTGCTGCTGTTTATTTTGACAACTGTCATCCGTCATTTATCGTGTTTCGTTAGATCTAGAATTTTTTGCTTCAAGTTTATAGTTCTGTTTAAGTATACTAAAACCACAGTATAAACATATCCAGTAGTTGCAGTCGCTGTCGGCGCCTTTGATCTTTAGAAACCAAGTTGTATGTTCGCGCATTGTAAGGCGCAATGTCGCATAGCGGGGAGATCGGAAAGTTCTTTAATAAGCAGGTTCGGATCTAGCCCTATTTTAAAATAGCCGGGGCCGGATTAACTAAATTTGTTGATAAATGAATGTATTGAAATTAGTAATATTTAAACAATAATTATGTACGTCATGCATATTATTGTCTTAGATTTGAAACCTGTGGCCGATTTAACAAATTTTACAAAATGTTGAAAACTATTTTGGAAAACAGTCTACTACATTGATGGAATAAAATGATTTGGAAGAAAATTATACATTTTAATGTTAGTTTGAATATATGAGTTACATTTAAATGTTACAATATTTGATTTATTTTGTAAATGTTGCAAAATAACTTTAAATTAAAAACTATCTTGGAAAAAAAGTCTCAAAGATGGAATAAAGTTATATATTTTAATGCTAGTTACATTTAAATTTTACAATACTTGACATATTTTATAAATGTTGCAAAATTACTTAAAATTAAAAACCATCGTGGCAAAAAGTCTCATAGATGGAATAAAATTATATATTTTAATGCTAGTTACATTTAAATTTTACAATACTTGACATATTTTATAAATGTTGCAAAATTACTTAAAATTAAAAGCCATCGTGGAAAAAAGTATCATAGATGGAATAAAATTATATATTTTAATGCTAGTTACATTTAAATTTTACAATATTTGACATATTTTATAAATGTTGCAAAATTACTTAAAATGAAAAACCATCTTGGAAAAAAGTCTCATAGATGGAATAAAATTATATATTTTAATGCTAGTTACATTTAAATTTTACAATATTTGACATATTTTATAAATGTTGCAAAATAACTTAAAATTAAAAACCATCTTCGAAAAAAATGTTTTTGTAGTAGTTTCATGAAAGCCTATTATTTCATCTTTAGATCTATTATAAAAAAGAAATGTCTTTAATGACATTTTGTCAATACTCATCACACAATGCCTCGCTTCTTCACTCATCATTTCAACTTTTCTTCCTATTACCATAAAAAGGAAGTAATTCAACCCCACTGTTATGTTCCATTTACTGGTTAATCTGCATGGAGTTGCAGATAAAAATCTATAAACTTTAGGAACGAGAAAATATATAGTCAACGCAAACTGTATAAATTCATTTGTATATCTGAAACCATTTACTTTTACTTGATAATTTCTGCTGCATTGTAAACAGATTTACCGTGGCTTCATTGAAATGGCTTTCACAAAACGTAATAAAATCTGCATTAGAAATTGGATTTTCTTTCTCTGTCACAGTAGAAACCTTCCCTTCCGCTCTCTTTAGAACACCTTTTAAATACTGAATCTCAGTTTTTAATTTGCACTTCCTGGGACTTGTAGCTAACAGGCTTTACGGTGTTTGCACATAAATGCTAGCTAAACATAAGAAATATAATTTAATAATATTATATAAAACATCAAAAACTGTTATTACCTGTATGAGTTTCAGTATGTTGATCGGTAATCATATTAACATCTTTACTTGTGCCTGGTAGGGGATTATCTTTTAACACTGGTGTAACATCTGTACATTCTGTAAAATAGAATCAACATATAAAAGAAGGTGTATGTGATCTTGGTTGTTAGAAAAATCACAAAGGCATCAAAATTAAATAAATATAGCAAAGCTAGTTGCAATCAAGGTATTTGTAATTAATTTGATATCATCCTTTAAAAGCATTTCTAATTAATAAAAAGATTGATTTCAAAAAATAAATACATTATTTTATAAGTTTATCTATCCTTGGGCTTACCTGTAAGAAATAAAGTGGGCACCGCAGTAATTTCTAGCCTGTTCTTCACTACATTTTTGAAGTAACACTCCTCAAAATGAATGCTACAAACTTTAGCATTTTTTTTTTACAGAACTTGTTTCTCCAATTCAAGCAATCCATTCCTTACGCCTAGTGCAGAAAAAATTATTAATCATATGCAACTAATATTATATACAAGTATGCTTGAATGATGTAGCAATTTAACCATTAATAATTTACCTCAATATTTGTCTTATATTTTACAATAACTTTTTATAAATTCTATAATCCTTTATGTCGTACTTATGTTCATGTATATCTGAATGTTTATTTGAATTTTGCGCTTACCTTATTTCCTCAGATGATATATTAAAAAAACTAATGTCTTTTATGTCCTTTGTATACGCACTTTTACATTGCGGTACACAACACTTTATACTCATTGTGCTCAATTAATTCAACGCACTAAATGAAACAAATCCTTCGCAATTATACACATAAACCTGATTCACTTTAAAAATGGTTGGTTATGTTCAAACGTTCAAAGATCTGTTGACAAACAAGATATAAACAAGTCTAATTTTGTTTCTTACCGTCACTGCGACACTGCGCAATACAATGCGCAACAAACTACTTGGTCTCAATAAATTTTGCGAGTGCAACTACTGGAAAGGTTTGCTAAAACTGTGTTTCTTAAGACAATTATACGTAGCAAGTGCGTGCTGACATGCCGTTCACTATTGAACAAGACACCTTCATTCTGATGGCTTACTTTCGTAGTGGTGTTCAAGATGAGAATGGGCAATGGATCTATTCCAATCAATCTTGTATACATCAATTTACTACCCAGTTCCCTGACATGCCTATTGTGTATGAAACTTTTGTCCAGCATTGTAGTAGATTAGTAAGAAGGTCACGGAAACAGGAAGTATCTTGAAGCGAAAGCGAGCTAACGAGCCCTACGTTTTGACTGAAGATATTGTAGAGGATTTAGCAGAACGGATGCATGCTAGTCCAAAGAAATCTTTACGCAAGCTGTCTTCTCAGTCCGATATAAATATACATATTATATTTGAAATATTGTATTATATTTAATAATTCTAGGTGTGTCTTACGGTAGCTGTCGAACTGCTTTGAAGAAGCATTTGCATATGCACCCTTACAAAGTTACTGTACACCAACATTTATATGCACAGGATTTTGAGCAAAGGCGGCATTATTGTCAATGGTTTATGGATCACCTGAACAATGACGATGACTTGAACCTGAAATTTTTCTCAGATGAAGCATGGATTCACCTTTCCGGCTATGTTAATAGTCAAAATTGTCGTACATGGTCATCGGAGAACCCTCATATATTCGAAGAAAATGATTTACATCCTATAAAGATTGGAATATGGGTAGCCATGTCTCGAAGACGAATAATAGGACCAATCTTTTTCGACGTACAATAAATGCTGCACGATACCAAGAAAATATCCTTAACGTGTTTGTTAATGAACTACATGAAGATGAGTTGCAACATGGGTACTTTCAACAGGATGGAGCCTCTGCGCATACAGCTGCAAGGACAATAACGTATCTACAAGAGTATTTTGATGACAGACTAATAAGTAGAGGAATATGGCCACCGCACTCACCCGATTTGACACCATTGGATTTTTTCTTGTTTGCATACTTGAAGCAAAAGGTTTTTCAACAAAGGTTGCACAATATAGACGAGCTAAAAAATGCAATCTCTCAAGCGATTAATAGCACAAGTATCGATACATTACAGAAGGTACCACGCGATCATTTAAAATTCTAAATTATAGCAGGCGGGATTTTTTTTATTAGGTTGTCCAGAATGTCAATTATTGATTAATTAACATTTTGAAACGTCACTTTGACAATTCAAATTGTAAATTAGTACTTATATACCAACTTAATTTAAATTTCACAGCCTGCTCTAATTTAGAATTTAAATGATCGCGCGGTATTTGAAAATATTAAACAACGTGTACAGCTGTGTACTGAGAATGATGGGGGTCATTTTGAACATTTGTTGTAGTGTCAATCACAGTACACTATACCTTGTCTCAGAATAAGAAGGAGTGATTCAAATAACCCGCCAAAACATGGAACACAGCTTAAAATTTAGTAGACAATTTGATATGACAGCATGACAATTGAGGTTAGATGAACTGTATTAATACTAACTAAGGATTTAGCTGTTTTGTGTTTCATTTACTACTTTCATTAAAATAGATGGATGTGCCGCTTTTCATTCTACCAGTCAAAGCAGCAATACGAGTGCACGGCAATTGGAAAGAGGAGAGTAAAGTTATAAACACAAGTGAGCGTAAAGTTATAAACACAAGTAGGTGCATACATCTATAATTTGATGAATATAAATCTCTTCAAATCTGTTCATTCTAGTTTTTCAAAAAAAATCATTAGAAGAATCTATGGATAAAGATATAGGCCCAATTTACAAATGAAAAGAGTACCTTATGTATCGCTTTTTAATCCTACAGGTTTTCAACAAAGCTTGTCGTGCACTCATTATACTTGTGGCAACCCAAACTTTTTCCCAAATATTCTCCACCAGATATTTTTACCTTTTTCTATTAGTACAGGTTTCTTTACGTTTGACATATCTGAAATATAACATGTATATGAACATGTGGTAATATAATTAGTATTTAATTAACACTTACTTGAAATTAATGCGTCAATTCTAGAATATATGTGAGTTGTTCAGTTCATTTATGGTATGAACTCATCTATAGTAATTTTTGCAATGATATTAATTGTTGGACGTTTGATTTTTGCACTGTCGTACAGTATTTTTGACAGATTCATCAAATTCAAAGTTTTAAATGCCTGATCAGTTGTTCCTTATGGCTTAAGCCGGCTGATCAACTCATGCTCGTGTTGTACATAAAAGTACGGATTTTATTTAATAACACAATAAACTATAATAAACCGAAGTAAAAATGTAAGAGACTAGGTTATGGCTTGACTATAAACATAAAATGACGTTTTGTCAAACTTATTTTCCCATGTTAAACTTGCCTACGCAAGAACCAATGAAATACCTTAAAAATATACGCCATTTTGGCGCGATATTTGAATCACTCCTTCTTATTCTGAGACAAGGTATAATCAACTTAAATAAGTGCTTTCATATCTATGTGTTTTGTGGAGATTCATGTGTGTCTATTGTATTTTATAATGTGTTTAGTTAAAAATTTTATTGAAAATAAACCAGTGTTACAATCACTAAAATGAAATTAAATCAGAGCAGAATTACACCATTCCAATATATAATTTGTTTTCTTGATATGTCCTAGCTCCTCTAGTGAATATTTCATTCCATGGTTTCTGAAGTTTGTTATCACTAGGCTTCGGATAGTTATGCACTAAACTTCAAAATGTGCATACAAATATGCACCAAAAACTTTCAGAATATGCAATACTTGCAATACAATTATCCTAAGCCTAAGGATAATTGTATTGCAAGTATTGCATATTCTGAAAGTTTTTGGTGCATATTTGTATGCACATTTTTAAGTTTTTTAGTGCATAACTATCCGAAGCCTAGTTATCACGATATGAAGGATTTGTAAAAACGCAGCAACAAAAATAAATCTTTAAACGTAGTCAAATATTACGGGGCGATGTCTTTAATAACACAACAATTCTGGCTTTCATTTTAAAAAATGTACTATAAAATTCAATTCTCGCATCCATCAATTTTTACTATCTGACAGTAAGATGTTAGGTTACAATAGCATTAACCTTTGTTTACTATTAAGTAACCAAATTACTCAATACCAACTACTCAGTGTTGCTAACAGAAAATTTGTGCTGCCAACCTTCTTCAGTTCAACTTGCTCGCACGGTACGTATGAATCTAATCGATACTTGTCAACTTTCATGCTGAAGGGAGAAAGACGCGCGAACTTTAAGCATTCATTTGAATTTATTTGTAAAAATTTAAATTAAATTACGTTTCTTTTATTTATAAATTAAGTTATTCTTAAACATATTCGCTATAGGTAGGTCATACTCATCCATTCGACTTTCTTATTTTCTAATTTCAAATATATTTATATTTGGTAATTTATATTAATACAATGTTGATCTCTTATTTTGGAAATAAACTATTATTATTATTATTATATAAAACTACACAATAAATAAACAGCAGTGTTTGTGTTATGCAAAATAAAACATTTTTTATTACTTGATACGTTTCGTATCTGCATCTTTATTGATCATGTCTAATAATAATATGCAAAACAGAAATATAGTCATATTATTCTCTTCATAACGTACCCATATTATAAAGATTATTGTTATTAATCGAAACTAAAAAACCGGCGAACTGACCTCCGGAAGAAAGAGTGGGCAGGCATATGTGATTTGAACTAGGGATGAGCACGATATATAGTTTTGTAAAAAAGTATCCGTTTTCTTTTCGATAATCGTGATTGAAATCGGTATTTTTTTTATTTAATAATATTGATTGTTATCGATTATTTTATTCGATAATATCGTTTAATCAAAAATGCCATTCTACTTATATCCTGGTAAACAATCTTGGAAATTTCACACATTTATTTCACATTATTATTATTAGAAACTGTTCATACAATAAGTTCAAACAAAACTTTTATAATGAAATCGACCTACGCCTAGGGACACGGAAAAAGTATCGATTCTTTAAGGTATCGAGTACAATTGTATCGATACCGATACTTTTATACTCGATACTTTCACTCAGTGAGTACTTCATGGTAGGTATCGAGTACTTTTTAGAGCCGAGGCTGGCAACACTGACGCGCCGCGAGCCGCGACGCCACCGCCTAACCTAACCTCCGCGATATACATTTTACATGGCCACACGTGTTCGAAACCAAAGAGTTTTTGTTCTGAACGTTGATTCGGCAAATGTAAAATTTGCTTCAAAACCTTGAAGTCAACGAGGAATACATCGAATATGAAAAAACATCTGCAAAATATCCCTCAAGCACAATATCAAGGTAAATTTACTAATAATCTAAGAATATTTCTCTTCCATTTGATTTATTTCCTCGTTCTTTGAGGGTAAAGGACTCCATATACAACCTTGTTATACCACCATACTAAAGGTACTTTAAGTGGGATCTATTAAGTTTCATGTATGCTATTTTTTGTTACTTTCGTTGTGATAACGGTATAGTACTGAATCATTAATGAAAGGGACTCGAAATGCACGGCTCTTCTTGATATGAAGATGCAGGTTTTCATTTTTTTGTTTTATAAGAAAGATTACTTACATATTCTGTATTTTTTTAACGAGAAAGATAATGCAGTCACACAAAAGACAATTGAGTTACCACCAAAATGGCCAAAGACTCAAGAGCAACAACCATAACCATTCAGAGAGCCTATCGACTTGGCTCCTTGGGACAGGCTCTCCCCCTCTGTACAATTATCAGAGAATTCATCGGACGCAGAAGGCATATCGCCTACAAAAAAAAAGCAACTTTCCATTGGAGGAACATTGCAAAGAAAGCTATCCTATGCTGAAGGAGGGAGGGCGAACTCTCAATTGTGCAAGTTATTAACTTCCGCGATATACATTTTACATGGCCACACGTGTTCGAAACCAAAGAGTCTTTGTTCTGAACGTTGATTCGGCAATTGTAAAATCGGAGAAAATCACCGCCATTATTACTGATAATGGAGCAAACATGGTAGCTGGCGTTACAAAATTCGTAGGTTGAGGGAAACATTCATCTTGTTTTGCTCACACAGTCAATCTTATTGCTGAATCGACCATGTTGATCAACGAGTTTAGTTTACTGTGTAATAAAGTAAGAGAAGTTGTTAAATATTTCAAGGCAAGCGTGATTCAAAGTGATTTATTAAGGCAAAAACAAATTGGACCTACTTTAAAGTTGATTTTAGATGTAAAACGCGCTGGAATTCTGTCTATTATATGCTTGAGAGGTATATCGAACTGGCTCCTGTCGTGCACCAAATTTTGATGCTTAATACAAAAGCACCACCTACTCCCTCGGCCATAGAAATGCAGAATATTAAAGATCTGCTTCATGTTTTAAAGCCACTGGAGCACATTACTAAAGAAATATCTGGAGAGCAGTATGTGACCATCAGTAAAATTATACCAATGATCAACTGTTTCAAAGCACAAATAGATGCTCTGAATGTATCTAGTGACAGTGTGGCAGGAGCCCTTAAGAGCGAAGTCATGAAACAAATTCAACGCAGGTTTGGACAGGTGGAAGATAGTCTCTTAGTAGCTATGTCTTGCTTACTCGATCCTAGATTCAAGAACATATATTTTCAAGACGCCAGAGCTTGTGCCCGAACAATATCTATGATAAGGCGATTGACAGCAACAAATCCTGCCTCCACCGGCAATAGTAGCGAGACAGATAGTGATTCGTCGGTCGACACATCTTATGACTTTTGGAGCCATCACAAAACTTTGGCCCATACTAAACAAAAGAAAAGACACGATGCCCCTTCCTCTTTTTTAAACCCAGAGTCTTCAATAAATCTGAAAGATAAGATGACGCTATATTTAGCAACACCCGTGTCGCCACTATCTACGAGTCCTTTTGAACAGTGGGAGGATATGAAAAATGTATTTCCACAACTATATAAGCTAGCTAAAGATACCTGGCTATTCCAGCTACATCCGTGCCTGCGGAAAGATTGTTCTCAAAGGCAGGTAGTACTGTTTCGAAAGCACGAAATAGGCTATCACCAAAACGGCTAGACAAACTTATATTTTTAAGCGATTGTACAGAGGAAGAATGGGAGATTTCAAATGTATGATGTAATATACTTATTGTGAATTTTATATGGTAAAATATATACTCAATAAAACGATTGAATGCTTGAGATATTGCTCTTTTTTTTAACGTAAACATTTTTATAGGCCTTGCAGTGTATCTGCTATGCAGGTGCATATAACATACTGCGCTATATGTATATTACATGCCGCTTTGTATGTGCTGTACGGAACAGACTGTACTGTGTCTTGTGCATTGCATTATTGCTCACGGATTGTATTTTAGACTGGAAGTTGTAGAGTTCTTTAAAATTTCTCAAAAAATGGATAGATGTTGAATTTGTATGAGAGGAACTACAAAGATATACGAAAAACTTCATAGAAAATCTGGAGACATACCCCAAGGTATTTTTACTTTGTTTTTCTATGAAGATTTTTTGTAAACGTTTGTATTTTGTTTCAAACATCGATCGATACCGCGATCGATACCTTGCGGTATCGATACTTTCATGAGTACGATACTTTTCGACCGACACTACTCATGAGTACAGTATCGATACTTTTTATTCGATACCGTGTCCCTCCAACACAAGTAGTACTAATAATTGGTTAAACCTAAATATTTTGTACAAAGTTATTTACTCTAAATTAAACAAGAATGTATTCTAAAAGTTATATATTATGAGAGTAAATGTTTGAAAACGTAACGATTATTTGAAACTAGTACCTATTCGTTACTTCGGATCTTATCGAGTAACGAATACTTCAGTAACGGATAGTTACATTTGCAACACCGCTAATTAAAAGGTATGTTTTATACAGATGAATTAAATTGTTGTTAAAAACTGAAAATTTATCCAGAAAAAAGAAGGCTCTCATGTAATTATAAGTGAAAAAGTATTAAGCTATTAATATGGAACTACAAAAATAAGCCAAAAATATTTTTGAACATATTTATTAATAATGTTTAAACATTACATTTAATTGGTTAAATTATGTTCGAAAAATTCTTTTCTATGTATTAATGGTATATGTTTCTGTCTAAGGAAAAAATTTTCATTTCCTAATGTGCTAAACATATTTTCACCTTCCCGTCCCAAAAGTTTCCTTAATGCCCTGTTTCTCTTTAACATTTTTTCATAATATTCTTTACCTCCTTCAGCAAAAATAGGGTTTCTTTCTTTTAAAAACTTATCAATACTTTGTTCGTAATGTATTTGAGTATAATCTTTTGCAAAGAAATACATTCCAAAAACAAATACACTGGTTAGAATGTATAATGCCATCCTCATTGACCTAGGTCTTGTATACAAGTTTAGTTTAGTATTGAAAAAATTACTGACTCCATAACAAGATCCTATTGCAAATGTAATAAAAAATGTGTCCATTATTAATTTTGGAGACTCTGCAGTTTTTATTTCTCTTGCGATTGCATATAATTGTGCATTTTCTGATATTAGATAAGAATCTAATAATTGTGTAGCCTCTTCTGTACCCCAGGGAACTGATTCTCCTCCTTTTAACTTTAAATTGACCAATAAACTATATTAAGTAAAAAATGATAATCATAAATCATAAAACGAACAAACCTTAATTAAACTTTTATTTATAGTTTCAATATCCGTGTATGTAAAATTTACAGGCATTCCAATGATGGCTCCAAATTTACTGTAAGATGTCCCTGCGTGAAATGTATCAAAACCGTAAACACTAAAAGGTTTGAATAACTTCCGCTGATTTTGTTCTATCTACAATAGAGACAAATATAAATATTGCTTAATGGTAAATGGCCTATTTAACAACAATACATACATTTAGTAAATCAATAGCTTTTTCAAAGCGATTCCTAAGTTCTTCTGGCAATGGCACAGATAAACCATCTCTAAAATATTGAAGTAATATATCTAAAGTAATTTTACTGTGTGCAAACTTACTTATACAAATGAACTACATCTCTATATTCATTCAAGAAAAATGTGTTTGGGAAAAATTTTAAACTAAATGCACCTAAACTAAAAACAGTAGCTAAACCAAATGAACACTTTTTCGCAGTTTTTGTTAATAACCATTCCCCAAAACGTTTAAAACTCATTTTGTAGTTGAAAAAGGATATTGGATAACCATAACCTATAATTCACTTTATTCTTTATTCAGGATTATGGATCATGGATGTATTAGATAAAGATAGGTGGTATTAATCTTAGATCATTACATAATATGTTTAAGGCCCGGTTATAGAGAACATTCAACGAAGTGGCTGACGTCTGGCGGCGAAATTTTGAATTATAGTTATAGGGAAAACATTGTAGATCCACGTTGTTTTTATAATACACACATCGATAAAAATCATGGTAAAAAGTATTTGCAAGAGATAGTGTTAGTGCCTCAGTGCAATAATTATAAATCTGCGAATATTTCTCTTTATTACTTTCCCAAAAGATGCGAATTTACGGAAACAATGGGCTATAAAATTAAAAATTGGAAAACCTGGAACAACTGTTATGAACATCTATTCAGACTATTTTAATTCAGACAAAAACATTTTTAGTAATAAAAATGTTTACCCATACGTCGACGATTGTTTCACTATTATTTGTTGTATTGTAAATCTAACAAAACCAATACTTACTGATGCATTATTTTTGCACTAATAAAAATAATACACAAAATTCATGCTTATCGTTTTATTTTTGTTAATATGTCTTTAAAATACACTTCACTAAATACCATTAACAATTTATTAATACATATAGGTATGTTTAATTAAAAATTACGTCAATGATGAATATATTACAAATTGACACAGTTGTAAATTCAGTAAGCACATATGCCTAATTGTACTTGAGCATAGTAAGTATGGCATTCTTTCAAGATCATATACCTATTCACATGAATAAGAACTGAAATAATATGCTTATACATTGCTCTTTTTCCTGCTTCGGACGAACATTTGCAAATCCATTGTTTTGGCTCATTACATATTCTTAAAGTTATGGTGTGTAGTGATTCAGTTAATTTGGAGGTTTGCAAACACAAACCTATTATTTCTCGTGTTTCACTTTTTATACCACATTATCACATGGTTAGCTAAAACGTTAACAATTAATTTTTCTTCGTATATTTTAGGTATTAAACATTGTACTACATACCTTAAAAACACCTTAAAATAGCTTCTCCCTCGGTTCAAGCGTTGATTGAACGGTTAAACGGCTTGTTCTATTCTCGATATACGCAATAATATTTACTAATAAAACACACGATGTTACTGCCATATTTGAAATGTCGCTACAAGTTATATCGTTCAACACCTGAATCAAAATAGTAACACGTCCCACGATGAAAGGTATAAATGTTTTCCCTATTGCACGGCCATCTTGTCAGTTTTATAGCGCCATCTACATTTCGTGCATTTCCCCTATTGAAATTAGCTAGAGTTCGAAATCTAATGCTATATAGATGTCGCTAAATGTACGGATTACACTAAAATTAAAATTTAGTTCGTTGCCATGGGGATGCAGACGACAGTAAAGCAAACGATTTATTTACTGAATTGTAGAACGAACTGGATCGCGCAGGTAACATTATGAATGAATATCGGTCTTCTAAAGTAAGAGGGGGAGAATACCTTACAAGTCGGATAGGTACCTCTCTTCCCGTCCTACACATTATTGTAAGTGGATATAAAGCAGAGGTATGTGCTAAAGGGGTAATATAAGTGTCCTACTTTTGAAATAAAAAATTAAAAAATATATATACCAAGGAGCATTTCAAATTACATATACAAAATTGTTTGAAATCGTGTTATTTCATAGAAAAATTAGCCAAATTTTAAGAATTTTTTATATAAAAATTATTCAAAATCCTATTATAAGTACTTCTATTCTCTGAATAAATGTCTATATAATGCATACTTTGCGAGATATTCGAAAGAAAATGCAACTCACTAAGAGTAAAAGTGATACTTCCGGTCCAAATTTTGAAATTTTATTTATACAAAAAATATTCCAAATCCAGCTCTAAATACTTTTGTACTCTTGATAAATATATATAGAATGCATAATTTACGACATATTTGCAAAAAGTCGCTATTCAATAAGAGTAAAAGTTTTACTTCCGGTGTAAATTTGGAAATTTTTTTGATACAAAAGGTATTGAAAATTATGTTCTAAATACTTTTATACTCGTAACGCACCTGTCCAAAAAGCATGAATTGCGAAATATTGGCAAAAAACTGATTTTCGATAAGAAAAAGACCTACTTCCGGCAGGAATTCAAAAAACTTTCATAATAAAATTCTTCTCAAATTTAATTCAGAATACATATGAATTCTATATAAATTTGTTTAAACTTCGCTTTAGTTTTACTTCCGGTCCAAATTTGGAAATTTTTTTGATACAAAAGGTATTGAAAATGAAGTTCTAAATACTTTTATACTCGTAACGTACCTGTCTAAAAAGCATGACTTGCGAAATATTGGCAAAAAATTGATTTTCGATAAGAAAAAGATCGACTTCCGGCAGGAATTTCAAAAAACTTTCATAATAAAATTCTTCTCAAATTTAATTCTGAATACATATGAATTCTTTATAAATTTGTTTAAACTTAGTAGTTGACGAAATATTGGCAAAATTCGATTTTTTCACTAAGTAAATTACTACTTCCGGTATGCCGATTTTACTGTAAATCTAATCGGATCTTAAGAGGGAGATTATACTCGTAATATTTGGAATTGATAGTTATAGCGGTTTGATCGCTATCGTGGTCACACGCACACACACAAACCATTTTACTTTCTTATACGTGGTATAAGGAAGTGTTGTGATGACGAAAGTTTTCGACTCTCTCTGTGTGTGTCTGTGCGCGTGACGTGTACAATCTCCCTCTTGAGATCTGATTAGGTTTTCATAGACCGGAAGTAGTAGTTTACTTCAGTGAAAAAATCGAATTTTGCCAATATTTTGTCAACTACTAAGTTTAAACAAATTTATAAAGAATTCATATGTACTTAAAATTAAAATTGAGAACAACTTTATTTAAAAAGTTTTTCGAAATTGATACCGGAAGTAGGTCTTTTACTCTTATCAAAAATCAGTTTTGTGCAAATACTTCGCAAGTTATGCTTTTTAGACAGGTACGCTACGAATACAAAAGTATTTACAACTTAATTTTCAATATCTTTTGTATAAAAAAATTTTCAAAATTCGGACCGGAAGTATCACTTTTACTCTTATCGAATAGCGATTTTTTGCCAATATGTCGTAAATTATGCGTTCTATAAATATTTGTCAACAGTACAAAAGTATTTAGAGTTGGTTTTGAAATATTTTTTGTATAAATGAAATTTAAAAATTCGGACCGGAAGTAACACTTTTACTCTTAGCGAGTAGCACATTCTTTCGAATATTTCGCAAAGTATGCATTCTATAGAGATTTATTAAGAGAACAGAAGTACTTATAATAGGATTCTAGATAATTTTTATATAAAAAAATTTAAAACTCTATAATTTGAAAAGCTCATACGTATAAGAACGTCGTGTGGTGGCCACACCTCATTTTTTTTCGAATGCCTTGCAAAGTATGCATTCTATAGAGATTTATTAAGAGAATACAAGTATTTATAATACGATTTTGAATAATTTTTATATAAAAAAATTCTTAAAATTCTATAATTTGAAACTCTCATACGTATAAGAAAGTCGTGTGGTGGCCACACCTCATTATTTGGTATCAGAGGACTTCAAAACGTGGACATCTGTAAAAATCTCGAGGTCGAAAATTTTCATCAAAATACATCCTTATACTACGTATAAGAAAGTAATAAAATATACCTATCTATTCTTTAGATGAATGCGGCTCAAAAAATAAAATATTCCTACACAAACTAATAAATTGTGCTACGCCTCAAGTTTAGTATAAAAGTATCAAATGTATTTGTAATATTTTAATAAGGAAAGGGTATATAGCTTTCTTTCTCCTTCCCACATTATTTTCTATTTCAAGGCCAACTGTATCTGCTACACCACAATTGGCCTTGACTATTTTATCTTGTGGTGCTATCTATGAAATAATGTACAAACTATTAGGAAACAGCGTTTTACAGAACGCCTATGTTTTTTATCATATGTATTTCATGCTTTTCAGGAAAATAAAAGCATATTTTTAATTTCTGTTTGCACTATCTTTTCGCAAAACATGCGTACATTATCCTAATGCTATCCTTATGCCCTTGGTTATATTTCTTGATTTTTAGAATTAGTTGATTACGATTTATAACAATTAATTGCTTTAGACTAATCACTACTTAATTATAAATGATTCCCCTTTTTAAATTTTATTATTCATACCTATTCTTATTTTCACAAAAAGCATGAAATAAGATTCTGGTACAAAATGGACTCGGTCGGTAACACTATAACCGGACCTTAAGGCTGCGTTTGATAAGGTTTTGGCGGGAGAGAAATGTACCCAAAAAATACCATTTTTACGAGCGTAAAAAATCAAAATATGTAAATTTTATGCATTAAGCATGAAGACAAAGGTTAAACGTAGTGAACGGTAGTATTCTTTTTCAAATTAAGTTAATATGTAAGAAGTAAATAAAATGGGAAGACAGTGGTTTTGCAAGTACTACAAAAAGTGCCTACATTTAAAAATTATACAGTAAATTTATATGTAATATAGCAAGTACACTCGGTATTTATATTTGGTAGATAAAATTGGTAACAGTAGCTAAATATATGTGTAATTTTTAAAGTGATTCATGAAATAAAATTTGTAACATTTTTGTAAGCAATTACATACATTTACAGATATCTGTTACATTTGCATCGCTTTACAGTGTAGCACTTATGGAATAGATGGCGCTAATATCTTGAAATTATTTATATGTTAATTGCATGTTATATGATAATTTAAGTATCATTATAATTTAAAATTATAATTAACAGCAATTCGTGCGGTTACTAATTATAAAATTTAGTATGTTACGAGTTATTTAAAAATACCTAAGAGACAGTTGGTATTACAGGTTGGCACTTGGCACCATAAACCATAAAGCTTCATTTTTAATCACTTCGCCCGGTGACACGAAGGTCAGCACGCGTGCTAGGAGCATAGTAGTAATATGCAACCATTTCTAATGTCACGTTACCAAAGTGTGTCCAAGCGCGCCCGTGCTGCTCACGGCACGATAGCTTGCAAGGTCCAAGCTTTCGTGTTGCGTGCCGCTAGTGGATCATGCGTATTAACGCTTGTCTACATTCCCTTATCATATAGCGGTTGGTAATTTAAGATGCATTGAAGCAAAAACTCGTCCTTTATTGCCCTTGCCATTGTATGTACGTATTTATGAAAAATAAGGAACAACAAATGATGTAAACAATAACAGCTGTTCTTTGCTTGTTGTAGTGCGCATGCGCTTAAGGTGGACGTGGGCTGCCATTAGAAATGAATGGTATTGGTGTGTGACACAGTGTGTCAGCACGTACCACACTTGCCCAATTACCTGCTTACACGCGAAGTGATTAGAAATGTAGCCTAAAAGGTAACTACATAGTAGGGATGAGCTTAGCAGTGATTTTTTAATCGCTGCTAAGCTCACAGTAACAGTAACAGTGATTTAAAAATATCAGTGAAAATTAAAGGTGATTGTGATCACGACTTACATCCATATCTAAATATAAGCAATATGCATGCATATTAAAAAAATATATAGTAATAATTCCTACATGCGTATGAAATTAAAAACCACCCCTCAACCCTACTTGTAAGGACTATACTCTCTTCGGCTGCACACACACCAATTATACAAAATATATCTAAAACTATACATTCATTTTGCCTTTATAATTAATATTAATTAAATTTATTAACATCATATTAATTAAGAATTTGCCAGAAATGAGTTTAAAATGTTTGTCAAACATTTTGATTGTGTGCATCTCCTTTAAACATTCCTATATATTTTAATGGACGCCGCCGTACTTCAAACATTTTGTTTGACAATTAAATTGTTTTGTATAATTGGTGTCACCCGCCTTATAAATTTTAAATGACAATGTCTTACCCGAGAAATTATTTGGATGGGTTTCAGATATAAGCAATATGTGTGCATGTTAAAAAAATGCTAAAAATTCCTATACGTATATCAAAATTAAATAACCTGTCATAAGTCAAAATAAAAATTTATAAAATTTAGATTTAAGTTATTGCTAAATTCAATACACGAAATACGAAAGTATAAGCAAAGTATAAATAATTAATATACTTATGTAAATTGTTGTATAAGGTGCTTCATACCAACTGTAGTATTTGCATATTTCTGAAATGCTTTATTCAATAGATAGTCTTAATGTTATGCCATTGACATATTAAATTAAATAGTAATAATCAATGTCTTAACATTTTGCGACAACTGAATGTCAGTAATAATATACAACTCAGGTTGGTTAATTCAAATTGCACCAAATGAATTGCTAACTGACACAGCGATATTTTAAACTTGATTGATATTTGATGTTATACATAGTAGGTAACTGCTACGGAAATGCTAGCAATCAACTGTGTATAATATAGGAACTTAGTAACTAATAAGTATGAATTTTATATAGAAACACTGACAGGAAATGCACCTTATAT
The DNA here is from genome assembly GCA_963170755.1 of Amphimallon solstitiale. Classification (NCBI taxonomy): domain Eukaryota; kingdom Metazoa; phylum Arthropoda; class Insecta; order Coleoptera; family Scarabaeidae; genus Amphimallon; species Amphimallon solstitiale. Next base: position 40,164,846 of record OY720685.1, on the reverse strand, counting down.
TGTTTTAAAACCAATATATTGAGTTTGGCTTAGATTATTTCAATAAAACCAACTACAATAAGACATTAAACTTATTTAATTCTGAAAATAGTAAATAGTTTTAGAGTAAAAATGTTTTTAAAATATTTTTTTATTGGAAAATATTTAAATTATGCTTATACAATTAAGAACTGGTTAAGTAATAAATATTTACAAAGACTAAAATATTAGAAAATATATTGAAAGCATGAGCAAATAATATAGCATTTATTTTGACATGTTTCCCTCAATTTTAATATTTAACTATTTCTTAGTTTATTTCATAATATCAACCTTCCTATAAATGCCAGACAATATTTTAAGAACATCCGATATATTAAAATGTTAATAGCATATAGATATTTTAAGCGCGACTAATCTTAACTGCGATCACCGTTAATATCAATCACGCTTTAAAATATCTACTTGATAGACTAACAGCGATCACCGTCAATAACAATAACGCTTAAAAATATCTACGTGATTTATATCAAGTAGATATTTTTCACCGCTACTGATATTAACGGTGATCACGGTTAAGATATATTAGATATTTTTAAACGTGATTGTTATTGACGGTGATCGCAGTTATAATTCACTGCTACCGAAGTGTGCCGAATCGTTACGATCAGAGCCGAATATCAGTCTGCACGTACACGCTCCAGAGAAATAGAGTAGGGGAGAACGCGCTTAAAGATGCGCCAACTAAGTTAAATTGAATTCCCCCATTTTGAAGGTTGCTCACATATACCTAGCTCAACAATTCGCATGTAAAGTTCATTGACTTAGAAAAATGTAAACAAACTTACGTGTGAAAAGAAATGCCTTCCTGCAAAATGGCGACCACAATAGCGTTTGCTTAAAACTGGATGCGCACTCGTCGAAGCGCGTTCTCCCCTACTCTATTTCTCTGACACGCTCTCGTCGTTGAATTGTGCGGTCGATATCCAAACGTTATTTCAATCACTGATATTTCTAAAGCGATATTAACTGTGATCACTGCTACTGTAAAATATCAGTGATTAATAACTGCTACTGGATATATCGCTCATCTCTACTACATAGTAGTAAGGTTAATATGATGTTATTGAAATCACATCTAACTCACATTGCTTTCATTCAGCAGGCGGATCGGGAACTGATCCCGCTCCAACCGTTCACTTCACAACAGGGGCCTGATTCTCGAGTCGAGAGAACAGAGATTTCGAGAGAATAATGGAGGGGATTCTCTTGAAATGTTAAAAATCGTATTCTTGAACTTGAGAGATAGATCCCTTCCCTCAAGAGTTGGGTGAATTTACATCTATCGGTTCAAGTCAAGCGAACATATTAAAAGTTAAGAGAAGCATGCGCATATCGACTTAAATTTTGTACATATGACCGATCAATGCTTGTTATTAAGGGGAGAAATATCATTATGCAGCAGATAATTTTTATGTTTTTTCATGTATATGACTTCCCACATATCTAAGTTTCTATTGTTGCTTTGTTTAACCAAACTAACATTTTCTAGGCTGAAGTTGTGACTTGTATCAATATGATGTAGAGCTAATGCGGATTTTTCTACATTGTGTAATTTGACATGAACCATGTGTTCTTTATATCGTATTTGAACGTTTCTTCTGGTTTGTTATCTTGTATACCGACATCGGATAACACTTAAGACACTCTTGAAATATGTCATGGTACAAATATATAAGGTATGTTCTAGCGCAGCTTCCTTATGACGTCAATTGGATGCAATTTCGTCATACCACTGATATTAAGAAAAGAAAGATTACTCTTGAATAACCACAGATGTAATAGTATATAGATAGCTATATAAAGAATAATAAAATAGACATAATATATAGCACAGTTGTTTACGAATGTGTAACTAAATTAAATTTCTTTACAAATTACCTGTTTAAAAACTCATAAAGCAAAATAATAAGATTGTATTATTGAAAAATCTCCCACTGGATATTATGTAGCACTTTGGTTTACGAAACCTGTTTTAGTCGTTTGATAATACAATTTGTAATTACTTTACTGACAAAGTAATTTATCACAAAATAAATTTATGACTTGAAATTGTGCATTTTATGTAGTATATTGCTTTAAATTACTGATACCAATGAATATTGCAAAAGTTGAAAGTATTATAGTAAGAAAACTATTGGTTTAATATTGGATTTTCGTTTATTAATTGTTAATTGACAGGTAATAAATAAAACAACAGATATGGTTACTTTTTTTTATTGGTAAATTTTATTGTTTTTTTTTGTAATTTTCTTTTTTGTTGATAATTATTTTTATTTATCTCTTTTATACGTATGTAAGTTCTTACTCTAATATATGATTCCACAACTTCTTGTGGCAAACTAGTCTTAATATTTTGTACCAAACGCTTTATTATGTTGGTATTTTTGTTAATCGATTTCTTATGGAATTCATTAAACATTTGTTCAGCGTCTTCTGCCATTTTCTTCATAATAGCATTCGGCTGACGTAGACACCGCCTGGAGACTAATCCAATCCAGTTGCTTTCTGGGGATTCAATCTGAGTATCATCATGTAACGAGTATTTGCTTCTGAACTTATGTGCTATATATCCCGCTATATAGTATAAGCCTTGCTTCGCAATATCCCCGGTAGCAGAGGTTGCGGAATGGATTCTTTCGAATTCCGTCAGCAAGTCCATAAATTCCTCATTTATGTCATCCTCAGACACCCTGACAACATTTTCTTCAAAATCTCCAGTTTCTTGCACAAAAGGTTCCAAAACTGTAGTTAAGTTAAGTGTTGCGTCTGTAGTTAGTAACTCTACTACAGACGTATCTTCCTGTGTGTTGACATTTTCTGAAAACACAACAGATGAATGCTTCCCAAGAATGTACCATCTCAATCGATATTTGAATTGTAATGCACTAGGGTGGTCATTGGTGGATCCCATAGCTCGCATATATGAAAAAAAAATTTCTATTATATCTTGATTCAGACGTCTAGTAATTATGTACTCAATATTAAAGTTTGACCTTAAATATTGATATAAGTTTTTTAGAGAGCTGTTATTTTGTAGTATCGCTTTTTGAAAAAACATTAAACTTTTTCTTGTACCGACTCTTATATTTTGTATTAATTTAGTCATTTTTTCTATTTTATCCAGTTGGTTTTCAATATCAACACCATATGCATTGGCAGCAATATCAAATTTGGTTTGAGTATTGAACAAATCAAACCAATCGTTAATGATATTAATTATGTCACTAATTTCAGTGCATGCAATATCTGGCATTAAATTATGTTCACCACACCACCTTATCGCTAGCGCCACTGTACGTGAGAGACATTGCACAGCATATTTTACTTTCTGCCTTTGGTTGCCAATTACATCGATGTGAACCTGTGTAAGCTTATGGGCAAGTTTCAAGTCACCTTCCTGTAGGTCAACCAATTTCTGAAAGGGCTCCTTCGTGATCTTTGTATTATTTATGGTGAACCTATGATCAAAAAGATTATTTCTAATCAATTTGATTAAATGTGGCACATCAGCAAATACAAAAATCTTTTTCCCTTCATCAGATGGATGAGTGAAGGATTCACTTTCATCGACAGCTACACCAACCTTCATATTTTTCCATAATTTTCTGTTTCCAGGTCCTAGATCCGAAACAACAGCTACAACAGTGTACTGTATTACTTCTAATTTACATATAATATTTCGGAGGACTTCTACCGACATACCACAGTCGTAATCATAGTATATTACTTGCTTCCATGCCGAAAACAAGCCACGTACCATAACGGTTTGCACTGTTTTGTGCGGTCCTACAGCCTGTTCCCTTTTGCGATCGAAACATATTTCATTAGAGACGTACATCTCGTCAAAAGAAAGTACACACAATCTGTCGCGCTCGGTATACTCATTTGCCTTATATTTCATAATTAGTAAAACCTCTTCCAGAATACCTGGTTTCAATTCCAAACTTGTCGCCCACTTCCTTAAGGTTGATAAGCCTGGCAGTGGATATTCTCTGGTAGTTTTTAAATATCTGTAGGCTTTAGGACTTACGCTTCGAAGCGAAATTGCCGAGGAAATATCTTCAGCAGTCCATTTTGCCTTCATTTTTGTCTTTGATTTTATTAGTCGTATTTGCCCCGGTGTAAAATATTTCTCTAAAATTCTATTGAGGTGACATATTTCTTCAGTGAGGTAGGCCACCTTTTCCTGTAAGGTCTGTATTTTCCCTTGCGATAGAAAATATTGTTCCTTCCAATGTGATAGTGTGTCTTCAGGGTTTTCGGTTGAAGTAGATGGTCTGCATTATAAAATCAAAATTAGAAATGCTCAATACATAAATCATTCGTTATACTATCTTTCACAAACTTGATTTGTTTCATTTTTAAAAAAATGCATATTAAAATATATATTACAGAATTACTGTTTTTAGCATATTCAAATTATTTATTATACACCATAATCTTAATCAATAAAGTCTACAACATTATTACTTACATAACAGCTTATGGCCAAGCATTTCAGTAAAAATGGAACATAGGTATATAGTAATATGTATCAAATAAGAAGTATATAGAATAATTAAATAAGTAAGACTGATTTGTGTACTGTTCGGGCATATGAAAATAGGTATTAATGTGAAGGTAATGATTAAAATCGATAATTTTCTTTCTGTAATTCCTTAATATCATATGTAACAATGATCATTCTCCCTTACAGATTATATTACAGACAATGAATGCTATACTTTTTTAAGTAAAATATCAAAATTTTTACTGACAAAAAGTTTTTATTCAATCAATGAATATTTGAATAATAATTTTATTGATATACAATTTTAATTTGTTTGTCTGTATATTTTGACTTTTCATGTAATGATTTTATTACATTGAATAAATATTATTATTATTATTATTATTATTATTATTATTATTATAAATTACATCATTAATGATATATATATATATATATTTACTTAAATGAAAAAGCTCCAGGTTTTGTAAATGCTACTTCACAATATTTTTCTGTTTCGCATGTTTGGTTTCTTCTTTCCTCGGGAACAATAGAACAACTAGAACAAATTATTAAAACTAGAATGCTTTGTTTATTAAACATGGTAAGGTAGTATTGCTAACCTTATTTATTTGTTAAAAGTATGAAACAGCAATTTCTTTAAGTATTTTTACATTGCACACCACTTCAACATTACAAGACTATTTAAAACATTTTGAGCTTTTAATTTGACAGCTTATTTGAATACAACTCTTTTCATAATAACTATGCTTTGACAACTCCACTAACGAGTTAAATTTTTCCTTACCTTGTTGAGGAATCTTCTTTTGGCATAGAGAATGTTACTTCTGTATCTTCTACAGTTGGAGGTAACAGGTCGATTTCTTCCGATGGATTGATGGAATAACTGTAATAATTCATTAAATAGGTAATACTTTTTACATTGGCATATAATACATAGGTTATTATTAGGTTCATTGCTTCATACAAACAAATTTATTTGTATTTTTTTAAATACAGTATAAGTAGTGATTATATGAAGGTACGTATTACAGATTAACATTCTTCCTCTGCAACATCCTACTCTGTATACTAAATAATTTAAAAGTAAGTACACTCATGCGTTATTTCATATCTGTTACCTTGATGTTGATGGTTGTAAAGTCGAGTAATTTACAGCAGCTTCACTATGTGTATGTATATACAATGTGGGAACAGCTGTTTTATGAAGTATTTGGTACGATTTTATATATTTCTCTCTCATCTGTCGATTATCTAAATACCACTTCTCATATGCGTCTCTTGCAAAATGAAGTGAACATATATAATCTGTAAATAATAACATCATTAAAAGGTACACAAATACGTCCAAATACAAAACCTACGATTTCTTGTGTTTTTTATCCTTCTACCACAGGCTTGTATCCACTGCTGAGATAAGTTTCGATCTTTAGGAAAACGAAAATATTTAATATTCCTTCCTCGAGTGTTTTCTGACCTGCTTTTGCAGCTCAAGACACAGCAGCTTACCATATTAGATGAGCTAAAGGTAGAGGCAAATGTATTGCTTTATAATACAATATTTAATAAACTCATTACCTTCTATGTTATAACCTCTTCTTAAGTTCTAAATAAATCAAATTAAAAGTCTTTGGCTTAATGAAAATATTCACAAATCTTAATAACTACACTAAACATATAAAATAATAATTATAATGACACAAAATACGATATAATCGGATATAACTCTTCGAAATCTAAATATAAACAAAGCACAAACTCAAAACTACAAACATGTGATGGATGACGCAACACATATGACGAAATTGCATCCAGCGCAGAAATAGACGAATTTGAGTCAAAGTTGTAGCATACCTTATATATTTGTACCATGAAATATGTATTAAACTTTTGAGTAATATCTTATTTAGAATTGTTAATCCATAATCCTGTCACTGTTAAATTAACCCGTTGTCTTTCTCAGAAATATTTTGTATTTCCCATTGAACTAATTCACAGAATGATATATTGTTAATATTCGTTGTAATTTTGCTTTAATCGTTTTTCAGCTACCTTTAAAATTGTTCTGTATAACATGTATTTTTATTATAAAATGTCTCGTAGATAATAGGTTTAAATACATAATTATATATTAAACTTTTCATTAATATCTTATTTAGAATTGTAATTCGTAATCCTGTCAGCGTTAGTTTTACCCGTTCTTTCTCATTAATATTTTGTATTTCCCATTGAACTAATTCTCAGAATTTTATAGTGTTAATATTCGTTGTAATTTTGCATTAATCGTTTTTACACCCTACCTTTAAAATTTGTCTGTATACCTAACATGTATTTTACTTATTATAAAATATCTGTTTAAATAGTTATTAAACTAATTTTGTGAAAAAGGTGTTTTATTTTATTTTATTATTTTTATTACTTTAATATATGTTACATTATTTCTACATGTATGATACGTAGAAAACAATATTCACATTTCGATGTTTAGCCTAACACTTTCCGGAAATCCAACTGATATAACCCATAAAACCTTTCAACATTATTACATATTACCTAATATACACTGTTCTATACAACAATTGTCCTAATCCGCCTTCATTTGCAACCTGGCAACATTGCACTGCTATTTCCTACACGATCGACACACATCCCTACCTAAAAACAGCTATTCTTGAAGTTAGGAGAACCAGGGATGGGAGTGTGATCTATCACTTCTCTCAATAGAACGTTCACTTCTCTTAAGTTCGAGAATCGGGCCCCAGTTGAGTGTTCGCTGGACAGGCCCGCTCACCTTTATGTCATCGTCTGTCATCTGATACTTTTCATTGCTGCCATATGTTAAAATTATAGAGATTAAACCGAATAAACAATAATAATAAATTGTTTTTCTGCATTAAGGTTTGACGTAGTTTTTAGTGGAAGGGCTGATTTTTCCAACCCCGAATAAAATACTGAGTGAACTCCAATATTATAATACATTTATTACTGCACAATACCTTTAATTTGCTGTGTCTTACTTTTCTAGTAACTTTCTTCAGAAGTATGTATTAGGTTGGTCTTGGAATGAATCAATGGCGCATGCGTACAGAATACGCTCACCAAGTGAGCATAGAATTTTTCCGCTCACAAAAATGGCGACCGCTCCTGAACATGTTCAGAGTGAGCGCTCGTCTACTGGCCCTGATCACTGAACAGTTGCGCAACTGTTGTGTCTGCTGAATGAAAGCATTATTAACAACATTAATGTGAGGTTACTAAAAGCACATCCAACTCACGTTATTAACAACATTAATGTGAGGTTACTAAAAGCACATCCATCTAACGTTAATAGTAACGCATGCAAGTGACGTTATTTAGAAGTTATCATTGCATTGTTAAATTAACGTTATTAATGTAACGTTAATGTGCTTTTGTTGGGAGGGCGGACATAAGAGGTTAAGTAGATGGTACAGTGATGTTATTTCATACATGCTATTAACGTCGCACGACACACGCTAGCGTTACTGTAACGTTTATGCGATAGTTTTTTGCTATAGTGGGTTCTAACCGGGTCAGGTTAATGCTATACATTTTCCGAAAACGCCTAATGGGTGTTTTCGGAAATTAAACCCGGTCATTGGGGTTACAACACGGTTAGCACGAATGCGTTCGTTAATTCAGTCGGGTAAAAACAACCGTGTTCGTAAAATCGAAAAAGTAACCGGGTTCAACAACCCGGTTCGATTTTCATAACCCTGGGAAGTGAGTAGGGTAATGCGGGTTGTTTTACCCCCTCCACGGTCCATTTTTTCTGTCGTATTGCCAGTACAGCTAAACTATGTTATGAAGATAGGTATTTATAAGGTTATACGCAGACGTTTACGTTACGTTACTCAATGTGACCGCAATTGCGTTCGGAAATGTTTCATTTAACCGGGTAAAGTTACTGAAACTGTTAGGTACTTTCTAACCGGGTCAGGTTAATGCTATACATTTTCCGAAAACGCCTAATGTTTAGATTAGCGGAAGATACTCGTAATTCAGATATGGTATCTATAGGTGTTTTCGGAAAATGTATAGCATTAACCTGACCCGGTTAGAAAGTACCTAACAGGTTCAGTAACTTTACCCGGTTAAATGAAACATTTCCGAACGCAATTGCGGTCACGTTGAGTAACGTAACGTAAACGTCTGCATAATACTGCATATAACCTTATAAATACCTATCTTCATAACATAGTTTAGCTGTACTGGCAATACAACAGAAAAAATGGCCCGGTGAGGGGGTACAACAACCCGCATTACCCTACTCACTTACCAGGGTTATGAAAATCGAACCGGGTTACTTTTTAGATTTTACGAACACGGTTGTTTTTACTTGTCTGAATTAACGAACGCATTCGTGCTAACCGTGCGGAGTTTAATTTCCGAAAACACCTAATGAAGCTATTGTGTAGTTTTATAAATATGCTTATGGGCAGTTTATTTATGTCAGCATTCAATACAAATATATACATGCGAAGTGAAATATATAGTAAGGAACCACAATCAACAAACAAACACATATCCTTTTATATATTTTATTGTCTTGTTCTTTAAATTATTTAGACACAATTATATGTTAAAAAAGCAATTAGAAGAAAATAGTTGTAATTAAATAGATTATGCCAAAATATCATTATAAGATATTGATAATTTTAATTCGTCTTCTGTTCGATTTTTTGTCGACTGATGTATTAGTACAAAAACAAACTAGATTAAAGAAAAACTACTAAGAATGTATAGGTCAAATTTTGCATTTGCTCGCCTATAACACATACTTAGGAATTGCGGACAGGAATATGGAAATAACTGATTGACAAATTAAAGAATACAATTGTTCCTCTTTTGATTCGTTTCTGCTACGAAACTTGTTTCTCGTCGAATTTTTTGTAACGAATTTAATAACTTTGTACCTAATAAAGCAATTTTATGTTGCTGCTTGCGCTTCTATTTCGTCTTCAGAAAAGTAATAAAATTATCTGAAAGAGTTAGATTCGGATTTAGCCTTTTCGTAATGCATTTAATTATTGCGATTTTCTAGTTTTGACAAATTAGAGGATGAATCAAATGATCCGAATAAATCGGTGATAGATACCACAATACAGAAGTGATCAATGTTATGGATTTTGTAAGGATAACTCGTTTTATAACAATTGGAAACGGCTATACGCACGAGTACCAACAAAAAAAATGAGGTGTGGCCACCACACGACTTTCATATACGTAATGCGTGTTTCAACTAATACAAATGTTCTAAATTAAGTTTTAAATACTTTTGTCTTCTAAAAAGAAAAAAAAAATGTAGGTCCGAATTCTGAAAAAATTTTTATACAAAAATTATTCAGAATTCTATTCTAAGTACTTCTTTTCTCTTGTAGAATGCATACTTTGCAAGATATTTGCAAAAAAGTGCTACACGATACGAGTGAAAGTATTACTTCCGGTCCGAATTTCGAAATTTCTTTTACACAAAAAATATTCCAAATCTAGCTCTAAATAATTTTCTACTCTTGCCAAATCTATATAGAATGCACAATTTACGAGGTATTTGCAACAAATCGCTATTCGATAAGAGTAAAAATGTTACTTTCGGTCAGCGAAAAAATTAGAATACAAAAACTGTACATAATCATTAGTTCTACAACTTGGAGATATTTTCATGTATACACAGAGTTCGACAACTACGAACCAACACAAACTTATGTATTTTAAAGAAATGCTATGATTTTTGCTATGTAAAAACGATTAATGATGAAAGACCTATTATGTGCTCAATTAGTAGCGATACCATTTTAGTGTGTAAATTTAATATTTATTTTGATATTTCAAAGCATGTTCCCTTACCTTAGAATTACATACCATTTGCTGAACATAAAAATTCTTAAAAAATTAAATGGAGCACTGTATATTTATATGGCAGTGACAAGTACTAATATATAATATGTATGTAGTATTTAAAAACTCCTACTTTCTTGTGTCTGTGAGCAATATTGCAAAAGTTATGGAATATTAGATTGGAATAAACCCGATTATGACTTATTTACTTGCAAATATGTAATTTTCAAAAAAAAATAATTGCAGTTTTTCTGACATAATTGATAAAACTTCAAATTTTCCTTTATAGCTTTACTTGAAAGAGAAAATTGGGAGTACAAAGTACATGTATTATCATGATTATCCACAATATATATTAAAATTTTGTCGATATTCACATTATTAGGTACCAATTAATGGAATTTTCCATTATAGCTTTACTTGGAAGAGAAAATTGCCATTGCAAAGTACATGAATTTTTTTTATAGCAAAAATTAACAAATATGATCTTTTTTGGCGGGAAAACGATTGAAATCATTTACTGTCATAACGAATATACAGGAATATGCTGGTCCTACTATAAGTAGAACATTCGAACATTTATTAGTTTTACTTTCTTATACGTAGTATAAAGAAGTATTGTGATGATGAAAATTTTCGACCTCGAGATTTTTGCAGATGTCCACGTTTTGAAGTCCCCTGATACCGAAAAAGTGGTTTTTAAAAAATGTCTCTGTGTGTGTGTGCGACCACGATAGCGGTCAAACCGCTGTAGATATCAATTCCAAATTTTGTATTTACGTGTACACTCTCCCTCTTGAGATCTGACTAGTTTTTCAGTAAAATCGGTAGACCGGAAGTAGCAGTTTACTTCAGCGAAAAAAACGAATTTTGACAATATTTCGTCAACTACTAAGTTTAAACAAATTTATAAAGAATTCATATGTACTTAAAATTAAAATTGAGAATAATTTTATTTAAAAAGTTTTTCGAAATTCCTACCGGAAGTAGGTCTTTTACTCTTATCGAAAATCAGTTTTTTGCGAATATTTCGTAAGTCATGCTTTTTAGGCAAGTACGTTACGAGTATAAAAGTATTTAAAACATAATTTTCAATATCTTTTGTATAAAAAAAATTTCAAAATTCTGACCGGAAGTGCCACTTTTACTCTTATCGAATAGCGATTTCTTGCAAATATGTCGTAAGTTATGCATTCTATATATATTTATCAAGAGTACAAAAGTATTTAAAACTGGATTTGCAATATTTTTTGTATATATGAAATTTCAAAATTCGGACCGGAAGTAGCACTTTTACTCTTAGCGAGGAGCACTTTTTTGATAATATCTTGCAAAGTATGCATTCTATAGAGATTTATTAAGAGAATAGAAGTACTTAGAATAGGGTTTGAATAATTTTTGTGAAAAAAATTCTTAAAATTCTATAATTTGAAACGCTCATACGTATAAGAAAGTCGTGTGGTGGCCACACCTCATTTTTTATCACTTTTTATGTTAAACGCATTTGCTTTTGTGATTTATTAATTTTAAAGGTGAAATTATACGCACGAAGTAATAAACTAAATTAATATTAATTATGCTTTTAATCTTTTACTCATTTTTTAACTTGTTAGATAATGACTTGTAATAATTGTGATATTGTGATGCTTGAAAATGTTTTTTCAAGATACCTATTTTTGAGTAAAATAAACTTGAATGCTTCCACCAACTGACTGTTTTTCTTATTTTTTTAAGTGGTAAACGTAAGTTCGTTTTTTTGACAACTTTTAGATACACTGTAACGGCGAAATTTTCAAGGTATGGATAATTCATGAATTATCAAGATTGTCACTTCATAAGTTTCAAAAATGTAATAAAAACTACTTATTAGTAAAACGACAATATTATAAGCAACTCTTTTCGATTTACTTTAGTTATGCAATCGGGTTTATTCAAATATAATATTCTATAATCTTTGGAATATCGACCACAAACCTAAGAGAACATATATTGATAAACAGTCAATTTTGATTAGTTTTCACTGGCATAAAAATATATTGGCTGTTCCATATTATATTTTTAAAAATTTTGGTTTTAGCCAATGGTATGCTTTGCAATATCGAAACAAAGATTAAATTTATGTACTAAGAAGGTATATCTACTAATTCAGTCCATAATAGGTATTTCATTATAAATCGTTATTTCGTAGGTAGCTATCTTTCAAAAGTTACATAATTTTATGTAGGAGTTGTCCCACTTCTTCTGTCCGTAACTGTACATCCAGAAGACTTTTTCTGTTTGTTCCATATTCGCATGAGTCACATGTAAAATGAAATTACTTCAAATGTTTATTTTTTACATGTCCTTTTAAATTACTTTTGTGGTTTGTTCTATATTCGCATAAATCACATTTAAAATCGAATTCCTTCAAATATTTACTTTTTATATGTACTTTTAAATTAGTTTTTGAGTTTGTTCCATATTCGCATGTCACATTTAAAACAATATTCCTTCAAATGTTTACTATTTATATGTACTTTTAAATTACTTTTCAAGTTTGTTCCATATTCGCATGAGTCACATTTAAAAACGAATTCCTTCAAGTGTTTACTTTTTATATGTACTTTTAAATTACTTTTCAAGTGTGTTCCATATTCGCATGAGTCACATTTAAAACAATATTCTTTCGAATGTTTACCATTTATATGTACATTTAAATGACTTTTGTTGTTTGTTCCATATTCGCATGAGTCACATTTAAAAACGAATTCCTTCAAGTGTTTACTTTTTATATGTACTTTTAAATTACTTTTGAAGTTGTTTCATAATCGCATGAGTCTCATTTAAAACAATATTCCTTCAAATGTTTACTATTTATATGTACTTTTAAATTACTTTTCAAGTGTGTTCCATATTCGCATGAGTCACATTTAAAACAATATTCTTTCGAATGTTTACCATTTATATGTACATTTAAATGACTTTTGTTGTTTGTTCCATATTCGCATGAGTCACATTTAAAAACGAATTCCTTCAAGTGTTTACTTTTTATATGTACTTTTAAATTACTTTTGAAGTTGTTTCATAATCGCATGAGTCTCATTTAAAACAATATTCTTTCAAATGTTTACTATTTATATGTACTTTTAAATTACTTTTCAAGTGTGTTCCATATTCGCATGAGTCACATTTAAAACAATATTCTTTCGAATGTTTACCATTTATATGTACATTTAAATGACTTTTGTTGTTTGTTCCATATTCGAACGAGTCACATTTAAAACGAATTCCTTCAAGTGTTTACTTTTTATATGTACTTTTAATTTCTTTTGAGGTTTGTTCCATACTCGCATGAGTCACACTTAAAATTAAATTCCTTCGAATGGTTAGTTTTTATAATATATGACATTCTACAGCACTTTTTGGTTTGTTTTATATTCACATTTGTCACATGTATAATCAAATTGCTTCAAATGTTCAGTTTTCATATTCATTCCTACAGATTGTTTGTATTTTGCTCGAAACACACACAACGAACACTTAAACATTTTCTTTTGATCTTGTGATCGCGATTGTTCTACTTTCATAAGTGTATTCCTATAACCATTCGTAGGATGTTCTTGGTCGCTTTTTCCTCCAAAATAAGCGTGTGTATTTTGCATGTGCAACGTGAAGGATTCCTTAGCTTTGATATGTCTGTCACATTTATACATTTTAACTACGTAATGCTGGTTGCCGATGTGCTCCTTGAGATCTGCTTGAAACTTCATTCTGTACTTGCACTGCTTACATCTATAGATTGGACGGAAGCATCTCTTGCGTCCAGTCAACGCTGTTGCCGCCTGCTTGGTCGGAGGTGTTGGCAGAATGCCCTTTCTGAAAATAAATAAAAATTTATAATTTCATGCTAAACACCCATTTAGGGAAGGACCGAATTTCACCACCCAATAGCGAATGCGCTTTAATGGAATAAAGTCCATTAATACCAATATTTTTGTCTAAGTAATGCACGTATTATTAACAATAATAAAAATAACATTTATTAATTCTTGTTACCACATAACTGGTAGAGATCAAGTTATTATAATACAATTCCTTATTGATCAAAGAACAACCATATATTCAAACATTGCTACCCTCTTGCATCAATATAAAATATATAGACTACAAGGCCATACACAGGCTCGGTACCGAAATTACAAGTAAGTAGAAAGCATGGCACCACCACGGTAACCTTCTTTCATTAAAACAAATTAACAGAATCTACTTTAAATGTACTGAGAGACGCTTGTCTATTAAATAATCACTCAATCACCAGCTCAACCTACACCCACAGCCTTACCTATCACTCTTCCCAGGTTGTTGATAAATATTAGGAACAGCAGTGCCGCTAACAAGTCGTGTAACGTGAGTTCGTTCACTCAACAAGCGAAGGTCTTAAATATTAAGGCACCAGGTATTAGTTGGATGTACCCAACCAGCAAAATCACAATTTTAGCGAAGGATCAAAATATATATTTGCTAATGTAGAACAAGTGTACAAATAGTGATTTTGCTACAAGAATACTCTTCCAAAAATATAGGACACAACCAGGGCCGCCGCGTGGGGGTGGCAAAATTGTTCACCGCACAAGGGCGCCTGGGCCAGGGGGGGGCGCCAAAATTTATAGATAGTACTTATAGTTTTTTAATTTAATGTTACTTAAATAAAAGTTGTTAATTATTCGCTTGCAATTTTTTATATTTTCTAAGCAATAAAATGAGATTTTATTTTTATTTTAATTTTATATTTTAATTCTATTTTACTTTTGTTTTCGTTTCTGCGGGCTGTTTTCGTTTGTGTAAAACAAAATTTGATTGCCGATGCGAACAATACAAACACGTTCCGTGTGGAATTCGCGCTACCACACGGCATATATTTATTCTTTATGTGCTGAGAAGCTGTTGCGGTTCAACGTCGTTGTTTAGTTTGCCTTATTTTTGCAATGATAATACACATTCATTTTTTAAATGTGACAACCAAAAGTCGAGGAAACGAGGAAACCAATAAAGCCCAAATTGAAGAAAATTTTTTAGGATTTCAATCTGTCGACGACACTACTGGACAGGTTCTGTTTGAATTCATAAATGGACATTTAAAATCGTTGGAACTAAATTTTTCAGATTTACGAGGCCAATCTTACGATAATGGTGCTAATATGAGAGGAAGCACAAAGGATTGCAACAAATAATTATTGAAAATAATTCGAGGGCACTCTATATCCCCTGCTCTGCGCATTCTCTAAATTTAGTTGTAAATGATGCAGCTTTACAACTACTTTTCTTCATCCGTTAAACGTTGGTCTATTTTCAACAGTATGTTGAAAATCTAACTTTAAAGCCACTCTCCAACACCAAATGGGAAAGTAGAATTCAAGCTTTAAGACCGTTGAAAAACGATTTGAAGGGAATTTTGAAAGTGTTAATAAATATTCAAGAAGATCAAACAAGAGACATGGAATCAAGAATTCAAGCAAAAAAATTGATTCAGAAGGTTTCCTCGTTTAAATTCATTTGTTGCATTAACATCTGGCACGATATTTTAAATTTAGTAAATGTGGTAAATGAAATAATGCAAAATTCTAAATGTGATTTACAAATCGTGACTTTACAAAATCTTATATCAGAACTAAATAATCGTAGATCAGATGAAACGTATGCAAACATGCAATTGCCAATGCAAGTATCGTTGCTAATGATTTGGGGGTGGATACTGATTTTCCACAAAGTCGAAACAGGTTTAAAAAGAAACTATTAAAAGATGAACAAACCGACGAACCAATCAACAATCCAAGACAAAAATTTAAGGTTGAATTTTACGATATAATATTAGACACTGCCATTTCTTCAATTACTGAAAGTTTCAGTCAATTAAAAGAAGATTACAATTACTTCATGGTGGTACACTATATACCTCATTTAAAAAGCTGGAGTGACAATGAAATTCTAAAACATTGTAAAGAATTAGAACAAAAATTAACGGATACTAAAAATGTTAATGAAAATGACATTGATGGATTAAATTTGTTCGAAGAAATAAAATCTTTGCGATGTTTTACCAAAGAGGATATGTCACCTATTGATGTTTTAAATTATATTTATGAAAACAATCTTACCGATACATTTCCAAATATTGCAATAGCTTTACGGATTTCTGTAACCCTGCTAGTTTCGGTAGCTACTGGAGAACGAAGTTTTCCAAAACTTAAAATTATAAAAAACTACATGCGATCTACCATGGCGCTGGAGAGATTATCGGACTTGTCAATTATATCCATAGAGAGCGAAATTTTGGATAAATTAAATATAAAGGAATTGATACGAGCGTTTGTAGCTGCTAAAGCTCAATATTTGAATATATTTTCTATTTTTTATATTTTACTTAAAAAATGTTTTATCATTGTTTTGTTTTTAAAATTTATGA
Organism: Amphimallon solstitiale; assembly: GCA_963170755.1. Classification (NCBI taxonomy): domain Eukaryota; kingdom Metazoa; phylum Arthropoda; class Insecta; order Coleoptera; family Scarabaeidae; genus Amphimallon; species Amphimallon solstitiale. The sequence goes on along the minus strand of OY720685.1, from coordinate 40,147,996 downwards.
AATAATAAAAAACAATAAGACAAACGTGTTTTAATAATCTAAAGCTTTTCAGTTCGAAAGTCAAATTTTGAATACTATAAAAGAGTATATCACATATAATTTGCAGCACTTTATAAGAGTCTACTATACGCATACTTGTCCTACATTAGCAAATAAATATTTTCATCCTTCTCTAAAATTGTGATATTGTTGCTTGGGAAGATTTGAAATTAAAGTAAAAAAAATCGTTGAAAAATCAACGAAAACGTAATAGATTTATATGCTTTCGTAAGGACGTAATAAAACATAGTGAAACGTAACAGATCTGTTACAACTGTAACAGCAATCGCAACACTGAGTCGCCCCCTGCAACGTAACGATCCGACCAACCAAACCAATAACCTATTTTACCTAAAGAGCACGGGGACTAAAATGATCAACAAACAAGACGAACATTTGACTCGCCAACGGTAATTCAAGCGAAACAAACAACTACAATTATTATTAATTATAGAACCCTAAACAAATGCTTAGATAACCAAAATAAAACAAAGTTTCCAAATAAGAATAAAATCAGTTATCGGAACATATAGCGCCATCCATGACTGTAAAACAGCGGTTACTGCATCAGCCGATGAGATGCAGATCTCGTACGACTACGATCGATCGCAAAATCGCTCTACTCAACTAGCCACAAGATGGCGGTAGAAGGATCGATGACGATCTTTTAAACCAAATCAATACGACAACCCCCAACATACTCGAAAAATATGGAATCTAAACAAATGTTTGTCCCAAATAAAGATATAGGTGATATATTTACAAGGTACGTTAAAAATTAAATACGTACAACAAAGGTACGCGATTAAAACTAAAAATTAATTGTAACATAGTATCGTAGAGGGAATATATATAGAGATCCCATGCAATGTTATTTTTTGGGCACGCCATTGTGGATGTAGAGGAAAGAACGGCTACATCCAGAACTAGCGGCAGCACCTGCTCCTGGGATTAAGCTTATGCCTGGTAGATGTCGTGAAGTATTTTCAAATATTTTTTAGTATTAATATATTTATTATTATTATTATATAAACAAAATTGTACCTAAAAGTTAGTATTAATTCACTAATACTTAATAATAAATTTTATTATTTAGATTTAGAAATAAAATAAATACAATCTGTTATATAAATTCCAACAAAATACGTATACCTATAGCAAAGGCAAGAACCTTATTAAAATACGCATATAAAAAACTTATGAATGAATGTGTAAAATCAAGGCCCACTCTTCCTGACTAGGAAAAATGCACAGAGAACTAATACATCAAATTTTGTATTTACATAGATGGTCATAAAAACTCATAAAATAACATAAGTATTTTACTAAATTCCTTGACTTTAAATCCGTAAGATATAATATAATATATTGGAATATAGACATGAAAAAACACCAACCAAGGCCAGTCAGAATATTGTGTTTTGTAATCATATGACGTTATTTAAAATTATTTTGTAATATTTAGCATTGGATTTTTTTCACAAATTGAGAGATAAAGACATTATCTCTTAAATTATGAAAAAAATCGAATGTTAAATGCTAAATTTTTAAAATTATTTTGTAATAACAAAATAATTTTAAACGTCATTTGATCACAAAACACAATTTTCGCCTTATGACAGTGTTGCTGCCGATGTGTGACGTATTTTAAACGAGTTATATACAGTATGTCCAGATTTCGATGCTCACCATTGGTATATCGGTTATTAGAATAGGGGAATGTTTTGCAGAATTCAATGCTCGCAACAAATCTCATTTCAAATTCATTTGGCCTTTTTACAATTTTGAGATATTTTAAAAAAACCAATATTTGCCGATTTGAATCTTCCTCAATAAGTTGATAACGCCTAATGCGATCGCTTTTAAACTAACATTGTCGAGACACTTTTTTAAGACAAATTTTTTGGTGTTAACAGTAACCCCCGATTTTCATTTGTTTCGAAGTTCTTAGCGCTATCTTTTGTTTTTCGTAAGGCGGCCATATTGAATTTTTAATTAGTTAGATAGTCCTTAAAAATAGCTTATCAATAATGTACAACATGCCTAATAAATCTTTATTTACACGAGAGATATGAACGTTTGAATAAAATTTCACTGTAACACGGAATTAGTTGGCTATGAAATTAAGTGGTAGTATAAAACAGACGATAAATAAGCTCTGTCATTATTGACATGTAAAAGTGCAGTGAAATTGGTGGGAGATTTAGAACGTTGTGTAAGTAATTACCGTTAAGCAAGAATTGATATTGGTACACACATTTTCAAATGAAGTAAAGGTTGATATGTTGCAAGTTTATTTCAAAGTAAACAGAATCTCTGAAAGTGCTTGCACAAGTTACACTCAGCGTTTTCCGGAAAGACCACAACCACACCCGACAATTTTTAGCAGAATAATCAGAAATCTAGTGAACTATGGAAGCTTCGAACAAAAAAGATCTATCAAGTTAACAATGCTGAACAATACAAGTACATCAGTACGTCGAGTGGCTCGAGAAACTGGAATTCCGAAATCTAGTCTTTACAGAACGGTGAGAAAAAACAAATACCACCCATACAAACCAACAATTGTGCAGGGTTTAAGCGATAATGATTATCAGCGAAGATTACAATTTAGCAGATGGTATCTACAAAAATGTGAAGATGATACTGATAATATAATAAAAAACAAAAAAGAAGTCAATAAAAGTTCGTACCAATCAAACCACACCAGAGATTAAAACCAAATAGAACTTGAAATCTTCTTCGATTTACCAAATGTGGATTTTCAGTAGACCAGTGATGATAGTTATGCCTATTGAACATTCGGCAGTTGGTAAACCGTGTTTCATCTGTCCAAAATATTTTCCTAGGAAAATCAATATCATCTTCACATTTTTGTTCGAAGCTTCCATAGTTCACTCAATTTCTGATTATTCTGCTAAAAATTGTCCGGTGTGGTTGTGGTCTTTCCGGAAAACGCTGAGCGTAACTTGTGCAAGCATTTTCAGAAATTCTATTTACTTTGAAATAAACTTCTAAAATATCAGCCTTTACTTATCTGAAAATGTGTGTGCCAATATCACAATTCTTATTAGTCTCCATGATTAACGGTAATTACTTAAACAAAGTTCTAAATCTCCCACCAATTTCACTGCACTTTTACATGTCAAAAATGACAGAGGTTATTTATCGTTTGTTTTACACTACGATTTAATTTCATAGCCCACTAATTCCGTATTAGAGTGTTCATATCACTCGTGTAAATAAAGATTTATTAGGCATGTTGTACATTATTGAACAGCTATTTTTAAGGACTATATACCTAATTAAAAATCCACTATGGCCACCATAAGAAAAACAAAAGATAGTACTAAGAACTTGGAAACAAATGAAAATCGGGGGTTACTGTTAACACCAAAAGATTTGTCTTAAAAAATGTCTGAACAATGTCAGAGTTTAAAAGGGATCGCATTAGGCGCTATCGAGTTATTGAGGAAAATTGAAATCGGCAAATATTGTTTTTTTCAAAATATTTCAAAATTGTAAAAAGTCCGAATGAATTTGAAATGAGATTTGTTGCGAGCACTGTATTCTGCAAAACATTCCCGATTTAACCGTTCCTCTAGTCTTCGAATAACCGATATACCAATTGTGAACATCGAAATCTGGACATAGTGTATAAACAACCACAATCTTATACATTTTTTTTTATTTGCGGGGTAATTAGTTTCTGATTAATAAATCTTCAGAATGTAGCGGTAATAAGTATTATATGTACAATAGGTCTTAAGCCGAAAAACTTTAAAAATGAAGAAATTATGAATGAATGCTTAAAAAATATCGTGTCCGGTAAAACAGGAAATGTCCCTTATTTTTAAATTGGATTATACTTTTTTCTGCACGCTCATTAAAAATAATTTCAAGTTATTAATATTTACACCTATATTGCACATTTAGAAAGTTCTATCTAATCAGGTTATCCTAAATATTAACAATTACATTTACTGTTATAACAGTAAAATATTTGATGACAGATTTTAAAACTTCTAATTTTTATAAAACAGTATGTGCAATTTCCCAATTTAATTTGTGCAATTCTTTAACAGTTGAATTTAAAAATTACATCAATGTTTGATGTCAATTCGAAATATTATTCCCTAAACCGGGATTCTGAACAGGCTTTTCAAAGAGTTAAATAATTATATAGCAAAAGATTACTTACACTATTAAGGCAGAAAATATGGGTATAAAAAAGTGAAAAGCAAGTCATTTATAAGATGTAAATACTGGTGTCAGAATATATTTAAAGTTTTTTTTAAAAAGCCATACATTTTTTTGTTGACAGTAAGCAATAAATCTCTTTGATAGGATACTTATGTGTGTATATTTCATTCATAATCTACTTTTGGTGTTTTTATTTAGTTCTGGGATTACAGTTACAAATAATTTCCGTATGGTTTAGTTTCGTTGTTAGTGTATAGATGGTAATAGTTGTCTTAGCTGCTTTCTACCACCAGATACCAGCACATTATAGCAGGATTTACTCGAAATTTTATGTTGCCCGATTTCCCTATTTGATGGGCTCTCTATATATATTCCCTCTACGATAGTATGCCGCCTGTCTGTACACATCGCCGAACATTCGGCAAATTATGCCGAACAGCAATGTGTATACAGTTTATTCGGCAAATATTTGATATTCGCGCCGAACACGAATGTCGATCCGTCCGGAGTCGGTTTTTGTTTCCACATCAAAGAACATTCTTATCCGAACATAAATAACTTGACTACACCAACGCCGAAGATTCGTACGAATGTTTCGTCAAATAATTCGTGCGCAAATATGATATCCACACATCGTATTAGCAATATTCGCGTTGAAAAGAAGATAGAATGATGGAAGGTAAACAAGTTGCTGCTGCATTATACCATATGAGTACTTGCAATTATTATTTAAACATTTATGGTAACAGATTGCAGAAACCTAGGCGAAATAGAAGATGGTGGATGATAGCAATGCATAGAAATAGAACACAGTGAGTACACATTCCGAAATAAATATCCGTTTAAGTTAGGGAAAGTATGGAACATATGTTTAGTGAATTACTACGTGAACCATCCGGACAGTTCCAAAATTTCTGCAGAATGTCTTCCACTGATTTCGAATATCTTCTTCAAAGGGTAGCACCATTAATTTCGAAAGAGGATACTAATTGGAGAGAAAGCATACCAGCGATTGGCAGTTACTGTTGTATATTAATGAAACACCCACCTCCAATAGGCAACCATACCTACATGTACGTAAGATGTACCCCCCGGCTCCGAAGAAGCTTGTAAGTTAGTGAATATTAAAATGTGTAAATAAACATATTAGTTTTTATTACTTAAATATACGACATGGCGCTGCGAGAAAAAATGTTCAGATTATAAGTGTAGATAATTGAAACATTTCGCGAACCGAAAATAAAGTTTTAGATTCTTGAAGAAGAATTATACGGTAAAATAAAAAGTAAGGTTAAGTTTCTTCCTTTTTTATATACATTTTAAAGAAAAAGTGTTACAATAATAACTGAAAATGGAGGAAATGGGTAGAAAACCGTCGATTTTAAACTTTAATGGTAATTTAAGTGCTAATTGGAAAAAATTTAGACAGAACTATGAAATTTATATGATAGCTACCGAACGAGATAAGAGAGTTTAGCCGGTGAAGAGGCTATAGAACTTTATAACACATTCAACCTGACAAAAGAAGATAAGTTTAATGAAGAAAAAATACTTCAAGAATTTGAAAAGTATTGCAATCCGAAAAAGAATATTGTGTATGAGAGATACAAATTTTATAAAAGAACTCAGGCAGAAGGTGAACCTTTTGAACAATTTTTAACAGACATAAAGAAGTTGTCTCAGACCTGTGAATTTCAAAACGTAATTGATGAAATGATTCGTGATAGAATTGTGCTAGGCGTTAATGATGTAAACGTACAGGAAAGATTATTACGAATTGAAAATTTAGTGGTGGATCATTGTCGATCAGCAGAATTATCAAAACAACAGTCACAAAGTTTCCGTGAAAAAAATATTGACTTGGTGAGAAGTAAGTTTAATAAACTTAGTGTGAAAGAAAATAAGGTGTCCAAGAAGGAACCTGGGAATAAATTTCTATGTAGGAGGTGCAAAACGACTCATGGCCCTAGAGAATGCCCGGCGTTTGGCAAACAGTGTAAAAAGTGTGGTAAGCTTAATCACTTTGCTGCATCTTGTAAAGTAAAAGCAGTGAAAAATGTTACTTGTGATGAAACACCAATTTTAGTGAATTTAATTGTTAGTAAGATTGATAGTATTAAGTCTTGGTTTGAAAAAATTGAAGTAAACAATTTAGATATAAATTTTAAATTAGATTCTGGTGCAGAAGTAAATATTATACCTTTAAGTATTTTTAAGAGTTTAGGTAATTATAGAGATTTAAATGATACAACAATAAAACTTGAGGCATTTGGTGGTCAAATAATAAAACCAATAGGTAGTATAAAGTTAAAATGTAAATGTAACAACATAGAGTCTGTTGAAGAATTTTTAGTAGTAGATGGTATAAACTTAGCACTATTAGGTGTGCAAAGCTGTGTAAAATTTAAATTAATTAAGAGAGTATATGAATTAAAGTGTAATGATAAAGAAATTTTTCTTAAAAGAAACAATGATATTTTTGAGGGCTTAGGTAGTTTTAAAGAAAAATGTAGCATAGAAATTAAACAAAATGTAACACCAGTTGCGAACCCTCCCAGAAGGATCCCATTTGCAATACGCGATAAGTTAAAAGAAACTCTCTTACAGCTTGAAACTAAAGGTATTATTTCTAAAGTTGAAAAACCTACTGGGTGGATTAGCAATTTGGTAATAATTGAAAAGAAAAGTGGAGATTTGCGTTTGTGCCTTGATCCAAAAAATTTAAATTTAGCTATTTTAAGACCAAAAAATGTGTTAATACCTACATTAGATGACATAATTGAGAAAATGTGTGGTAAAAATATATTTACAGTACTAGATTTTAAAGAAGGGTTTTGGCAAATTGAACTGGACAAAAAATCAGCGGACCTTTGTACTTTCTCAACACCATTTGAATGCTGGAAATTCAATAGATTACCGTTTGGATTAAATATGGCTCCAGAGTACTTTCAATATATAAATAATAAAAAATTTTCTGATATTGAGGGAGTGCAGATTTACTTTGATGATCTGCTTATAGCTGCTGATAATGAACAACAGCATGATGAAATATTACAGAAAGTTGTTGAAAGGGCGAGAAGTTTGGGAGTTAAATTTAATAAAGAAAAAATACAATTTAAAGTGAAAAGTGTCAAATATTTAGGCCATATATTTTCTGCAAAAGGCTTGCAAGTAGATCCAGACAGAGTGAAGGCAATTTTAGGGATTGAAAATCCAACAAACAAAAAAGAGCTACAGACAATATTGGGAATGATAAATTTTATTAGACAATTCATACCGAATTTAGCAGAATTGACGACTCCACTCAGAGAACTACTGAAAAAAGATGTAGAATTTCAATGGTTCGCCCATCATACTGAAGCTTTAGAATTAGTCAAAAAGAAAATTTCCGAGAATCCAATACTTGCAAATTTTGATGCCAAGAAAGAGATCACAATACAAGCAGACGCATCTCAGAATGGCTTAGGTTGCTGCCTAATGCAAGAAAATAAACCTGTTGCATATGCATCACGTGCTCTAAGTCCAAATGAAAAAAATTTTGCCCAGGTAGAGAAAGAGTTGCTCGCTATTGTCTTTGCGACAAAAAAATTTCATAATTTCATATATGCACGAAAGATTAATGTTATTACAGATCACAGACCGTTAGTGGGTTTATTAAACAAGAAAATTTGTGACATTGCTTCGTCAAGATTGCAGAGAATGAGAACAAGACTATTAAAATATGACTTGAAATTGAAATATTTACCGGGAAAGTATATGTACATTGCAGACTTGCTGTCCAGATCGTACCTGAAAGATAATGTACATGAGGATGATGAATGGATTACTGAAGTCATTCATTCACTGAGTAAAGGATTAAATATGACAGAAGAAAAGAGAAAGGAATTTCAGAAAGAAACAAGCAAGGAACTAGATTTATGTATGCTGAAGTCTTTTTATTTTAATGGCTGGCCCAAGAAAATCACTGATGTTGAAGAAAATCTCAAGTTTTACTACAAGCATCCAAATGAGATTAGTGTTGAAGACAATTTGATATTCTTTAACAAACGTGTAATAGTACCTTTCAAACTACGCCACTATATTCTAAGTTTACTTCATGAGTCACATTTTGGTATTTCCAAAACAAAGGAAAGAGCCAGAGAAATAGTATACTGGCCAGGTCTTATGAAAGATATTGAAAAATTAGTAATGTCCTGTCCAATTTGTGAAAGATATTCGAATGCAAATACTAAGGAGAGTTTAATATCACATGAGATTCCAGAGCTACCGTTTAATAAAGTAGCATGTGATTTTATGGATTTTGGTGGAAAGAATTATCTTATACTCCAAGATTATTACAGCAAATGGTTAGAAATAGTTGAAACAGAAAACAAAACATCAAGTGAGGTGATAAAACATTTTAAAAGGTTATTTGCAAGTTATGGGATACCTAAAACCATTATTAGCGACAATATGCCCTTTTGCTCGTATAGTATGGAAAGATTTGCCAAAGAATGGAATTTTGATATAGAGACGAGTTCACCTCATCACCCTAAAAGTAATGGCCAAGCTGAACGAGCTGTCCAAACAGCTAAGCAGATGCTAAGAAAATGTCAATTAGACAACAGAGATATTGAAATCTCATTACTAGAATACCGCAATACACCACTGTATGGTATAAATTTGTCTCCAGCACAATTACTACTTGGTCGTCGGACCAGAACTAAGTTACCAATAAACACTCAACTGTTAAGATCCAATTATAATAATAGAAAGTATCAACAAAGAATTAAACAAAACCAAGAAAGATCTAAAAGATATCATGATAGAACGTCTAGAAAAAAAAAGACAGTTGCAGCCAGGAGAAAATGTAGTTTTAAGAAATGAGAGGGATAGAATTTGGGAACCTGCTAGAATTTTAAGAGAACATGAAAAACCTCGTTCATATATAATAGAGAATCAAAGGGGAAATATACTTAGAAGAAACTCAATTCAACTAAAACCTTCTAATACACAATATATGAAAAGGGAACCAAGTGAATTAGAAGATAAATGCGAGAATGTACAGAGTGAGCTAGTACCAGATAACATCCCTTCTGAACCACAAAATGTTAAACAAACTCAAAACAATTGTAGACCTGGTTTGACAACACGTAGTGGACGCTCAGTCAAACGTCCAATAAAGTTAAATGATTATGTTTAGAATACATTTTGTATATCCATACAGTAGTTTAAGTTTATTTCGTTATTGAAAAGGGAGATGTTGTATATTAATGAAACACCCACCCCCAATAGGCAACCATACCTACATGTACGTAAGATGTACCCCCCGGCTCCGAAGAAGCTTGTAAGTTAGTGAATATTAAAATGTTTAAATAAACATTTTAGTTTTTATTACTTAAATATACGACAGTTACCCTTCGTTTCCTGGCAACAGGTGATAGTTACCGAAGTCTTCACTTTTTATTCAAAATTTCAAGTCAAATAATATCAAGAATAATACCAGAAGTATGCAAGGCTATATAAACAAAACATTGAAAAATGAAATTCAGGTAAACAAAGTTTAAGTTTTATTATTAATATTAATAGTAAAAATTAACAGTAAATCTCTTTAAATTGAATCGCAATCTGCAGATGCATAAGATTGATTAATAATGTTAGTTGATTCAAACGTTGTCACATTTGGAAAATCTTGCGTGATGGCAGACTGTCCTTCAGGAAGAACTGTGCTAGGTGTTGGACTTAGAATTTGTATTTCCACCGGGGAAAATGTGCCACTCGGAGATGCTTGAGAAGATAATGAATAACCACTATAACACTGAAGAGGGTACTTGTTTTTCCTTTTCAGAAACAATCCATCAATTTCATACATTAGTTGTTCTCTGTCCGATTCTTGTACTTTCCGTAACTTTTTTGCTATTAATTTGCCATACAAGTCGCATTAATCATCAGACTCTTTTTTTGACATATCTTTTAAAATGGAAAATGCTTGGTCCATTTGCCGTTTTGCTTCTTGTAGTTCCTGTCACTGTTTGTTGCGGCGAGCGGAATATGAGGATGGAGTGCGTTGTGGTATAGGTGGTAATGTTCGGGAAACATCACTGTTACTTCCTGATGCTTTTGTTACATTTCTACTAATTTCTTGGTCAATCTGTCCTTCATCAGGCAGATCCTAAAAAAATACATACCTATGTACAATACAGTAATCAAAGTTTTCCTATTGTTTCAGTTGCCTTCCAGTGCAAACGAGTGGCTAGCCAAGGAAGAACAATTTACAAATAACTTTCCACACTGCATTGGTGCCCTTGATGGAAAGCATATAATTCTGCAATGCCCTGCACACAGTGGTTCTGAAGACTACAACTACAAAAGATCTTTGTAGTTGTACTGCTAGCATTAGTCGACAGCAATTATTGCTTCATGTTTGTTGATATTGGTAGCTAGGGAAGAATTAGCCAATGGTGGTATTTTGAGAAACAGTCTACTATGGCATAAAATTTGCTCAAACACTCTTAACTTACCACCTCCTACTTCCATTTCAGGCATAAACACAAACCCCCCACTTGTATTTGTGGCTGATGGTGCAATTTGCTCTTCATACAAACATTGTGAAGCCATTCCCTGGAAATCATGACATTGGCACACCAAAGCGAATTTTTAATCAAGTGCTCGTGTTGTTGTGGAAAATGTTTTTGGAATCATTTGTCGATTTTTCTTGCGTTGGATGCAGAAAAAGCTTCAATTATTACCATGTCATGTATTTTATTACTTAATTTTTTAAGAAAAAGTGAAACCTCTAGGAATATATATACACCTGCGGGTGCAACAGACAATTATGTAAATGGGGAATTAGTCCAAAGAGGTACCTGGAGAAACAAACAATCAATATGTAATGCAATTAGGGCAATATTACAAATACCACGAAGAGCCACAACATATGCTTTGCAAATAAGGTTGGCCTACACTAATTATTTCTTTAATAATAATAATACTATATAAAATAAATGTAAAATGAAATTATATATGCATTAAAAATATTGAAAAATTATAATTTCAAAATAAATAACAATTTTATTAAATGTGTTTTGTCTTGTACTTACCACAGATTCACTATTGTATGTGGAATTACAGTCATAAATGGATCCTAAAAAGGCCTCCATAAACTTACCTTTTTTAATTTGAAATCTTTAAATTATAGGTTATGTTTACGAATTTATCTATTTACTTATATACTATCTGTCCATCGGATCTTTTGGGTCACGTGATTAATGCGTGGCGTTATCAAGGACATCGGCACCTAGAATGTATATATTCTCATTTCTTTCCAATCTCGATGACTAAATAAGGATAGAAATTTTAAACTTGAAGGTGGGATTGTCTTCTCCATAAGAGTAATAAGAGAGACAGAGAAGATATACTACCATGACACTCTATACTGCCTTAGTCAGTTTATTAAATTTTGACATATAACTTTGTTTTCTGCGTTTTGGTTAATTTTCGTTATATTGCTTTTCTAATTCGTTTTTGTTCTATCTTGCAAATAATTTTTCTTTTCAAAACAAAAAAAAATATTTAATACATTTTCTGTAAGTATTCTAATCACTAAATTTATTGGTTATAGGTTAAGAATTTACATTTATTACAGAGATATGCTTGGGAAACGTTTGAATTCACAATGTCAACAACTTATATTAAATGTCCTGGACTTTTTTGAAAGAGAAAAACAAAGTCGTGCATAAATACGAGGTATGTCTCAGAAGTAATGAGAATGAATTGTTTACGCTAAATATGACAACGACTGCAGCCGACTGGAGTCGACTACATGTGAGTGGAATGTCTAAGAACGCAACCATAACAGGCGCAGCCCACTAAGTCTAGTGTTAGTGGCATGAGCCCCACGTATTTACCGTTAAGTTCCAATACCACGTTACATGTAAAATGCAGGCTATTATCGAGCAGCGATATGGAATTAAATTTTGCGTTAAAAAAGGGAACTGCTTCAGAGACACTACAAATGGTAAGAACAACATATGGAAATGTTACGTTGTCGTCAGCAGAAGTTTGCAGATGGTACAAGGCTTTCAAAGATTGCCGCGACACCATCGAAGATTACCATTGCTCCGGACTGCCGTCCACCTCAAAAACCGATGAGAGCGTGGCGAATGTGCGGTCTGCGGTTAAGACGGTTGACACTCAGGTTGATGGCACATGAGGTCGGCATGAGTAAGGACACTGTTTATCGAATTGTGACAAAGGAACTAGGCATGCGGAAAATTCGTGCAAAGCTGGTGCCCAAGAACTTGTCTGATGAACAAAAGGAAAATCGCTTCTCCATTAGTCAACAATTGCGGGATCGCTTAACAACCCAACCCAACTTCATGCACAGAGTGATAACAGGTGATAGATAAGTCATGGGTATTTGAATATGATCCAGAAACAAAGCGACAAAGAGCTGAGTGGACACACCTGCATCACCGCGACCTAAGAAAGCTCGCATGAGCAAATCCTGAATCAAGTCGATGCTTATCATCAATTTTGATTCGCGTGGAATTGTCCACAAAGAATTCGTACCGCCGGACCAGACAGTGAATCAAACTCTTTATTAAACTGTTTATCGCAACGTCCTTGAACGTTTTCGGCAGAGAGTTCTGCGTGTGCGGCCTGACATTGCCAGCTCATGGATCCTGCATCACTATAATGCCCCCAGTCACAGCTCATTGTCGGTTGGAGAATTTTTGGCAGAGAAAAATATTCTAGTACTCCCACACCCGCCCTACATTCCAAACATGGCTCCATGTGATTTTTTTCTTGTTCCAACGCTGAAGAGGTAATTGAAATGTTTCCACTACGGAACAATAAACAACATTCAAACAGTCACGACACAGGTTCTAAACAGCCTAACGAAACAAGACTTCCAGAACTGTTACCAAGCATGGAAAACTCACTAAAGATGCTGTGTGCATTCGCAAGGGACATACTTTGAAGGGAACAATATTAATTTGTAGATACATTCGATAAAACTCTTGAAAACTAATCGTTCTCATTAATTCTGAGACACACCTCGTATAAATGCACCTATTGAAGTAAGAATTATATACATATATTTTTTGAAATCATAATAAAGGTTTGAATATTGCAGAGAGCAGCCTCTGCCCTTAAAATCTCCACACAGACTATTAGAAATATAAAACAACGTAAAGGACAAAACCCAGTACTTTCTTCACCCTATAAGAAAAGACCTCGTGTTAAAGCCAAACCAGATTTGCGAGAATCTTCAAAGACGGAAGTACGAAACACTATTTATAACATGTATAAAGAGAGTATGTTATTATTTCATTTATGTTTCACAATTTTAATATATTTGAAATTATTTCAGCGAAACATGTTACTCTGCTTACATTGAAAAACGCATCAAAGCAGTAATCGATATTGGAAAATCTTCTTTGTCCCATTTATTAAAAGATATTGCTTTTAAATTCAAAAAGGAAGACAACCGACGAGCATTGGTGGAAAAGCTTGATATAGCCCTTTACCGAAGAACTTTTTTGAGAAAGTATACAGATAATTTAAAGTCAAATTCTCCAAGACGGGTGATATTTCTAGATGAAACATGGATATATTCAAAAAAGGTAATAGAGGAAGATCGTGGCAGGATGCGTCTACAAAAAGTGTTCGAAAGCCTGAAGGTTATGATGGCAAACGGTTTATAGCTTTATATGCCGGAGGTGAATCAGGGTTTTTTGACGGTGCAAGTTTGATATTTGCATCGAAAACCAAAACAAAAGATTATCATGCTGAAATGAACAGTAAAAAGTTTGAGGAATGGATTAAAATACAATTCATGCCACATTTACCTAACAATTCACTTGTGATAATGGACAGTGCACCATATCATAGTGTAGTATTAAATAAAATCCCAAATTCTGCATCGAGAAAACAGGAAATAATAGACTGGTTGTCCAGCAATAATATAACTTTTTCCAGTGAATTTACAAAATATGAATTGTTGGATTTAGTTAGGAGAAACAAACCTGAGAAACTGTATTTAATTGATGAAATTTTAAAAGGTAATGGACATGAAGTATTAAGATTACCGCCCTACCACTGAATTTAATGCAATTGTATTAATTTGGGCTGCGGAAAAGGGCTATTATGATAAAAACATTGGTAGGGATGATAAAGTATTAAATATGTGGAACGAAGCATTGGAGCACTGCACAGTAAATACCTGGCAAAATTGTATTCGTCATACAAATAACTTAATCACTAAATGGTATCACCGAGAGAGAGACTTAGTAGATGTGGATATTCAGCCAATTATTATAAATCCTAATGAAACATCCTGTTCAGATTCAGATTTAGAATCTGAATGAAGTTTTTGTAATATAAAACAATGTGTTTGTTGAGTTTATAAACATGATAATGCAGAGTGATTACCTGAAGAAGTTCTTATCTGAAAATCCAGAAGTTGGAGTAACATTTTGTTGAAATCATCATAGAAAATAACTATTCGTGTGAGAATGTATTTTTTGGCAGCTATCAGATGAACATTAAATTACTTGATAATTTGGATCCATTCACTCTTGAAATTAGACAATTTAATAGATGGTATTCCACCTGTGCCAAGTACGGATATTGTATATTTGGTTTTATTACACTAAGGACCAAATGACAGTGTTCAAGAGTCTCACCGCTTACATTTATTTACATCTTTATTTTATGTGGAAAAGTACGTGTTTTTGTTTCGGTGAAACATTTATAAGAAGTTAATTTAAAACCAATGGATGTGTAGTGCTGCATTATTATGAAATGCGAATTAATACTTTCGGCTCACTCTACATGCATGGCTGGTAACAGCCGAACATTGTAGTTATGTTGGTGCATTATTATTTCTAGTATACGAAGAAAAAGAAAGCCACTCATGCGCTGATTAAGGATTAATTATTTAAACTTGTCTTTAAATTTACAATACCTAACAAAATACAGAGGATTGTTTAATAAGATTTATTTATTGAAATAGTTTCACTTAATTATTAGAGAAGCAATAGTTAATAAATAGTAATAAGAAAATAAGTTTAATCATATAGAAATATTATGTGTAAGATTATAAAAGTTTATTATAAATATTTAGCATACAATATATAACAGTTTAAAAAAATGTAAATAGATTTCAAATGTTTTAATAAATAAATTTCACTTATTATTAAAGTTTTGTGTTTTCTCTGTAACGAAATGCCTATCTAAATTCTAAAATAATGGCCACATTGTACAGGAATAAATTAATATTGTATAGTGCCATAAATAATTATAAATACAAAATTATTTACAACTTACATATGTTAATTAGAGCATTAAATACAATCACAATTTTATCTACACTGTTTAATTTTTGCATATTCTTACACTTTTTAACACAGATACTGAAATGAGATATTTTAAGGTGCTAACGAGTTCTTTTAGAATAACCTAAATTCACTTGCAGAATTCCTAGTGCTTCCTTTATTAAAAATGCTCTTTCTCCTAGAACAACATATCCTGGGTTAAGATTGTTGCAAAAATTACTTCTTCCATTCATTTTTCAGATGTATGTCACCTCAAGCTTCACTAATGTAGCATATACTTCACTGAGGAGTTATTGCTATTAAAATTTCTATCGTGCTTATAAATAGAACAGTACTATTGGTGAGCTAAATTATTATTTGCCTTTCCAATGATAAGTACTCACAAATTGTAAAAATAACCATAAAACAAAAATTATTTTGAACTGAACTGATTTTCCACAAAATAATTTCATTAAAAAATTGTCACTAGAAAATAGGTAGAGGTGTATTTAAACATTTTATGTGTTCTATATTCAGACTGACATGATTTGTTGTTAAATATTTTGAGATATTATTCCACTATTGTTTTTTTTTTAATGAATACATACTAAGGAACTGTACATAACCCATATGTTGTAAGATGAATGAATGACAGACCGGTAAATTTTGTTCATAACCCCAACGGTTATTATTGTTTTACACTGTTTTATTAAATTTCATAATGATAGATATAGCTAATTTTAAGCAATGAATAAAACATGTTATTTTTAAATGTTTAATTCTATTTTGTAAGTAATGAATTTGAGCCAGAAGTGTTGATTTAATTCATATGTATCAAAATTAATCACGTGACTCAAAAGATCCGATGGACAGATAGTAGGTAATATATTCTTCTCACTTCAATATACGATGTGTAGTCAGGATATTTGTGTTCGGATACGAATGTTCTTTAATGTGGAAACAAAAACCGACTCCAGACGGATCGGCATTCGTGTTCGGCGCGAATATCAAATATTTGCCGAATAAACTGTCTACACATCGCTTTTCGGCATAATTTGCCGAATGTTAAGCGATATGTAGAGGAGGCATCATATTTGCGCACGAATTATTTCACGAAACATTCGTACGAATCTTCGGCGATGTGTGGAGGCGGCATTAGGAACAATATGATCATTTCTATTGGAAACTCCTCAATAAGAAAGAAGGAGATGGGTCCAAAAGAGGAAATAATCTGTCTGTATTTAGTAGGGCAGAAAGAAAACAAAGTAGAAGAAAAGAAGGCTCGCACCCAATACTAAAATGAAAGGGAAAGGTATCTGATGAAGCATGGGAAATTCCCCGAGACCAGATGAATTAACTGCTCATTGAACTCATAAAACTTTGTTAACGTGTAATGTAAATTGATGATTGAACTCATAGAACTTTGTAACATGTAATGTAAATAGTTTAAGATGTTTCAAGTTTATAGATGTAAGATAGGATTTTCATGAGATATATAGTTAGTAGGATAAGTTTAAAGATGTAAGGGTGGATATCTATGGAAATTTGGTGGCGGCGCCATTAAAATTTAAGCAAATATGTCGGAGCATATATTTTTTCGAAGAGAAGGGTAATGCCACGGAAATTTCCATAGACACGTAAAAGTAACAAATATGTGTAACGTCGCTCGATACACCGGAACTGAATCACCGCCTTTGCTGGTCGCGGAAGTTAGACAGACGGCAAAGACGCTGACAAGGCATGGAAGGTTCGAGCGAGGATAGATTAGAGAAATCGATAAAAGTAGTTTAGGTACTGATAGAAACAGATGTAATTAAGGAATAAATAAGTCTAGATTTTGCAAGTGGTTTAATTATGCAGGGTAGCTCATTAGTGCGTCAAAGTCCAATATAGGCGTTATTAAATAGTATTGAAGAAATTTATTTTATAAAAAGTGGCACAGTAACAAAAAACACACATTTTCAAAATAATTTGAATTATACACGCTGACGCGTTAAAATGGCACACATTCGATTTTTTTTTTTGTAAAAGAAACCCCATATATCTTTTGTTTTTGCTTATCTACTTTAAATTGTGTTTTCATCGATATCTGGGGTTTTGGTTTTGGATGACGCATTGTTGAGTTATTAACGAGAATTATAAAAAAAATGATCGCGACAATGTTTACCATAATAATTCTATGCGGTAGTGTGTTGCTTTTTGAATTCCTAATTTGATTAATTGTTAAATAATTAATTCAAAAGCTGAAGCTAATGATCAAAGAAACCAGGGTGCTTGTGACTAAAATTACTGTGTGTGTGTGACCGAACATTCACTTACCTCGTAGGTGATAATCACTCATGATTCGCCTTTAGAAACAAATCCCATCACGCCGTCCCTGGAGAAGTGCCAAGTTGGTAATTGGTGACTCACTTTAAGTTTAACTCAGCTTTAAAGAGCATGAAATATTTAGATGGTGATTTACTATTTTGCCCGAATGCGCCACTCATTTAAAATATGAGAGCCACTGTATATTAAAAATTACACTAATTAAATGAGAACTTAGTACAATTGATTATGAAAGCCTTCTCCAAAGAAAACAGGTGAATAATAACAATAACAATTTATTCAATAAAAGAAATATCGAGTAATAAAATTTACATAGGTTAATAAACAAAAGTAAACAATGTTTGATACAATACATTCATTGAATCAATAACTTTCGACAAAGGCTTAAAGATACTGAACCCAAATTTGATAACAACCCACGCAAAATAACCTGATTGAATCATAATCAGAACTAGATAAAATAAACTAATTTAATTCAAACTTTAACCAGGCAAGATAACTAATTAAATTGACAATAAACACATTAAATAAAAATTTCAAAGACAGGATAATTATTACGTACTATAAATATAAAAAATATGGAATGAATATTATTACAGTTTGTCCCTTACGTCATAATAACTCAAAAACAGCGAAACCGAAGATTTTACAATATCAACATTACACTAACTTAATAAACACAACAAATAGTGACTAATAATTCTCAAAACATTACGAAAGACATTTCATTAACATTAATTTACCCCAAGTAAACATCAAATCAATAAGTTATAAGACGTGATTTCGCTCCAAATAAATATAAACAGTAATAATTTAGTAATTAATCGACGCAAGCCTAATTCAAACTGATTTTAACAGCAAAAACTAATGGATTGACTGATTCACTGATTCACGCATGCGCACCTGATTATTACTCGTGTCCGGCCCAGAAAGAAATTGAAAAGGTTCCTCGAAGAGAGTTCCGTCGGCAAACGGTGATAGATTTTATTCGGCCTTTGAAGACAACGACTGACCGGCGGTATGGTGACAGAGTTGCTATTACATCCGGACCTTGTCAGCAAGCTTGACCCCCAAACACAAATTGGCGATGTCAGGCATTTCTTGCCTTATTCGGAATAAATCCCCTACAGCGGGTGTCCCATGACAACTTCCGATAAGGACTAGCAATTCTTCTGCACCCGGTCTTTTACCGATAAAATATCTCGACGAGATAAAACACTTGGATGTGGCACTAATAAACTAACTGGTCTATTGCAATGGATAGGGTAACATGATAATTACGGGAATTTAGCAGACGGCATACTCATAAAACAATGAGACTGATGGACACTATGTGATGAAATAATCGTGCTACTTTTTGGACTGGAGACGAAATAATATTAATAATTTTGGAGTCCTTCTCCTTTTATTGTCCGCCTAGTTAGCGGTGGGGACAGGAAAGTAATACGTCACATCCAACCTTCCAGAACACTCCAGCGTCCTTCTAAGAAGAATCTTTGAACACGGCGCACAACAACGCGATATTATTCAAGCACTTATTTCCCACAGGGGTTTGAGACGCACACAAAAAACGGTCTCGACATATACAAATAAGAAATAGGTTCTTCGTCTATGCGGCTGACAAAATAATATTTAACAAAGAATCATTTTAACGAAATAACTACGCAGTCAAAAAGGGAATATAAAGTGCAACGTATGTAGTTTTAAATTTGGAATATTTTTAACGTATAGAAAACACTAATCAGCGTACAGTCTGAGTCTAAAAGAATAATATTTGAATTAAATTGAAATTCTCAGATACTTTAGTAATTGCTAATCTACGTAGAGGAACATGAATTAATATTTTTAAAATTGAATTAATCATATATTATTGATGCGCCAAAACCGCGCAACAAGTGTTACGATTATTTAAGACAAAATTATTTGGTAAGTATGCAGCCAAAGGATGTGTTGAACCTACAAAATAATCAAACATTCATTTTATTATACAGGGTGTTTGTTACGATGCAATCAATTTGGCTATCGTCAAAGAGCGTTTACTGATTTTTTTCAAATGGAACACCCCGTACATTATTACATTTTTGGAATGATGTGTTAATTGCGCTTAATTTTTGTTAATAATGTCCTACACCCAAGCCCAGTAATTTCGGAGTTATTTTTAATTTTTCATTACAAACCGCTAAATTATTTGTTTTCGGTTCGATTTAGTGTACTGGGTAAACGATTTGACAAACAAAAACAAATAAACGAGTAAAAGTATCTAACTGTAATTTAGTTAGAAGCAATATTTATAATAAATTTTCAAAGTGACCCCCATTTTGAATAGAACACATTTGCAGCCTTTGACAGAAAGGACCTATTTACGTGTTGCAACTTCTCAATGGAAACTGTTTCAAAAGCACGTATTATACGTTGCCTCTTATCGTCTGCTGTATCTGGTATACAATATTTTTTATGTACCCCCATAGAAAAAATCAAGTTTTGACAAATCAGGCGATCTAGGTGGCCAACTAATGGGACCACCGCGGCCGATCCATCTAGCTTCGAATTCTTGATTCAAATAGTGTCGGACATCTAGAGCAAAATATGCTGGAGCACCGTCGTGCTGAAGCCACATATTTTCCCTTAGAACTTGAGGAACGTTTTGCAGAAGCTGAGGCAAGTCATATTGCAAGAAATTCAAATATTGCGCACCATTTAAATGTACATGAAAGAAATGTGGTCCAATTATAAAGTTGCCCATAATACCAGCCCCAACATTTATAGTCCATTGCCTCTGCTTATCAATCGCTCTTAATATTCTTGGGTTGTCTATTGCATAATGATGAAGATTATGACGGTTTGGGCTACCACTCTGGGTAAAGGTCGATTCGTCAGTAAATAATACCTTTTGGAAGAAAGTAGGTGTTATCGTTTCAATTTCTAATCCCCATTCGCAAAACGTCTCTAAATCAGGCCCCAACAGTTCTTGATGAAAGGAAATACTGCAGTGATATTTATTTTTTTTAATCTTGCTAACAGTAGATCGTGATACATTAGTTTTTGTTGATATTTTGGTCGAACTAGTAGAAGGCTTCTCAATTACTGATAACAAGACTTTCAATTTATCTTCGTCACTTGTCCCCTTTGTCCCTTCACGCTTTTCGTAACTTACATTTCCTGTTCTAATGAATCTTTCCTTAAGTCTTTCCAAACTTGTAACTGAAGGTTGTCTTCTGTCAGGATATCTTTGCGCATAAATTCATTTGGTTAACTGCGAAAAGAAATATAATTAATATTGTTCAAGGACGACTAGAAGATCTCGCAAAGGCAGCGCTTACACCTTCTGACGTATTTAGTTTGTTTATAACAGACTCATGCCTGGTTGCACCAACATCCGTTGTTAAGCTATGTTAGTTAACGCTATTTTAAGAGTTCATACGGATTAAATTTCTTTCTCGTTGCATCGACGAAAAGTTGACGTAGATTAGTTAACAGAGCGCTTGACAACGCAAGAATCTGAAGTCATTAAAATGTCTGACGTTTCATGCCGTTATTGGTTTGTGCATTTTAAGTAAAATTTATATTTGTGACCATTTATCATGGGAATTTCCAAACATATCTGCGTTTTATTAGGGTATATCATTATAGTAATTTGAAAACCATTTTTAAAATAAAGACATCTGGTACTTTAACAATGATTTCTTTGAAATGACATGTCTATGCATATTTTGTGTACAATTCCTTGAAACGAAGCCCCTTCGTTAATTACGATAAAATAACATTTTTAAATTCATATTTAATTTATTTGTAATTATCAAATTATATGTATGAATGTTATTTTATTCAAATGTTAGTATTGTGTCATAAGACATGAATCTACCTGTATATATTATCATATTGTTCGTAATAATTCATGTTATTCATTTATTTGTATATGGAAAAATACCGAATGACTACGTCATGCTCAGATTCGCGCGATTCACACCAGTCTCGTTTGCAAATTTTGTATTTTGAACTACTTTTTACCTAGGTACGTAGACGATTCGGACAATATAAAAGACCGGCTTCGGGCTTGTCTCGTTCACTTACTTTTCTGTTTCAAACTGCTCCGATCCTTCTCCCTTTCATAACCTTATTCAGCCTAGATGGCATGGAAAGGTTAAGGAAATCCGTTTAAGACCGTTTTGTTTCAGATCGTTGCATCGTGAGACGAACGCTCTGGGCCCCCTTGATCTTATTCAGCCTCGATGGCATGGAAAGATTAAGTAATTCCGTTTAAAACCTATCTTCCTACTCGATCCGACTATGATGTCGTGATCAAATGTCCTTTCTGAAAACCTGAGATTAATTTAAAATTACTATTTCAGAATTTTACAACCGTTAATTGCGATATAAATCTAAAAGATTCCGTACAAACCTGCACCGCGTATTTTTATTAAAGACTTTGTCTGCCGCAAATAAACAAACCAATACACGCGATATTTTATGTTATCCTTAAGAGAAACATAGTTTTATTATTATTTTACGTAATAAAATTCTCTCAATGAGCATGCCGTAGAACGGAAATAATTTTCAGTTAGATTATTAATTTGTTTACATGTATTAATTCAAGTTGACAGGAACATATCTTTTGTCTATTAAAAATAATAAAAATGTATTGGAACCTGTTGATCATATTTTAGGGTTATGTTTTACTAAATATTCGATCCTACGTTAATGTATAGTAAACAAAATTCTTTTGTCTGTATTAATTTGGTCATAATTCAAAGACATTAATAAAGACGATTTGAACATAAACAATTATGTATGTGTGTATATAAATGTGTGTAAATTTTGAAACCTTCTTGACAGATAAATAAATGCTATTTTAAAATAGGTTATCGTACGTGTTTTCAATGTTTTATTTTTCACCAGCCCGTTAGCAATGACTCCGTTAAGTGTGTAATTATTTAAATAAGCAATATAGGATATTAAAACAAGATACTCACTGTAATCTCCACTAGGCTATGTCGAAGAGCTTTTGTTTTCATTAACCTCCATTTCGAAGCACGAGCCCGCACAAACGTCAACTGTATTCGCTACCGACCGACCTGCGTTGCAGCGAGAGTTATTACCGACAGTGCTGCCGGAGCCATACGTTTGCCTTACCCGCATAAGCGAATGAAAAATACCCGCTTTTACCCGACATTTCAAATAGAAAGCGCCAAATTTAAAAGTGGTCTAAAATAATTCGAATGTAAGTAAGATCTTCAACCTCCCATATCTTTAATGCCTCTTTTTGTCGCCATTAAAGACGTTAGCGTTGCGGTGCCTAACGCATTTCTGTGGTCTGTTTTGATATTTTTCAAATCACTGAACATTCTTTCAACAAATGCGCTTGAAAAAGGCAGAATAAAAAGTAAGGAAAGCACTAATTTCATATTGGGGAAAAGAAGAACATCTGCAGCATTTTTCAATTCAAATACCATTTTCCAATAAACTTCACAACTTAGTTCACAATCTAAACCATACTCCATATGATATAAAAAAAAACATGCTGCTTCCATTCCATGTCCAAAATTAGAAGATTTGTAAATTCTTTATTTATTGGAAATCTTTGTACAATTTTTTGCAGCGATTTTATTTCATAGGATTGGACCGTTTTTGGTTCAAGAATTCTTAAAATGTTAAAAATTGGATCAGAAAAATCAAATCGCGTTTTAATGTCAGGGACAGACTACATAAAAATTTAAACAACTTTTGAGAAACTGGTCAATTTCAGTTTGGGATGCATAATTTTTCAACAATTCAAAAGATTCAGTGGCAGATATACCTAAATAAATTTTGCAAAGTGGCACAAACAAGCGAATATTTGTGTGGTCAACAGCAAAAACATTTTTCCCTTTCAAGTCACTCACATTAATAATTAAAGTGCTGCATAAATGCATCAACAATCTTTGTGTTTCGGGTTTCAATTTATGAATAAGTGGCGATTCTGATTGAAATATAGTAAAGGTTAAAATCTGTTACAAGTCCCAATGTATATGACATAAATTCTAAATAAATTTTCGTGAATTTTTTCAAAGAGTTTAACAAACCATTGGCTTTTCCAGATGCAGTTTTAACCACATCAAAAAAGTTACTTTGACATCATATGTTTTTGAATAGTATATAACAGTAATTGCACATTGTTTTATTGCACTCACGTCCGCCGTCTCGTCCATGACTAAGGAAAAAAACATCCAGGTTCCTTCAATATTTCAAACAGATTTTTGCGAAGTGTACAATCTTAAACTTTCCTTAACAAGACAAGTAGCTTTTGTTCTTTTAACAGACAGAAATAGAACAAACAAGCGAATATTTGTGTGGTCAACAGCTAAAACATTTTTCCCTTTCAAGTCACTGAAATTGATAAATTGCTGCATAAATGCTTCAACAATCTTTCTGTAGCGTTTAGATTTAATAGACAATAAAATACATATTGATATCTGATGTTGACTAAATCGAGTTAAGAAAAGGAAATTTTAATTGTTTTATGTGAAAATACCCGATTTTACCCGCTTCACAATTTTACCCGACAGTCTGATTAAAATACCCGCATTTCGGGTAAAATACCCGCAATTGGCAGCACTGATTACCGAGGGAAAGATTCCAAAGATTGGTGCGCACACGCCTGTAGGTATAGGCAACTTAAGGCGCTCGTGTTTGATCATATGAAGAACATCATCATTTGTTTTTTTTGAGAGTCATTGAAACTAGTCTTATAATTGTTTACGCGATTAATTATCGTGGTTAAATACGCGTAGCACATTATATCCTATCATAAAATATTAGGTAGGGAGTATATTGGGTGTTACCCAACCCCCTAATTTAGTAACATTAATGTTTACTTACGGGAAAAACCCCTAATATAAATAAACTAAAATTCAGGGTGCAAGAGGATTGTGTGTTAGAACAGTACATTCACTTACCTTGAAAATAATTATTAATCGCTTATGATTAATATTTAAGTTTCCTATGTCTAGTTGTTACCCTTGAAGTAGACAGTCGACGTTTTTGATATTTGTGACCCACCCTATATATCTAGCTCAGAGCTTGAGACTACTGAAAGATGTTATGCCCGTTTGCGCCACCCATTTTCTAATTAACAAGGCAAGGTCACTGTGGTTACTGTATTGCACAATAAAAATGGGAAAGTTTGCACTACACTAATATATAGGCCTATCTTCCAAGGAAAACACATAAGTTATCAGAACAATAACAATTTATTAACTAAAATAACAATGGTAAATGTGAAATATAAAATTCGGTATCGTAGAGATGTTATTATAAAATTGAAATATTTACGTCACAAAAATATTATAGCAAAGATATGATTATAATAATTATTAACTTTTGTTGTAGTTAGAAAGAAAACAAAACAATAGGATTTGACTTAACCAATAATCTAGTTGATTACGTTTGGTGCACCAATTAACTTAATAAAATTCATAAACTAAATATATATCTATAATTTACATTAAAAGCTACTCGATTAAAAATATCAAATAAAATAAATTGATAAGAGTATACAAGAAAAACGAAAATATAAACAATAAATATTTGAAAACAAGATATGATATATTTTAATGCTCGTCAAACACGTTGTTGTATATTTAATTTAGGTTCATAATTTAATGCTCGTAAAATAAATAATATTTGAAATTTTAAAGAAATCTACTTAAAATTCTATTAATGGGTTCAATAATTATAACTCAATGCTTTGATCGTTTTATCTACTACTTCATATGAATCTATAGTCTTCATAGGCAAATCAGATACCAACTAATGTCACGCATATACTACTAACACGTGATTTATAAAGTGTCTCTATTGGTCCAATCGTTCTAACATTTATTATATCATAACTGTCTATTTCTATAGTTGAAATAAATGTTATTTCATATTAATAAGCATGATTCTAAACTCTATTCTCACGTGGGTTTATATTCGAATAACTACAATATCCTAATATGCTGTTTTCGATCTAATGCAAAATGAATTAGATAAGTTTGGTTTGTTTAGTACAATAACCTAGAAAATTCAGTGACAAGTCAAACAGTGTATACGAAAAACATAATCATATATTTGTGAATCTCACAAGGATACATCTCAATAAATCAAAGGTAAGTAATTCCAAATCTATTACCAAATATAATACGTATGTTAAAAAATTGACTCTGTAAGTGTATTTGAACAAAATCTAAACAGATAAATGAAATTCAGTAATAATAAATATAGGATGAAATTGAATTTTAATATAATAGTATTTTGACATATAAACAATACTAATAGAAGTAACTTTTAAAACTGTGTTTGTTCCATGATGAATTTATAATCAAATGTCTTTATAAAAGCTAATTATAGCTATTTTCAATTAGAATAATAATAAATTTCTAAAAATAGATCAATGATTATCTGATCCATTGCTTGCAAGACTTATGGTTAATTCAAATAAATTATACAAAATATAACCTTATAATTTTCTTTCTTCAGAGCTCATTTGCTTCGTAATTCTTAGTGTGATCCGGAAAACTGATTCCTATCTTCAATCCTCGGCAATTATTATAAATAAATCCTCCCAAAATTGATGTAGAACTGCTTTCTGTTACACATAAAATTGGATCATCTTATTCTGGTTCCATACACAAATTAATATCTTTCTGCTCCAAATTAATTATTCGGTATGTCCATTCTCCATTTAAATTAGTACAATGTTTGTTATTAATTGTATTCTCTTCTTTTACATGTATTATGTAGCTATAATCTTCATCCGAAGTCCTCTATTCCTTGGCTGAATTTCCGGTAACAATATTCTTCAACTTTTAGTAAGTCACTTAATTTCACCTTTCTATTATAACTATTTTACAATTCTGTATACTTTTATATTGTATTTAAATACTAAAATAATGTTTTAGTAGAGAAAAATAAATTACTTTTCCTCTTTCAATGAAATTAAAAAATTCTCTCCTATTTGTTTTTTCAACAAAAATCTCCTAGGTTTTTCTCCAAATTGGTAACTAAGTTTTTACATCAAGTTAGTTTATCATTATAATACATAGTTATTTAACAAGTCAAATATACTTTGATATATCTTTCTCTTTCTAAAACACATATTTTAAATATGGCTATTCTCTACTTTCACAATTACATATCAAATAAATAAGACACTTATTTATAAATTTTCTCATTTACAGCAAATACATATGTCAACTTTAATCATGAATGTCATGAATTTCATACGAATATACACCTTTTATAATTCCAAATAAGTTGTTAATAACAACATTAATAACAGCTTAATATACCTATATAGATAAACACAAAAAAAGACTTGGTGTACGTGCTTTGTCGTACTCGACTATATTTTACATTAATATATACAAAGAAATTAGACAGTTTTAATTAATTTCACGGCACAACAAAAGGTGGATTACGTAAATACCTGGTACGTGAAATCGTATCACTTGCAAATTTCCGACGGATAGCCCCCCGCTTGTCGGCTAGGTCTGTATCTCGGGCTTGGATGGTGGGTAGCGGTGAGCAACTAACTCTCAGATCCGGATTACTTTCCGTAAATTGGAAGACACTACATGCTCCACAATTATTTATTTATAGAAAGAGGCAGATCGCACAACAGCGTATCCATAAACTTCTGGATATTTAGACCTCGATCTATCAGAGATATATATATTGTTACCGCAACCTAACGAACCATTAGACAAAGGGGACCGGTACTTGGCACTGTTTTACTACCACTTACTATGATATGAATGATATACGAATAAGGAATGCTGTACCAGTAATGAATAATTTTGGACGCGCTTCCTCTATTTGAAGACTCGGGCATGTAGAGGGGTATTTTTGAGGGAAATGGCGGCAGTAAGACGCTGTTGGATCACGCCACCCGAAAATGCCAAATACGCAATATTGTGAAATACGTAGTTCCATACAACAAACTATGAGAACTTTTAGATAACTTAGACCATAGGTTCCCAAAGTGGGCGATAACGCCCCCTTGTGGGCGCTGCAGGTCTAAAGGGGGGCCGTAAGAGACCCAGAAAAAATAAGGGGGCGTTGTGTAAAGGCTTAGGGGGCGATTTGTAATTTCATCTAGAATCTAGGAGGACTCTTAGACACCGACTGAGCTCTCGACTCTCGACTAGGGATGGGCGATAAACAACGATGTTCATTGAACATCGATATTTTAGGATCGATGTTCGATGTTTTTGCATCGATGTTTGCAATTTAGATTTATCGATAAACTATCGATGTTAGAAGAAATATAGTGAACATCGAACTTTTAAGCTTGACAAAATGTATTTGCACTAATCACAAAATAAAACAGCGTCCTCTGTTGACAAATACAAAAATGTTTCCAAATTAACAGCTCACATACAGGCTACGAGGATGTAAAATTGTCTACGAATAAAAGAAGTATTTAAATTTCACAGTGCTATATCATATAAATTCGAATATTTCATTTTAGGCTCTTTTAAATATTACTCAGTATAAATATTTAAATAATATATAATTAAATACATAAATTTATAGTACTTTTAATGTGCAGAATAAAAGTTAAATTATGTATGCATGCAGAATAAGTGAAGGAGGTAAACGTATTTTCATAGAAAAAGAAGGGAGATAGACATTACCGATGTATACTTCTTCGGGAAATTCCCTAGTGCGTACAATCATACACGACGATACACGTATTAAATGCAAGATGACACATCAGAAATATAAAACCATATCCATATGTATCTCGGTATTTGCCAGCGTAGTCAAAAAAAAATGCAAGACTATAAAATCCCAAATAAAAATTGTTCTCTTAAAAAGCTTTGATACACGTAAATGTATACAGCACGTGTCAATTTTCATTAGCCATAGGCGATTAATTCATGCAATACGTGACAACATGGCACCCCCTACTTTTCTCTTCAATGCGAGCGCGACCGATGATACAAGCTCACGATACAAGCTCAAGTTAACAGTAGCTGTTGGACTATTGACTTGGATGTTTGTACTGCGCTTAGAAATAATATTTACGCCTTGCAAGGATTTTTCTTTTTCCTTTCAGTAAATGCAGAGAATTATTAAGCATGACACAAACAAAAGCGTAATTCTAATAAAATTAAAAATAAGGTAAATAAAAAAGGATTATGAAAATAATAATAAACAACTAGATCGCGCCGGCCATTTGATGATGACGGATTTTATTGCAGACTATATCTCGGAACGTGTTCGCAGCTACACATTTAATGTAGAAGTGGCAAGATCGGGGAAAGTCGCTGTGATGTCGATTGTTGCCGGGAGATACACGTTGCCACGTATTATTTGTATACGTATAAATCGCATGTAAACATTGAATCCCTATAGCTAATGAAAATAGACACATACGGTATATTCTTTAAGTATCAGACGATTTAAGTCATGTGGTTGTTTCATGCGTAATTGCATAATATTGTTTTTTTATATAGTTTTTTTGAGTAGTTTCTAAAGTTAACTACATATTATAAATGTATATATTTCTTTTATTATTTTTTTTGAATAGTGATATCTTTTATATCATTTTGTTAAGGACGTAAATTAATTAAGTTATAATAAAGTTTTTGTTAAACTGCCAAAAAATAAATCTATAAATATAATTATCGATGTTTAAAAACATCGATGTTTGGTAGTCGATATTTTGCAACCATCGATGTTGATCAACGATGTTAACATCGATGTTTGATATCGATGTTTACCCACCGATGTCCCATCCCTACTCTCGACTACAGCTTGTGAACATCAACTAATATTAATTAAGAGATTGCTCAAACCAACTCGGTTCGATATTTCTCTCCGAGTAGTTCATATATCTGTCCTGTTTTATTGAATAAATAAAATAAAAAACATATCAATCGGTCGCTCCGTTTCGAAACGAAAAGAGACACAAACAAACAAATAAAAAGGCAACTGTATCAATCGGCTGGTTCATAGAATACTTGTTCTTATTTGTTGAGTACGATTGAGCGTCGAATGAGATAAACGAGTTTATGCATGTTTGTCTTATTCCTGTCGGTGCGTGCTGCTTATGCAATCCTATATAAACAACGTAATATTTATTTTATTTTCATTTGCGGTTTCGCGCGTAATAGATAAGCAGTACTTAAGTTCAACACTTATACTTACGTATTTCTCAAAACAAAACAATGTCGGAAGTAAAAAAGAAGAGACGGCAATACTGTGCGGAATATATTAAATTCGGATTCATTGAAAATCCTACAAACCCATCGTCGCCTTTGTGCCTTCTATGCCTAAAAACATTTTCGAATGAAGCAATGAAGCCTTCAAGACTTCAAGATCATTTGAATAAAATGCATCCAGATAAGAAAGACAAGAATGTAGCATATTTTCAAGACCTAGAGAAGAAGCATAATACTCGGCCAAGTGTAGCAAAACTCTTTTCGGCGGCTGCTAAGCAAGATGACGACGGACTTCGAGCTTCGTACAACATCTCTTTGTTAATTGCTCAAAAAGGCAAACCACACAACATCGGAGAAGTGTTAATTTTGCCAGCAATAAAGGAAGTAATAACTACTGTGCTTCATAAACCGGCCGCAGATATTATCGGAAAAATTCCTTTGAGTAATAATTCTGTGCAAAGACGAATTGATGAAATGGCCGGAAACATAGAAGAATCATTGTGCAATCATCTGAGGACTAGTCAATTCTCAATTCAGCTCGATGAGTCCACTTTACCAACTAATGAAGCATTGTTGCTGTCTTACGTGAGGTTTATTAAAGATGAGAAAATATGTGAAGAACTATTGTTTGCTAGAAATTTAGAGACCGATACAAAAGGCGAAACCATATTCAATACATTGGAAAAGTTTTGTGATGAGAAAGAGATTCCCTTGAAAAATATTATATCAGTTGCTACGGATGGCGCTCCGGCTATGACAGGGTGCCATAAAGGCTTCATAGCGTACGTAAAAAATAAAATTCCAGATGTCCTTGCTGTACATTGCGTTATTCATAGACAACATTTGGTTGCTAGAAATTTAAGTGAACGACTATTTCAATCACTGCAATATGTCATCAAAGCAGTCAATAAAATCCGTAACTGCTCTTTGAATGATAGATTATTTCATCAGCTTTGTGTTACTAATGACGAAGATTTCAACCGTTTGTTGTTTCATACCGAAGTTCGTTGGCTATCAAGAGGCAATTGTCTGACTCGATTTTACAACCTGTTTGACTCTGTGATAGAGTTTTTGGAAACTAAAGATACAGAATTGCGCAACAAGCTCATTACATCAAAAAATGATATAGCTTACATGACAGACCTGTATAAATTGTTCAACAACATGAATCTCCAACTGCAAGGCGATGAACTAAATTTAATTAACACAAAAAATGTCGTTGCTGCTTTCGCAGCCAAACTGCTTCTACACAAAAAGAATATGGGCAGACGTGAGTTTCATAATTTTCCGAATTTATCAGTATCCTGCAGTAACGACGACTTGTTTGCCTACTGCCAACATTTGGAAAAGCTCCACATTGACTTCACCGAACGATACCAGGATATTTTGAACTTGGAAATACCAGACTGGGTGTTGGATCCGTTTTCAAATGTCAACACAGCAATATCACCACATCTTGAAGAAGAACTTATAGAATTGACAACGAACGAGGAAATAAAAATCAAATTCAAAAATGGCTACCAAGAATTTTGGCTACAAAAACCGATCCCGCAATTGTACCCTGGATTGTGGTCAATCATTCAACGATTCTTGATAGCATTCCCATCGTCATATTTGTGTGAACGTGGATTTAGTGCTGTAGCAACGCTGCTTACTAAAAAGAGAAATCGTTTGCATGTTACCGAACGTGGTGACTTGCGGCTGTTCTTGAGTAAATTGGAACCTGATATCAACAAACTTATTAAACAGCATCAGATTCATCCTTCACATTAGTTTTTATATTAGAATCGATTATGTTTGTTTTATTTTGAATTTTGAATAAAAGATACTTTGTCTGAATACTATAAAGTTGCGTTTCAATAATCATTCTCATTGGCAGGTGTAGCCCGTAAAAGTTAACTTGAGACCTGAGCGCCGTTGTGTACTACCTACTACGCTCAGGTCTCAAGTTAACTCATTCATTCTAAACGAGACTTTTACTATAACCCATAGTAAAAGTCTCGTTTAGAATGAATGTTTAATCTCCGCTAATATAGCTCACAATAATTAATTTAATTTGAAGTTATAGTGGTTTTTGAGTAGGTGAAAAAATGGGGGCGCTAAAAAATAATTTATTCTCAAAGTGGGCAGTAGGCAAAATAAGTTTGGGAACCACTGACTTAGACGGACAAAAAATGCATACGTCGCCAATCTTATATTTGAACAAAGAGTCCTTCATAAACTAAATATTTTAAATCGAATATTATAAAACGGAATAATATATGCGACGCAGATTTTAATGTTGAGAATTTTAAGACGTAATTTACTTTAGAATTTAAAATATCATTTGAATTATTACTGATTTGAAAATATGTAACACGTGATAAACAGAGATAAGTGAATTAAATTTTGGCCGCGTCTTTCTAAATGTAACAAGGGTGTTTATATGAATTGCTAGGGATATGGAAATAAATAAGAGAAGAATTTTTAAATTTCGAAAATACGAGAGACGTGTTTTTTCAGAAAGAATTTAATTTCTGATATAAAACACTAATACATTTAATTATAGAAGATAAAAGTGTGTCTTGAGTGAACTACGTTTAACTACGAATAAATTAATATAATAAAGTGATAGTACTTACCAATTTGTACAAGATCCAGGTAGGGTTGCTGTTTTCCAAGCTCATCGGAGTTTTAAGGAGGCTGCTGAGTTACAAGAGTTTCAAAATTTCATAAAGGCTGTTGTAATCTACGAGATCCGGTAATTATAAGAGGTAGCTGATTCCAGAAGTACTGGTGTTTAAAAGAGGCAGATTTATCACAAGAGATCCGAAAATCCATAAAGGTTGGTGAATTTCACAAGTTCCGGTTGTATAGGAGAGGTTGCTGTGCACTAAGACATCCGGCATACTAATAATAGGACAATTTATTCCAAGCTTCGTGCAAGATCCTACACAGGATTATTGGTATCCTTACTTCAAGAGTTTGAACGAGATTGGAGTATAGAAACATCGAGGAAGCAGTATCCGTCTTAAAACATCACCAGGAAGTGGATTTAAACATATATGAAAGAAGAAAGCAATTAAGTATTACAAATTTTGAATATTATTGTTGACAGTACTATAAAAAGATTTATTTATATAAACTTTGGAAAAGAATTAATTATATACAACAAAATTCAGTATTTAAAGAAACTCTACTAAAAGATATTACAACTGTTACATGTATTTTGAACAACATAAGTTTTTAATTCTCTATTTTCCAGTAATGTGTCAAGGACATGAATTCTTGTCACTTGTATGAGAATTTATGAAATAATCTAGTAATTACATAATTTTGAACACATATTAAAATAGTATTATAATTTAAATTGAGAAAGAAAGTAATAGAAAGTATTACCTAATTTTGAATATCAAAAATAAATATTATCAGAGCACTTACCTGAACTAATTAGTTGTTAATGGTTACTATACACCTCAGAATAAATATTTCCTTAGCGTCAAATCTCAAGTTTCGGAATTATAAAGTATTGTTAGTAATTGTCTGTCGTAAAAGTATGTCCAATATTTCACAAGCATGAATTTTGAATATAAACGAAGTATTCAGTAGAAGAGTATCGTTTTATTTTATAATAACAAAAATTGAAAACCAGAGAATATTATCGTAGATTCTAACCTGAAATAAATAAATGTCATGGTAATAATTATATAGAGAAATTACATATTGATAATTATCTTACCAAAAAGAGTTTTTTATATGTTGTTAGTGGTAATAACTAGAGAGCGGAATCGAGCGAGCTAAACTACCATGGAGCCACAACCGTGAAAAGAAATAATGTAAACAACTGCGTGTTGTTTAAATTATATCTGAATAGCACTAATTCATAGGGCGAACTGAACATCTGTTTACTCCAGAGAATCAGAGAAAAAACTGCCATAAAATAAGGAATTTTATGAATAAAATCCTTTCTTCATCGGCGTAGGTACAAGGGTGGCGAGTTTTTAAAATTTATTATATTTACCTTATATTTCGCAATATAATATGTATGTTTCAATAACATACGCGTACATTTTTAGTTATCATTTATTTAGATCTAGAAAGTTGTTTATGTTACTTTTTCTGAGATAAAAATTAATTGTCAGTGATTCCGAAATTTATTGCAAAGTCTGTAAAATATCGTCACTTAGTTTTGCTAAAACATACACAGACATAGTTTTCATGCAGAGAATTTCGATAGTTTACAAAATTTCGTTACATGTTTAAATGACGATGCTCGAAGTATTTCTGAGTGCAAGGAACACAAATCCCAAATTTAAAAAATCAGTTGTTATTCCTTCAGGAACACTTTGGAAATTTGCCTAAACTAATGACATATTTTGAAAATCGAATCTCAAATTAAAAAATGAGGTGTGGCCACCACACGACTTTCTTATACGTATGAGCGTTTCAAACTACACTATATTTTTTTTTACACAAAAATTATTCAAAATCCTATTCTAAGTACATACTTCTGTTCTCTTAATAAATCGCTATAGAATGCATATTTAGCAAGATATTCGAAGATTACGTAAATACCTGGTACGTGAAATCGTATCACTTGCAAAGTTCCGACGGATGGCCCCCCGCTTGTCGGCTCAGTCCGTATCTCGGGCTTGGATGGTGGGTAGCGGTGAGCAACTAACTCTCAGATCCGGATTACTTTCCGTAAATTGGAAGACACTATATGCTCCACAATTATTTATTTATAAAAAAATTAAAAAATGAGGTGTGGCCACCACACGACTTTCTTATACGTATGAGCGTTTCAAACTATACTATATTTTTTTTTACACAAAAATTATTCAAAATCCTATTCTAAGTACATACTTCTGTTCTCTTAATAAATCGCTATAGAATGCATACTTAGCAAGATATTCGAAGATAGGACTAC
This sequence comes from Amphimallon solstitiale, assembly GCA_963170755.1. Classification (NCBI taxonomy): domain Eukaryota; kingdom Metazoa; phylum Arthropoda; class Insecta; order Coleoptera; family Scarabaeidae; genus Amphimallon; species Amphimallon solstitiale. The sequence continues at coordinate 40,113,029 of OY720685.1, read as the reverse complement.
TCCCTAAGAGTAAAAGTGTTACTTCCGGTCCAAATTTTGAAATTTTATATATTCAAAAAATATTGCAAATCTAGCACTAAATACTTTTGTATTCTTGATAAATACATATAGAATGCATAATTTACGACATATTCGCAAAAAATCGCTATTCGATAAGAGTAAGTGGTAATTTCGGTATGAATTTTGAAATTGTTTTTATGCAAAAGATACTGAAAATTATGTTTTAAATACTTTTATACTCGTAACGTACTTGCCTAAAAAGCATGAGTTGCGAAATATTCGCAAAAAACTGATTTTCGATAAGAGTAAGAGACCTACTTCCGGTAGGAATTTTGAAAAACTTTTTAAATAAAATTGTTCTCAATTTTAATTTCAAGTACATATGAATTCTTTATAAATTTGTTTAAATTTAGTAGTTGACGAAATATTGGCAAAATTTAATTTTTTCACTGAAGTAAACTGCTACTTCCGGTCTACCGATGTTACTGAAAAACTACTCAGATCTCAAGAGGGAGGTTAGACATGTAAATACAAAATTTGGAATTGATATTTACAGCGGTTATCGTGGTCACATAGAGACACATGGACATTTTTTAAAAACATCTTTTTCGGTATCAGGGGATTTCAAAATGTGGACATCTGCAAAAATCTTGAAGTCGAAAATTTCACATTACTTCCTTATACTACGTATAAGAAAGTAAAAATGGATTAACCACATTAGATGCGGCTATTAATAATTCCAAGTGACTTAGACGCAGTTTTTAATAGAAATCCAGGTTTAATAACATTGCGGCAATTGTGTATGCTAAATGCGGTGAAATAAAAGAATATTTCCATTACGTAAATATAACCAGTTGCGATGTAGAAAAGACGTTTTCTATCTACAAGGATGTACTTAATTCAAAGAGAACAAGTCTTACAGAAGAGAAAATGAACAAATAGTAGGGTATTTTGTATTTTATAATCACCAGCCACTTGTTATTCAATTATATAAATAAAATTAAAACCTCTTTAAAAATACAACATTTCAATAGCGTGCCCATGGGCGATGAGTCATGACTCGCTCGATTCCGCTCCCTAGTAATAACTGAGTCATTAAAATAACCACTTTGTGTAAAGCATTTCACAACTTACAAGAAAGCAATTGGATGAATTAAATACAAATTTACGCATTTGTATTCATATGCACATCTGTTATAGGGTCTAGTAGTGCCATCTTTATGACAAATAATACACTTATTTGATGGTTTAGATAATTCGCGAGGACAGTACCGTAATAAGTTTCTTCTGAATTTAGGAAATATGTATTTAAGTAAAAAAGTAAGATTTGAGGGCTTATTAAAATACAAAAGTTAGGAATTGAAGTAATAATTGATTATACAAGAGTAAGGAAGAATTAATAAATAAATTATTTACATTTTGAGCAAGTATTTGAAAACAAAGCTAGTCGGGTATTAAAATAAAGTACAAATAATAAATTGAATATTATAAAAATAAGTGACGTGATGATTGGTAAATCACATACAAGGGTCACTCAATAAATCAATGTAATTATACATTTCAGATCGAGGGTATTGTTACATTTTATGGCTGGTCTAACGGGTGGCATTTAACATATAATGAGTAAATGTTAATGTTGAGGGTGGAATTTACTTGAATGTAATTATATACTTTTTACACAAGTTATACTTATTACATTTTATGGCGCAAATTCCACCCTCAACATTAACATTTACTCATTATATGTTAAATGCCACACGTTGGGCCAGCCATAAAATGCTATAATATCCTCGATCTGAAGTGTATAACTACATTGATTTATTGAGTGACCCTTGTATGTGATTTACCAATAATCACGTCACTTATTTTGATAATATTCAATTTACTATTTGTACTTTATTTTAATACCCGACTAGCTTTGTTTTAACATACTTGCTCAAAATGTAAATAATATATTTATTAATTCTTCTTTACTGTTGTATAATCAATTATTACTTCAATTCTTAACTTTTGTATTTTAATAAGCCCTCAAATCTTACTTTTTTTACTTACATAAATATTTCCTAAATTCTGAAGAAACTTATTACGGTACTGTCCTCGAGAATTATCTAAACCATCAAATAAGTGTATTATTTGTCATAAAGATGGCATTACTAGACCCTATAACAGATGTGTACATGAATACAAATGCATAAATTTGTATTTATTTCATACAATTGCTTTCTTGTAAGTTGTAAAATGCTTTACACAAGTGTTTATTTTAATGACTCAGTTATTACCACTAACAACATATAAAAAGCTCTTTTCGGTAAGAAAACTATCAATATGTAGTTTCTCTATATAATTATTACCATGACATTTATTTATTTCAGGTTAGAATCTACGATGATATTTTCTGGTTTTCAATTTTATTATTATAAAATAAAACGATATTCTTCTACTGAATACTTCGTTTATATTTAAAATTCATGCTTGTGAAATACTGGACACACAATTGTTAACAATACTTTATAATTCGGAAACTTGATATTTGACGTTAAGGAAATATTTATTATGAGGTGTAAAGTAACCATTAACAACTAATTAGTTCAGGTAAGTGCTCTGATAATATTTATTTTTGATATTCAAAATTAGGTAATACTTTCTATTACTTTCTTGCTCAATTTAATTTATAATACTATTTTAATATGTGTTCAAAATTATGTAATTACTAGGTTATTCCATAAATTCTTATACAAGTGACAAGCATTCATGTCCTTGACACATTATTGAAAAATAGAAAATTAAAAACTTATGTTGTTCAAAATACAGGTGTAACAGATGTAATATCTTCTAGTACAGTTTGTTTAAATACTGAATTTTGTTGTATATAATTAATTCTTTTCCAAAGTTTATATAAATAAATCTTTGTATAATACTGTAACGTTTTCGGGTTCCAATAAACAACTCGTGCAATTATTTATTTAAAAGTCTGTATATTTATATACTTAAAATTATATAACAATATAAAAATATATAACTAAAGTATCACACTTGAACTACTATTAATAAATTAAAATTAACACTTGTATTTATTTATATCTATTACTAATATCTCTCTCCGTATTTATGTAACACTTCTATTTATATAAGACGGCATTACTTATTTATTTCTTTGGCTACCACTATTTATTTCTTCGCACTCGAGACTACTTAAGGACGTCTTACTCCCGAATTATTCCGCAATTACTCATCCCGCAATGAATGAATCCATCGGTGACCCAGTCGCCTTAAATACACATGCGAAGATTACTAGAGCATTCGTGTAAAACTCCATCCTTTTCTCGATGTTTAAAGAACATTCCATAGACATTTATGACTCACTGTTTTACTTGCATTTCGTTTTTATACGCCGTGCCGAGATGATTTATGGTGGTGTGTAAATAAGAGCGTTTTTATACGTCGCCCGGTCTGCCTCTTTTTTTTGCGTGTGACAATTTCGTTTTTATCGCGCCGAGAGATCTGATTCTTTTATTTAATGTAAACTCATTTCGTTTCATTGCCCCCTTCTTAAAAACTGCGTTTCGTCCCGAAACACACTATTCCATGTTCTTGTCGCTGGCGGATGACGAAATCCACACCGGAACCCACGGGTGTACCCAGCCGTGTGTGGAAATGGCAATCCACCGTCCCAGGCTGCACAACGGGCTGATTGGGCCGACAGCCGCACACGACCATTTCCATACCAGCACGCCGAAACACCACCTCTAGCATGTTTCCTGCGATTTTCCACTCCAAACGGTCTAATCCGCAGCCCAGCCTCGGAATTGCCAGTCTCCCCACATTTTGCTCGAGTGTACGTCCTCGTAAATCGACAAGGGATTCCCATAAGCTGGCTCTAGGTTTTCCGGCAATTTGTCGCACATTCGCCACTTCACCGCTGTCACGTCCATGGTATGGGGCAATTGGTTGAAACACACCACCCCTGGCTCACTATGAGGTGTTAGTCTCATGCGACAAACCACGTCATCTATTTGCTCTAGTATTTCGCATGGTCCCTCCCAGTATTGTTGGAGCTTTGGGGACAACCTCGGCGACGTTGAGTATTTTACAACCAAATAAGGTCCTCTTCTCGGTAACCATCTCTCTCGGCTTGCACGTGGTAACGATTCTTCGTCCTGTCGCCGGCATCCTGAGTGTGATGGCGTACTCGCTAGTGGGCATCCTCCAACCTTCGTCTGGATCCGCTGACGTAGTCTTCTCCATTTGGGTTCCCCACAACACACTTGAGTAGATCATCCTCTACCGTCAGAGAGTCTCATTGAGCCCAGTAGGATTCCAGTCTATGAGAGCGAGGAGCCACTTCTTGACAAGCCGGTCCGCGACCAGTACCTTTCCAAGCCATCAATGAACCAAGATCCTCATCAGTTTCTTGACCGATCCGCAAATTGTCAGGTTGCCGCTGATCGTCAACCACGGTAGTTCTAAATGTGTTGGCCGATTTTTCTTCTAGTTAGTTGTTATGCCTGCAGTCTTCTTGCAACAGCATCAGCGTTTTGATGTTGCACAGATGCAATTCGCTCTATTGATTTTGAGGCTCTACGATACTGGGTCGACGATTGCCTCTTCTCATCGACCTGTTTCAGTTTTTTGCTGCTCCGCTATGGTTTTCTTGGGCTTCTTCCCGCATTTACTATGCGCATGGCCCATTTCCGTTTCCATTTCCATTTCCAATTCCAGCATCGCAGCGTTCTTCTCTTAGGTTGCACCTGATTCACCAATCGTCGGACTATCTGTTCCAGGTGTGCATGCCCATACTTCATCTCAAGACGCTTGATTAATTGAGGGTAGTCTTGACACTCTTCTGGAAGTAAGGTCTGTAGAACATCACTGACCTGTCCTCCTAATGACACAATCAGGGCAGTAGCTTTCTTCGGGGACATCCACCCATTTGCTCTTGCAGCGCCTTCGAATTGTTTCCGGTACGTCATCCATGACGTCTTTCCATCGAAGGTGGGAGGTTTTACCTTTGCCTTCGCTGTTCGGGCAATCTCCAGGCTTCCGCCCGAGATGTCATGGGGACCGCAGTCGTTCATCGCTGGCAACTGAAGCTGAACCCCAAACTCGTCCCCTATTCCGAACACGCGCTCCTCAACTTTCTGTTCTACGGCTTCGATGGCCTCCGAAAATTCCTGTCTCCCATTCGATGAATTCTTTTGAATGTCTTCCTTAAAAGTAGTCTCGAGTTGTTTTGAATTACTTGCAATTTCATTTCTTAAAGCTTTTGAATTATTTGCAATTTCATCATTTAGAGTCTTGAAATGTTTTACAACATCTTTTAGAGTCTTCATATTACTCTCAAAATGTGTTGCCATTTCAGTTAACATCTCATCTTTTAACGTCTCCATTAAGCTTAGATCAGCCTGTACTTGAAACAAATATTTCTCGGGATCCTTACCTTCATTTATTAAAAGGTCACGAAGCCGATCCTGGAGAATTGTTTTTTTCCAGACGTATCTGCGTCTCTTTCTTCCAATTCTGCCCTTAACTCGGAGACCTTTAATTCTTCCAAACGTTTGGTAGCCATTTATTTATTTATTTATTTGCACTTATGTTTATCCCACACTGACACCAATTGTAACGTTTTCGGGTTCCAAGAAACAACTCGTGCAATTATTTATTTAAAACAGTCTGTATATTTATATACTTAAAATTATATAACAATATAAAAATATATAACTAAAGTATCACACTTGAACTACTATTAATAAATTAAAATTAACACTTGTATTTATTTATATCTATTACTAATATCTCTGTCCGTATTTATGTAACACTTCTATTTATATAAGACGGCACTACTTATTTATTTCTTTGGCTACCACTATTTATTTCTTCGCACTCGAGACTACTTAAGGACGTCTTACTCCCGAATTATTCCGCAATTACTCATCTCGAAATGAATGAATCCATCGGTGACCTAGTCGCCTTATATACACATGCGAAGATTACTAGAGCATTCGTGTAAAACTCCATCCTTTTCTCGATGTTTAAAGAACATTCCATAGACATTCATGACTCACTGTTTTACTTGCATTTCGTTTTTATACGCCGCGCCGAGATGATTTATGGTGGTGTGTAAATAAGAGCGTTTTTATACGTCGCCCGGTCTGCCTCTTTTTTTTGCGCGTGATAATTTCGTTTTTATCGCGCCGAGAGATCTGATTCTTTTATTTAGTGTAAACTCATTTCGTTACAATACTGTCAAAAATAATATTCAAAATTTGTAATACTTAATTGCTTTCTTCCTTCAGATGTGTTTAAATCCACTTCCTGGTGATGTTTTAAGACGAATACTGCTTCCTCGATGTTTCTAAACTCAAATCTCGTTCATACTCTTGAAGAAAGAATACTAATTATCCTGTATAGGATCTTGCTCGACGCTTGGAATAAATTGTCCTTTTGTTGGAATGCCGGATCTCTTAGTGCACAGCAACCTCTCCTATATAACCGGAACTCGTGAAATTCACCAACCTTTATGGATTTTCGGATCTCTTGTGATATATCTGCCTCTTTTGAACACCAGTACTTCTGGAATCAGCTACCTCTTATAATTACCGGATCACGTAGATTACAACAGCCTTTATGGAATTTTGAAACTCTTGTAACTCAGCAGCCTCCTGTAAACTCCGATGAGCTTGAAAAACAGCAACCCTATTCCGGATGTACCTCAATCTTGTACAAATTGGTAAGTACTATCACTTTATTATATTAATTTATTCGTAGTTAAACGTAGTTCACTCAGGATACACTTTTATCTTCTATAATTAAATGTATTAGTGTTTTATATCAGAAATTAACTTCTTTCTGAAAAAACACGTCTCGCGCATTTTCGAATTTTAAAAATTCTTTTCTTATTTATTTCCGTATCCCTGGCAATTCATATATAATTTCTTTTAGCCAATCAACGTTTTGCAACAGTATTTGAAATTAACAATACAGCTTTTAAATTCTCTAACATACCAAAAATACTTCTTTAAATTACATTATCTGGTAATCTAAATTCTTTTTATAATTTTAAACACCCTTCCTAGCATATTCATGTACTAATACCCATTTCTATTCAATATCTCATACAAAATGTCAAATAATGACAGATCCTGTATTTAAATTATTCCCGGGAACTTATCAACATTAAAATCTATACACTTTTCAAAATTAGACTCTAAATATTCTTATCACCTCATTAACGTCAATTACGCAAGTTTTTACAAATTCATAATACATTTTACAAAATAACAACTAATATTCAACTCTCTTCTTTCCAGAATATTGTGAACTTCTAAGAAAAATGAACATGGACAAACCTTCCTATATACAGGTGGTTTAGAATAGTATTCTCCCATATAAGTACTTGTTATAATAAATATTACGCTTTTGCTAGTAACTTAATAAACTTTTTATCCCATAATAATAAATTTTCCTCCATTTAGTTAATTAAACTTGGCAAGAATCATAACATTCAATAAAATATTGTTAACGTATGTCTTCATACTATAACAATATATATATATATTTCAAAAATACACCAGTTTTCTTTTAGATAATATATGTGATTTTGATATCACAGCACCAGTTGTTGTTCTTGAAGGAATTGAACCTATAACAAAACCAGCCAAGGTAGCATCTGGAAGTGAAGCGGTAATGGAACCTCCCTCGACAAACAATTCCACAGCATTTGTAGATGGAAGCCCATATATCTAAACATAAATGCCTCCTAAAAAGAAAAGAAAATTAAATGATATAATATATGATTGTGTTGAAAATTTCACAAAACAAAAATCTTGCAAACAAAATGCTGTAGAGAAAAAAATAATAATGAAATTGAAATATGTACTAAATTACATGAATTTCAATTGATGCGAGAAAGAAAAATTAGAACAAGAAAGGTTAAAAGGTCAACAGGAAGTTATCAAACTAGAATATGAAAAATTAAAATTAGAAATTTTGCAAAAGTCAGTTTTGAATTCAAATAATTAAGAAATTGAATAATGTACTCATATCAATATATTATATTTATGCACGTACCTTAAATAACTTCTTTTAATCTGTAAAAAGTTGGTGAATTATTGCCGCTTTTGCTGGGATATTATTTTCTTCAGCAATCAAAATGTTTACTGCATCATTGTCAACATCAATTCCATGAGGAACAGTATCATTAAAATCAATTGCTAAATTGTGTAACACAGCGGTAGCAACAATAAAAGGTAGAACTTTTTCAGGTTTCGAGGCATTTGAATAAAATTTATTGATTTAGATGCTATTTTTGTTGTGTTTCGGGTTATTATTCTGGACACTGTCGATTTATGAAAATTTATATGATCACCTATTACTTGTTGGAAAGTGCCAGTTGCAAAGAATCGCAATGTTAATAACAACTGTGTAATTGGCTGTATAGGATGATTTCTGTTGTTGTTATATCCAAAATCATTCAAATGAGATATTGTAATCATTTCTTGGACTATTTCTTTCGAAAACCTATACCTTATTTTAAAGTCAACATCGTCGAAATTTTCCATGGGGTTATTTCTTTTTCGATACAGTGTTGGTCTTGGCAGCATATTTATTAAATCTAGTAATTCTTCGTCAGATGATGATGATGATGATGACGATGATGTAATATTTGTATTATCACTATCACTAGACATGATTATTATAATTATTTACAGTACGACGCACGATAAACAAAAACACGAACGTCCAATGTTACTTTACAAGAAATTTTTAGGTTAACATTAACTTTAATCGACCTCTAAAGTCGAATTTGTTAACCCATGTTAGGTAATTCGCTGTTAGGACAAATCGCGGTTGGTGCAACGAAAATACACCTAACCGAACATTTGCTAATCAAGATTAACTAATACTAATTTAACAGAGGGGCAACCGGGCATCAATGATCGATACTATCGTCAAACATACCGTCATATCAAGTTTCTAGGAAAGAAGATGGTATTGAAATGGAAAATCTATGTCTCAACTTAATACATGTATTATAACCTAACGGTTTTGAAAATTATTTTGGAACTGACATTGATTGTCATTAATGAATGTGTTAGAACTGCTGAAAGCAAGTTTGAACATAGAGTTTGAATAAATTCAAATATGGTTTACAATACAGTGCAAAAAACGTACATGATTGAAGCCTATTTTCGAACTGGAGTGCGAATTGATGGAATTTGGGTGTACAGCCGGCGTGCATGTTTCGATTTCAGAGAACACTTCCCAGAGTTGGATGTATTTCTCAAAATTTTTTATAATTGCCTTTCCAATTATGTTGAGCACGTCCAGTAAACCCAAACGGCGGGTTCCTTGCATGTTCTATGGTATGCTCAATATATGTAGGATAAATGAATGTGGCTTATATTGCCATAATGACAGGTTAGTATTCAATAACCTTGTTTATGAGTATTTAAATCTGTCGGAATAATTAAATTAATCTTTGGCCTTTGAAGAAGTGACTAGGTATAAATTAAGTTTAGAACTAAATTATTAGCCACCAGTGCATGCAGATGTTGTTTTTGTTTTACTTGTATGAGGTAATTTTTTATCTAGCTTATACAGTTACTTCTTTTAGATGAACTTCGCCGTTCTCGAGAACAGAGCAGCTTTCAAGGAATCATAACCCGGCTGTTTACACAATGCAGTCCAAATAATTTTCTTGCACGTCTTTTTCCCTAAAGGTTATATTAGCAAAACTGAATGTATTCAGACGAGTCTCACTTTTGATTAATACAACCAGGAGGTATAGATGACTCTTGAGGAAGATGGAATAGAGAGACAGAAAAACAGCTTCAGTACTCGTTCACTTTTTACTGCTCATGACTGTACAATGTGATATTTAAATTATAACCAAACTTTCAAGTGCTTCAAATCAATGTTTACCTCAATTCTTATATGTGTCAGCAAGCTAATAATAAACTGTTTGGTAAGATAAGGTCGTTTCTGTTTCACTCCTCTTATGTAAAATCATATAAAAACCAATCATACCTGGCATTCCTCTCACAGCAGAAAGCCATATGATGTTCCAAGTATTCTGTCAGGTCCAAGTGGACTTTGCAAAACGGGCACTGCGTGAGTTCTGGAATTCTGTCTCTTTATATTCCTTCATTGTTCGATATAATTTGACTTTGCCAACCCTAAAATACATATTTATAATATATTGCTATTGTAGTAATACTTATACCTCACTTAGTGTTCTGGAGATGTTTATTACCATTTCTGTTGTTCCCATTCTGGGAATTTGTACCGTTAACATTTTATACATATTTAAAACGGTTTGTTTTTCGTGATGTGTTAGATGTCCTAATCAATCACGGTGTTTGGGCGGCGAGAATAACGCTTTGCTGGGACATGGCAGATCACTCATGTTCAAAAGGACATATTTTATTTAATAACAGTTAAATGTGATATATCAGAGCAAAAATGTAAAAAAGCAAAATCGTAGGTTATAAACATAAAATGGCGGAATGGGCGTATTTATTTTTGGGTATTAAACTTGCCTGCGCAAGAACCAATAAAATCTCAGAAGAAAATGTACCATTTTGGCGCGATATTTGAATCACTTCTTCTTATTCTGAGACAGGGTATAGATGTCTGAGTGGTTTTCATCGCATAATAGTAGATTTCAACTGACACACGATTCGGTTGTTTTTAACGTACAGGTATCTATACTTATTTAAGACCGCCCGCACCCTTTACTAACCGCTAGTAAGACTCCATATTCAACCGATTACTGCAATTATGCGCCCGTTAACTATGCAACACGCTTGTTTTCTCGTAATCCTATTGCACGAGCTATCTGTTATACTTGTCTGTGATACAAGTGCGGCGGTCATCTTCTACTCGTTAGAATTTTATGATAAAGATATAAGGTTAGTAATTCTTTTCTTAGCATTCTGAGCTTTCTGTATTCGCAGGCCTGTGGCATTGTCAAGACAGGCATGAATATCTCCGAACAGACGATATTCCTTCAAATGCTTAACATTTATATGTTCTTCTAAATTACTTTTTTGTTTGTTTCACATTCGCATAAGTCGCATTAGTAACTGAACTGCTTCAAATGATTACTTTTTATATGTACTTTTAAATTACATTTCTTGTTTGTTCCATATTCACACGAATCACATTTATAATCAAATTCTTCCAAATGTTTACTTTTTGCATGTCTTACAAAATTACATTTGTCGTTTGTTCTATATTCACATGAGTCACATTTAAAACAATATTCCTTTAAATGTTTGCTTTTTATATGTATTACTAAATTACATTTGTCGTTTGTTCCATATCCGCATGAATCACATTTAAAACAATATTCCTTCAAATGTCTACTTTCCATATGCATTTTTAAATTGCTTTTGAAGTTTGTTCCATATTTGCAAGAGTCACATTTAAAATCGAATTCTTTCAAATGTTTACTTTTTATATGTAATTCTAAATTATTTTTGATATTTGTTCTATATTCGCACGAATCACAATTAAAATTGAATTCCTTCAAATGTTTACTTTTTATATGTAAATCTAAATTATGTTTGACGTTTGTTCTATATTCGCACGAATCACAATTAAAATCGAATTTCTTCAGATGTTTCCCTTTTGTATGCTCTTTTAGACTACGTTTGTTGTTAGTTCCATATTCGCATAAATCACATTTAAAATATAATTCCTTCAAATGTTTCCTTTTTGTATGCACTTCGAAATTACTTTTGAGGTTTGTCCTATATCCGCAGGAGTCACATTTAAAACGATATTCCTTCAGATGTTGACTTTTTATATGTCTTACAAAATTACATTTGTCGTTTGTTCTATATTCGCATGAGTCACATTTAAAACAATTTTCTTTTAAATGTTTGCTTTTTATATGTATTACTAAATTACATTTGTCGTTTGTTCCATATCCGCATGAATCACATTTAAAACAATATTCCTTCAAATGTCTACTTTCCATATGTATTTTTAAATTGCTTTTGTAGTTTGTTCCATATTCGCAAGAGTCACATTTAAAATCGAATTCTTTCAAATGATTACTTTTTATATGTAATTCTAAATTATTTTTTATGTTTGTTCTATATTCGCACGAATCACAATTAAAATTGAATTCCTTCAAATGTTTACTTTTTATATGTAATTCTAAATTATTTTTCATGTTTCTTCTATATTCGCACGAATCACAATTAAAATTGAATTCCTTCAAATGTTTACTTTTTATATGTAATTCTAAATTATGTTTGACGTTTGTTCTATATTCGCACGAATCACAATTAAAATCGAATTTCTTCAGATGTTTCCCTTTTGTATGCTCTTTTAAACTACTTTTGTTGTTAGTTCCATATTCGCATGAGTCACATTTATAATCATACTTCTTCAAATGTTTTCTTTTCATATGTACTTCTAAATTACTTTCGAGGTTTGTTCTATATTCGCGTGAGTCATATTTAAAGTTGAATTCCTTCAAATGTGTGTAAACAGAAATATTTTGTATGATGTAGTTGGTAGTAGTGTACAACTAGAGAGTTGAATAAAAGATGGCGACTTGACAACTATATATTTTGTTTTAATGTAATATAATAGTGATTTATATTCATTTATATTAACAACCCAGTGAGGCTTGCAGTTCAGGTGTGGGGTAAAGCCACGGTATAGCCTAGGGTTAGGTCGGATGTGACTAGGCGGCTCTTGTGGTACTGCCGGAGATAGTTTTACGGTTTTTTGGGTAGAGTCGGTATAGTCGTAGAAGCTACCAAGATGGAAGGAATAAGCGATACAAATGCAGAGTTGGGACAGAGTGCATCAGCAAATACAGAGAGTAGCCAGATAACTGTCCAGGAAATAGTGCAGATAGTTGTGGCTGCTTTGCGCGAGCAGGCCACAAATAGATTGTCTAAGTCGGAAATAGCTGCAATGATACCGGAATTTGAAGCTGGTGTCGAGGGGGATGTATCAACATGGTTCCAGAGAATAGAGATGATTAAGCAGTCACATAATGTGGGTGACAAGGTAATAATGCCAATCCTTATCAGCAAGTTTAAGGGTGTTGCATTATCATGGTTTTATTCCAAACCAGAATATGTGTCTTTTACATATGCAGAACTTAAAGATAAAGTTACTGCAATGGTTGGTTGTAGAGAAAATCGCATAGTATTAATGCGTAAATTTGATAATAGAAAATGGAAAAGGAATGAACCTTTCTTCAATTATTACCAGGACAAAGTAATGTTAGGTAATAAACTAGATATGTGTGAAAGCGATTTAATTTCCTATATTATTGATGGTTTTGACAATGGAATTTTGCAAGCACAGGCAAGAATGGCACGGTTTACATCTCTGTCGGATCTATTGGATGTGATGAAAAACTTGTCAAGCAATGAGCGACATTGTGCTAGGTCAAGCACAATTTCCCGTTCAAATGTTGTTCCTGAACCCAGTGCTTCAAAGAAGATTGTGAAGTGTTTTAATTGTAGGGAGGAAGGTCATTATGCATCTGCGTGCCAGCAGGCTAAGAAGAAGCTATGTTTTGGATGCAATGAGGAGGGACATTTCAAGAGTGATTGCCCGAAGAAGAGAACAAACCAGCGTGAACCTGATAGTACAACTTTATTGGTGGAGCAAGAACCGAAAATTCCGCCTGCCTACCAGGTGCCTATTAGTTTTAATTTTGGTAATGGGGAATTCAAATTATTTGCTATTCTCGATAGTGGTAGTGGGATATCATTAATTAAAGACAAATATGTTCCTGGCAATCATATGAGACCATATTTGTGTCCGATTGGTTTTACTGGTATTAACAGTTCAAAGCTGAATGTTTTGGGTCTGTATACACATGATGTTAAAATTAATGATATTTCTGTACCTATTACTTTTCATGTTGTTAGTAATAATTCGCTGAGTTATGACTGTCTACTAGGCAGAGATTTTATTTCTAGTTCATTAATTAATGTTGAGTTTAATGGCAATAGTGTTATTGTTGAGAATGTAATTAGTTCTGAGATTGTAAATGAATTATTGTTTATTGATCTGCATGATAATGATGTTTGTGGTTCAAAACTAAATATTGGTAGTACTAGTTTTAAAGAGAGATTGAAATTTATTAATATGTTTAACTTAAATTATGTTGAGCCTAAGCGTGGTGACAGTATTGATTCAGATTTTGTTGCGAATATTAGAGTTGAACAGAATCACAATCCTTTCTTTTATAGACCACGTCGATTATCTTTTGTTGATAAAAATACTGTTAATGAAATTATTAATGATTTGTTGGGTAGGGGCATTATTAGGAAAAGTTCATCACCTTATGCTTCGCCCATAGTTTTGGTGAATAAGAAAAATGGAACTAAACGTTTGTGTGTAGATTTTCGGGATCTAAACAAGATTACTGTTAAGGATCGTTTTCCGATACCGAATATTGCTGATCAAATTGATGGGTTGCATGGCAAAAAATGGTTCAGTAAGTTGGACTTGAAAGATGCTTTTCACAATATAAAACTGAATGAGGAATGTACACATTTTACTTCTTTTGTGACTCCTCAGGGTCAGTACGAGTACTTAAAACTTCCTTTTGGATATTGCAATAGCCCTGCAATATTTGCCAGGTTTATTAGCGAGTTGTTTAAAGATTTAATTACTAAGGACAAAGTGATGATTTATCTCGATGATATTCTCATAGCTACTGAAACAGTCGAGGAAAATTTGGATGTTTTGAAACAAGTTTTCGAAATTTTAGTTAAATCTGCAGTTGACTTGAAGATAGATAAATGTAGTTTCTTGCAGTCTGAAATAGAATATCTCGGATACATTGTTAGCGAAAAGGGAATTCAACCCAATCCAGCTAGTGTGGCTGCAGTGACTAGGTATCCGGTTCCTGCGGATGCAAAACAGTTACATAGTTTTGTTGGTCTTGCAAGTTATTTTAGAAAGTTTATTAAGGATTTTTCCGTAATTGCTAAACCTTTGTATGACCTTTTGAAGAAGAATGCTGTGTTTAAGTTTGGTGAAGTACATTTGAAAGCAATGGAACTATTGAAGGCAAAATTGGCAGCATCACCGGTGTTGGCAGTTTATTCCCCTGATGCAGAAACAGAGCTACACTGTGATGCTAGTACACATGGATATGGAGCTATTCTGTTGCAGCGGCAGACAGATGGTAAAATGCACCCTATAAGTTACTTCAGTAAACGAACAAGCGAATGTGAAACAAGGTACCATAGTTACGAACTTGAGTGTTTGGCAATTGTGAATGCACTGAAGAGATTTGACATATACTTGAAAGGAGTTAAGTTCAAAATTGTCACTGACTGTAATAGTATAAAACAGACATTTGCCAAGAAAGATGTAATTCCTAGGATAATGCGTTGGGTTTTATGCCTCCAGGATTTTGCTTACGATTTAGAACATCGTCCAGGTACGTGCATGGGACATGTGGATGCGTTGAGCCGTGTCAGAGAAGTGTTGATTGTAGAGGAGAATACATTGGATTAGAATTTATCATATAAGCAAGATATCGATCCATATATCCGAAATATAAGAGAATCGCTAGAGGAACAAGAGAGTTCACTTTACGAACTTCGTAATGGACTTGTCTACAGAAAATTGAAAGATGATTTATTATTTGTGGTGCCTGAAATGATGGAGTATCACATTATGAACAAATATCATGATGAGATGGGACATTTTAGTTTAGATAAAACTATTGAACTTATTACAAGAAGCTATTGGTTCCCAAAGATGAAAGAAAAGGTAAGATATTATATTGGCAATTGTCTTAAATGTATTGTGTATTCCCCTGGAACAGGGAGAAGGCAGGGTTTTTTACATTCAATTGCAAAGGGAAATATACCTTTCCATACAATTCATGTTGACCATTTGGGGCCACTTGAGAAAACAACGAATGGTAAGAAACATATTTTAGTAATAATAGACGCTTTTACTAAGCATACAAGATTGTATTCTTGCAAGTCAGTTGATACGAGGGAAACGTTAAAACATATAGAATCGTATTTCAGAAGCTATAGTCGACCAAATAGACTTATTTCAGACAGAGGTACAGCTTTCACATCAAGGATGTTTGAAGAAGCTATGAATGACTGGCAAGTGGAACACATTCGAGTAGCTGTAGGTACACCTCGCGCTAATGGACAGGTTGAGAGAATCAATAGAATAATAACGCCTATGTTAGCAAAGATTACTGGTTGTCCTGATCGATGGGATGAAGTATTGGACCAAGTTGAGTTTAACATTAATAACACAGTAAGCGCATCTACAGGAAGCACTCCTAGTAGGTTATTGTTTGGCGTTGACCAGAGGGGCAAAGTAGTGGATTCTTTAAGAGAATTATTGAAGGATGAAGAGATCAGAAGAGATTTGATTAATGAAAGAAAAATCGCAGCCGAGAAGATAGGGAAATCCCAGGAATATAACACTCAGTATTATAACAAGGGGCGTGCAGATAGCCATAAGTATCTTGTTGGTGATTATGTCGTTTTGGCTAATACTGTCACTACGCCAGGTATTAACAGAAAACTTTTACCAAAATTTAAGGGACCATATGTTATTTCTAAATGTTTGGGTAATGACCGATATGTTGTAAAGGATGTCGATGGATTTCAATTAGCACATACACCATTTGAGGGTATTTACGAGTCATCACGTATTAAACCGTGGACCAGTACTAATCCATCCACATCCACTAGTGTTTAACATTTTTGAATTTAGCGCGGCCTGATCGGGTGATCAGTGTTGTCAGGATAGGCCGAGTTGTAAACAGAAATATTTTGTATGATGTAGTTGGTAGTAGTGTACAACTAGAGAGTTGAATAAAAGATGGCGACTTGACAAATATATTTTGTTTTAATGTAATATAATAGTGATTTATATTCATTTATATTAACAAGCCAGTGAGGCTTGCATGTGTACTTTTTATATGTAATTCTAAATTATTTTTGATGTTTGTTCTATATTCGCATAAATCACATTTAAAATATAATTCCTTCAAATGTTTCCTCTTTGTATGCACTTCGAAATTACTTTTGAAGTTTGTTCCATATTCGCATGAGTCACATTTAAAATCGAATTCTTTCAAATGTTTAGTTTTGATATGTGCTTCCAAATGGCTTTTCTTGTTTGTTCCATGTCCGCATGAATCACATTTAAAATCAAATTTCTTCAAATGTTTACTTTTTACATGTGTTTTTAACCTAGTTTTGATGTTTGTTTTGTATTCGCATGCGTCACATTTAAAATCGAATTCCTTCAAATGTTTACTTTTTATATGTGTTCTCATAGATCGTTTGTATTTTGCTCGAAACACACACAACAAACACTTAAATATTTTCTTTTGATCGTGTGAGCTCGACTGTCCTACTTTTATAAGTGTATTCCTATAACCAGTCGTATAATTTTCTTGGCCGTTCTTTCCTCCAATATAAGCGTGTGTATTTTGCACGTGCAACCTGAGGGATTCTTTAGTTTTGAAACGTCTGTCACAAATCCAACATTTATATATTTTAACTTCGTAATGCTGGTTGTTCGTGTGCTCTATGAGATCTGCTTGGTACTTCGTCCAGTACTTGCACTGTTCACATCTATAGATTGGAAGGAGACACCTCGTGCGTCGGTTCAGTGCTGTTGCCGCCTGCTTGCCCGGTGGTGTCGGCAGAATGCCCTTTCTGAAAATAATAGTAATTTATACAACGAGTCAATAATGACAGTTATTATCCCTGAGAGCCGAATTTACGAACCGAGCCGTGAAGCGGCGACGGAGTAACTCGGCTCGAGGGTATAATAGTCCCTATTGCGAGTTAGTATACACTCCTTTATCTACGACTAACTGAAAATTACTAAAAAGACATCAAAATAATTAAACGAAAATGACAGATTACTATATCGATATGACATTTGACGGTTAGATAGTTAGTAAAACGGCCGGACTTGTCAATCTTTACTACGACAACGTTATGTTGTTATTGGCGGAATGCAGGGAATAATAGCTGCTTTCCTTTTGTAATCAGCTGACTGAGACGAAATGAGATTTTTGCCTCCCCTCTTACCGATTCTGAGGTTGGTCAGAACCTTCCTCACTACTGAGATTTAAATATCACTTGATTGTGGTGGTAACAAATGCATTTAATAGTAGACGAAAACAGGGTTATGATATTTGATTACCCACACGGAAAAATATGTACAAAATGCAGCGAACTAAAAATGGATAGATTATGAATGATAAAGGTGATATTAGAATCAGACAACTCGCAGTAATCGATAGCATCACATAATTCCTGTAATTTTGCTACCTGGTTAAGTTTTTGAAACAATTATAACAAGGCATTAAATAACTTATAACATAAAGATAATCTGAAATTTGGACATGCCAGGCATTCTAATTGCTTCGGTTGCTTGACATGTACTTATAAATATCACATTAAAAATTAATTTTACTGTTGTAATGACAGGTAAGACCCAAAGTTTAAAGTCTCACTTGTCAAAATCTTTTAACCCAGTGAAAGTAGCTCGCTTCAAGTGAGCAACGACATTCACATCACTTTCGCTCAGCTCAGATCTCTAGCAAAAGGAAAGCGCCTAATGGTAACGTTATGTCTCATTATTCCCCGGTCGCATTTCATTATTTCCTCCGAGTATTAAGAGTCCTATTGTTAACCGATAGTGATTAATATGATACCTACTTTATTGTTTAGTCGTCGATTTTTAATTTTCCTATCCATTTGATTAAAAATGAGGTGTGGCCACCACACGACTTTCTTATACGTATGAGCGTTTCAAACTATGCAATTTTAAGAATGTTTTTATACAAAACTTATTCAAAATCCTATTCTAAGTACTTTTATTCTCTTAATAAATCGCTATAGAATGCATACTTTGCAAGATATTCGAAAAAAAGTGCTACTCGCTAAGAGTAAAAGTGCTACTTCCGGTCCGAATTTTGAAATTTCATGTATACAAAAAATATTGCAAATATAACTCTAAATACTTTTGTACTCTTAATAAATATATATAGAATGCATAATTTACGACATATTTGCCAAAAATCGCCATTCGGTAAGAGTAAAAGTGTTACTTCCGGTCCGAATTTTGAAATCTTTTTTATACAAAAGATATTGAAAACTATGTTTTAAATACTTTTATACACGTAACGTACCTGTCTAAAAAGCTTGACTTGCGAAATATTCGCAAGAAACCGATTTTCGATAAGAGTAAAAGACCTACTTCCGGTAAGAATTTCGAAAAACTTTTTAAATAAAATTGTTCTCAATTTTAATTTTAAGTACATATGAATTCTTTATAAATTTGTATAAACTTAGTATTTGACGAAATATTGGCAAAATTCGATTTTTTCACTGAAGTAAACTGCTACTTCCGGTCTACCGATTTTACTGAAAAACTAATCAGATCTCAAGAGGGAGATTATACACGTAAATACAAAATTTGAAATTGATATCTCCAGCGGTTTGACCGCTATCGTGGTCACACACAGACAGACACATACACAGACATTTTTTAAAAACCACTTTTTTGGTATCAGGGGACCTCAAAACGTGGATATCTGCAAAAATCTCGAGGTCGAAAATTTTCATCATCACAATACTTCCTTATACTACGTATAAGAAAGTAAAAAAATGAGGTGTGGCCACCACACGACTTTCTTATACGTATGAAAGTGTTACTTCCGGTCCGAATTTTGAAATTTCATTTATACAAAAAATATTCCAAATCCAACTCTAAATACTTTTGTACTCTTCATAAATATATATAGAATGCATAATTTACGACATATTTGCAAAAAATCGTTATTCGGTAAGAGTAAAAGTGTTACTTCCGGTCCGAATTTTGAATTTTTTTTTATACAAGAGATATTTAAAAGTACGTTCTAAATACTTTTATACTGGTAATGTACCTGCCTAGAAAGCATGACTTGCGAGATATTCGCCAAAAACTGATTTTCGATAAGAGTAAAAGACCTACGTTCGGTCGGAATTTCGAAAAACTTTATTAATACAATTTTTCTCAAATTTAATTTTAAGTACATTTGAATTCTTTATAAATTTGTTTAAACTTAGTAATTGACGAAATATTTGCAAAATTCGATTTTTTCACTGAAGTAAACTACTACTTCCGGTATGCCGATTTTGCTCAAAATCTAATCAGTTCTCAAGAGGGAGATTTTATTCGTAAATATAAAATTTGAAATTGATACCTACAGCGGTTTGACCGCTATCGTGGTCACACACACACACACACACAGACAGACACACAGACACACAGACATTTTTTAAAAACCACTTTTTTGGTATCAGGGGACCTCAAAACGTGGACATCTGCAAAAATCTCGAGGTCGAAAATTTTCATCATCACAATACTTCCTTATACTACGTATAAGAAAGTAAAAATGAGGTGTGGCCACCACACGATTTTCTTATACGTATGAGCGTTTCAAATTATACAATTTTCAGAATTTTTTTATACAAAACTTATTCAAAATCCTATTCTAAGTACTTTGATTCTCTTAATAAATCGCTATAGAATGCATACTTTGCAAGATATTCGAAAAAGAATGCTACTCGCTAAGAGTAAAAGTGCCACTTCCGGTCCGAATTTTGAAATTTCATGTATACATAAAATATTGCAAATTCAACTCTAAATACTTTTGTACTCTTAATAAATATATATAGAATGCATAATTTACGACATATCTGCAAAAAATCGCTATTCGGTAAGAGTAAAAGTGGTACTTCCGGTCCGAATTTTGATTTCTCTTTTATACAAAAGATATTTAAAATTATAATTTAAATACTTTTATACTTATAATGTACCTGCCTAGAAAGCATGACTTGCGAGATATTCGCAAAAAACTGATTTTCGATAAGAGTAAAAGACATACTTCCGGTTGGAATTTCGAAAAACTTTTTTAAGATAATTTGTCTCAAATTTAATTTTGAGTACATTTCAATTCTTTATAAATTTGTTTAAACTTAGTAGTTGGCAAAATTCGATTTTTTCACTGAAGTAAACTACTACTTCCGGTCTACCGATTTTACTGAAAAACTAATCAGATCTCAAGAGGAAGATTGTACACGTAAATACAAAATTTGAAATTGATATCTACAGCGGTTTGACCGGTATCGTGGTCACACATGGCCACACACAGACACATGAAGACACACAGGCAGACAGACAGGCAGACACACAGACATTTTTTTAAAACCAGTTTTTGAAGTGTAAACTTCTTTAGGCGCGTTGCGCTGATTATAGGCAGTGAACAAGACTGACCCGTCACGCTCGGATATGTAACGCTCGTTCGGGTAATGTCGGCTCGAGTCGACTAAGGGAACAGGAGATATGAATATATCATATTTTATTATTATTTAATTTCAATAAAATTGAAATTTAAATGAATAAATAAATGCATGTCCCCGAGCATGCTCGATCCCGAGATCTCACGGTATGACGCCGACACGTTAGCATTAGACCAAGCGCCGGACTTCTAAGCAAACTTCTAAGGGAGTATTCATATCGTCTATTTATATATATATACTAGAAAGCAGCAATCAATCGACTTCCGTCATAAAGGAAAAATAATGACGTCTGCATTGCCAATTTCATAACAACGAACATAATTACTTTATATATTACTAAATTTAGAATTTCAATGGTATAGAATACATTATATGTATATAATAATAATTACAGGATTATTTTAATTATTAATATTAATTAAAAATGATAATGTTGACGTTATTTTAGCCAGTTTAAAAAAAATATTAACATCGGATGTTGGCTTACATGAAACATCGTTTACACGTCGCTAGTGATTTTGAATTTTGAATTCCTTGCTGTCATTTGACAGTATTGTTTGACAGTATTATAGGTTTTGGTTGCTGTTCTTTATGTTTGTTATTGTATTGTAGTATTATTTTCAAAGTCCATTTTAAAACTAACGATGCTTAAGCCATTCAATAGTCAGTCAAAGGCGCTCATTAGCTCTTTGATTACTTACATACAAACGTAAATTGAATAACTATTACCATTGACAAGTGTGCGAGGGGTATGTATACATATTTGTTGTAATGATATCAAATAAATATTAATATTATCATTTTAGAGGATTGCACAAGCTTTAAATATTTCCATTGAATCTGTGAGTAGTATTTTTAGACACGTAAACAAAATGATGCTCTCCGAAGTCCTAAAAAAACGTTTCAGGAAACTGTATGTGATTACTCCTGCAATAAAAGCAACAATACGCAATACGATATGTGTAAAAACGCTATGTTGCTTATACAACTCATTGAAAATAAAAAGAATATTATAATGTTAATGGTGTTTTTTAGAACAACACTTTACATGGGCTTCGTTATTATCACTGCCAGTGGACCATCATATCTTTGATGGCTCTGTTGATTCTTTTGGTAGAGTACTAGTAGATATTGGTTTCAAATATAAGAAAGACTGTCCATAGAGAAGATTAAGGAAAAAACACATGTTGTTCTTATTTTCTATAAAAATATATGAATAATTTACAATCTAAAAGTCCACTGGAATGTGTCTATTTGAATGAGACTTGGATTTTTGAAAATGGTACTGTAACCAGATCATGGTAGGATGATAGTTATAAGAGTGTATGAAAGTTGACGGCTAAGATAATACTCTGCATTAAAATTGACACGTGTCGAGTACTACAAATTTTGCTTTGGTTTTAGGTTTATAGTCATTTATGCAGGTACATGTAATGGTTTTATTAACAGTGCCTCTTTAGTATTTTTTCAAATACTTGTAATCCTGATTACCATCACGAAATAGATAGAAACAATTTCTTAAATTAGTATGAAAATGAACTGCTGTGTACGCTAGAAGTTATCATAGCATTTATATGATAAATCTCCTAATAATTCTTGAAACAAAGGTAAAATAAGAGAATGGTTAAGAGCCATAATATACCAGACGCACACAGTTGTGTGCGTCTGGTCAACTATTATCATATTACTACATATTCAACCCGATAGAGCATATTTGGGGAATATCCAAAATATATTATAATAAGGACATGGGAGAGCAGGATTTTGAGGAAAAATGCAGTTAAGATGTGGAATCAGACCCAGAAATGAGGATACCTGAAATTTAGACAAATACTCTTAGATACACTAGCAGTGAAATCAAAAAATGATGGGACCGAGAATTGTTGCTTGGCAGAGAAGAAGTAATACCATTTATTATAAATGTTCAAAATCTAAAGACAGTAGAAACAGTGATAATAAACAAGAATGTAAAATCTATTATTCTTTTTTGATAAATTTTTTATATATTACTACAATTAATTTGTAAAATTGAAAATTAATAACTTGAAATAAAAAAGACATAAGGTGCCTTTTTTTACAAAAGTAAAATATTTTAGCCATATGTAGTTATTGTACAATAGTGAGTGAGTGTATTTTAGACGTTAATAATCTAATTATTGACGTTTAGAGTTAGTTTAGTATTTATCCATAACATGTAATTATTAATGATGTAGTATAATGTGATATATTGTTTGTGTAACATATAAAATTACTATTTATTTTTATCCGGTATACTAAAAAAGTTACATATTACCATTAGTTTTATTATTTTATGTGCTCGTCTTTACTTATGACAGAGAATGGCATATTTCATAATATGTCACGTAAATGTATAAGAATATGTTAATATTTTGAGCATATTTTCACTAGAATTTTAGTTTCAAGTCAAAGATGTATTAATTTATATAATTGTTACTACCAATTAAATTTGTAAGATAAATACATAAACAGAAAATGTACAATATATGACAATAAATTGGCTAGATATACTGATTTTAAAAATGTGTACTAATTTAAATTTTGTACTCAATGTTATCGATTCTAAGAAAAAACACTAAATATAAAAATAAATATCTACCTTATATTACTTGCCTGCAGCATTTGTAACTTTCTTTTTGTTGGATTTGTTATGTTCTAAGTTAAAGAGTGTTATTAGTAATAATTTATTACAAATTTGAATAAGTGACGAGTTAATTTGTGTTGCTGTAACATACTTTGATACAAGTTAATTGTAAAGTACGACATTAATATAAATTAAAGTCAGGTTTAAGAAGATATTTTAAATAATGAAGAATTATTAAAAGAGCTTGCTTCCTAAAATATACACATTATATAACCATTGTTTAAGTATTAAGAAATAATTACACAGAATAAAAGTACGAAGAGTTTTGTTTTTTATTTTTACTATTTTATTAAATGAAATGGTGTATTCAAGATGTAGTTTTATTTCATTATACTCACAGAATACTTTATTTTTAACAAAAAGTCCTTAATTTACATTCAGATAATTCGGTAAATTTTGATGTCAATATAACCTCAAAGTAAACTTCAGAAATCGTAAATTTTATTCGTCGATCACAATACTAACATTGACATACTACAACTGTTACATCATGGATTTTGATGACGAAAGTCGATTGTTTGGTGCTTTCTACCATACATACGTTCGGCGATGGGAGACCATGACGCATCAGTCGTATAATACGTTACTAAATATTATAAAATATTATACGCGTGTGTACCGGGTGTTTTTTTATCTTTGATATCATTTTGATTACCTGCAACTTTTTTGTTTTTAAAAATATCAGAATGAAGCAAAAATCATTTTGCATAGGTATCTATGAAGTTTTTTACGTTTTAAAAAATAAAACAAAACACTAACGTTTTTCCAAGATATTAACCTAACTTATATTTTTTTAAATGGAAAGCCCTAAATATTTTCGGATATTTCGATTTTGCATGAAATTTCAAGTATGTTTTATAAAGCATACCCCATACCTATCTTCAACGGTTTGCGAGAAAACGGCGTTTAAACATGCAACAAAGAAAAATTTAGTTTTGTAACCCTGTTCTTAAAGATGTCGAAATCAAACAGAAATCATTTTTCATAATTATTTAGAAAGTTTATTTTTAATAAAACAAAAGATTAACGATTAACAAAGTTACAAATTATTAAAAAAAACAATTTTACAAAATTAAATTATTCTAAAAATGGCATGTTTAAACGCCGTTTTCTCGCAAACCGTTGAAGATAGGTATGGGGTATGCTTTATAAAATATACTTGAAATTTCATGTAAAATCAAAATATCCGAAAATATTTAGGGCTTTCCATTTAAAAAAATATAAGTTAGGTTAATATCTTGGAAAAACGTTAGTGTTTTGTTTTATTTTTTAAAACGTAAAAAACTTCATAGATACCTATGCAAAATGATTTTTGCTTCATTCTGATATTTTTAAAAACAAGAAAGTTGCAGGTGATCAAAATGATATCAAAGATAAAAAAACACCCGGTACATGTGTAAATGTAATAAATGTGCGAATACGTTTTATTTAATACGTTACTGAATATTATACGCGTGTATTTGGTATTATTAACCTCGCCTTGATGAAGTTTACACTTCTGTTGTGTGGTTTTAAGCACACTCATTCTACTTGTTTGGTATCAGAGGACTTCAAAACGTGGACATCTGCAAAAATCTCGAGGTCGAAAATTTTCGTCATCACAATACTTCCTTATACCACGTATACGAAAGTAAAATGGTTGTTAAAAAAATGTCTCTCTCTCTGTGTGTGTGCGTGCGTGTGACCACGATAGCGATCAAACCGCTATAGCTATCAATTCCAAATCGGCATACCGGAAGTAGTAGTTTACTTAGTGAAAAAATTGAATTTTGCCAATATTTCGTCAGCTACTAAGTTTAAACGAATTTCTAAAGAATTCATATGTATTCAGAATTAAATATGAGAAGAATTTTATTATGAAAGTTTTTTGAAATTCCTATCGGAAGTAGGTCTCTTTCTTATCGAAAATCAGTTTTTTGCCAATATTTCGCAAGTCATGCTTTTTAGACAGGGATGTTACGAGTATAAAAGTATTTAGAACTTAATTTTCAATACCTTTTGTATCAAAAAAAAATCAAAATTTGGACCGGAAGTAAAACTTTTATCGAATAGCGACTTTTTGCAAATATGTCGTAAATTCTATATTTATTTATCAAGAGTACAAAAGTATTTAGAGCTGGATTTGGAATATTTTTGTATAAATAAAATTTCAAAATTCGGACCGGAAGTATCACTTTTACTCTTAGCTAGTTGCATTTTCTTTCGAATATCTCGCAAAGTATGTATTATATAGAGATTTATTAAGAGAATAGAAGTATATACTTGAAATAGGATTTTATATAATTTAAATATAAAAAATTCTTAATATAGTAGAATCGCTCTCGCAACCGACATGCGCCACCAAAATTAAAATGGCGTCAAATTTGAGACGTTGCAAAATTTGATCTGTCAAGTAATATTAATTTTGACACTATAACCCTAAATGATCAATTAGGCTTGTGGTTTTAGCACTACCCACAATAATTCTAATATGTTACTATTGATTTGATAATAATTTTGCTTAAGTACTATTAAAAAGGAGAATATGATTATTTTATATTTGTATGAACTTGTCTGCTGTTAGTAATTAGATATAAATATAAAAAAGGTTAGATTTTCAGAGAAAATTGACCTTTTGAAATTCATTTAAACATTCAGGAATGTATTTAATAATTATGTTCGAGTTAGTTTTACTACAGACAAAAATGATATTTAGTAACAAAGACAATTGTACAGCACTATCCTTACTAATAGTGCTACATTGCTTTTCCATTAAATGCATCAAAATTAAAGTATTTAAAGTATTTGAGGTCAGAAAAGTATTACACTAATTATAAAAACATTTGTTTGCCAGATTCTTACTGTTCACTATGATTATTACCATTATCACTGGTGTACTAAAAGCAACTTGTTTGAAACATATCTCGTAGGTATATCATTGATTACAACATAATTTTTGCATGCTAATCAAACATTTTTGATTAAGCTAAACACATCATTATTATTTACTTAAGCTTTAAACTAGTATAAATTTGTTGTTGTTAAAGATTATATTTAATGCAGAATTAAACAATTCAAACGTATTTTAAAGTATTTCAAATGTTGAGTATTCGTAAGCTGAATCTTTTGCTACTGATCAGAATTTAACTTACCAAGCAATTTTAAATTATAATACGATAATGAACAAGTATTTTTACTATCCCAATTTATAATGTACTACATTAATATTATTACAATACTATCACACATTTTTCAAATTATATAATCTTAATTCCATTAATAACAATAAATAATTACAAAATTAAAGTCCTACAGAAAATATACAAAGGTTATTTTAGAAAAACTATGCAAATAATATAACAGAAATATGTTTTAACTGCATCCCCCTATGCAAATGCTTATCCTGTTGTCACATTAATAAACTCGATCATTATTTTATTCTGAAATCAATTATCCACCATTCCTCTATTACATTCAACATGGTTATACCTTCTTAAATTTGAAAATTTTCTTAACAGTATTCTTCGATTAGACAGAGTTCTTTCTTCAACTGATCAATATAAGTACAAATTATTTTAACTATCGTAATCTTCTGCCGAAGCATTATGAACAAATATGTTAACAGGTTCCAAAATCTGTTTTTAACTTTTGATATGGATACTGAATTTAATCCGTCTCCAATCCTTTATAAGCTATACTCGTTTTATCAGCAATTACAAGTAAAACCAAACATTTCTATTGAATAAAACTTACCTTCTCGTATATAATTTGGTTTAGATCAATATATTTGACTTATTACTGAACAGGAAAGTGTGCTGATTAGTTTTTAATGACATTGTTTAAGAACAGATTTCCTTCAGAATAATAATAATCACCGTTTCTAATGCTTCCAATAAGTAAATTGGAAAACACGTTCTGACAATATTTAGTTTGTATTCTTTTGTCAGATAATCGTAGGTTATAGAATCCAAACTGCAAAATATTTATGTGCCAGTAAAATTTCAAACACTATTAATAGCAAGGCCATTTAATTATGTGAAATAAAAGTTTTTCGCTTAGTTTCTTATACATAATCTTACTCTTTGCAAATAATCTTGCAATCAGTTCACGTTCATCTTAACCACAAACTCGCATCGATATCTGGTTACCATCACAAATTACCAGTTCCTCCGCGCTGTCATTAAGGGGAGACTTAAAACTATAATAGTAAAGATGACCACAGTGTGACATTCATTAACATTAATAATATCTTTCACAATCACTACTACCGCTATCATTGATACAAACTACTACTGGATTAATGTATGTTTTATCAATTTCTATTTCCCTATCCCAGGACGTCTTTATTTCTTGTTTAATATGAGTGATGGTAGCCCAAGTTTCATGTGTAATTGTTCGAAAAACGCTATACTATGCGCTACACTGAATACTTGTCACCTGCTTGTCATACGCTACGCTTGTCAAGTGTCATCCGCTCCGTGAAAATAAAAATCTGACAACAATGCTCAGAATAGCCATGTATTAAATAAAATACTGATATAGAAAAGTAATACTTAATAATCCTATCTCTAATATTTAATTTCTAACTGACTTTCATGTAATAGTATTTTACTAGCCGTAGCTATTTATCCTAAAATATTAATTAGTTGGTTGAATTTTATTGTTCTAAAATTGTTCCGGTTGATTGGAATTTGTAGTGGTATTGAATCAGTGTTTTAAGTTTGTACTTTTGCCGTGTCGGTTGCGAAAACGACCCGACTATATTTGGTTTATTTTTCTATGAAAGAAACTATTTCAAACAATTTTTGAAATAGTTTTATTTCATAGAAAAATAAGCCAATTTTTAAGTATTTTTTATATAAAACTTTCTATGTACATAGCACATATTTAAAATTTCTTTTCGAAATAAATAACAAAGTGCAACAAACTTGAAACTGAAATAAATTTATTGATTACTTACTGCTATTGAAAAATACAAAAATTTTGTAAAAATGAAAAAACTAATGCAATATACATACATATATGAAATTAACAGTTACCAAAATGATGTAAAATATATGACATGTAACAAAATCGTAAAAGTAGGAACAGTTTACTGAAAAAGAAAAGTCTACATCTAGAGTCTTAAGCTGGATTATCAGTCACACTATAATGGTATGAAATATTGTACTTTCCGTTGCCATATCTGAGATAATTTAACTTTCACCAAATTCCTGTGGGGTGAATAAAGCCAGATATTTTTACCGAAAAATCATACATCAGCTATTTATTAAGAACAATACATTCTAACAAATTTTATGTCCTTTAATCAAAGAAGGTTGATTGAGAAAGCCTTCTTTCCAAATTGGTTTACATGATTTCAACATAATAAATGTTATGTTCTGGAGGAATCGGTGTGAACTTGACAGTGCCTGTAATAATTATTAGTGTCGAATTTAACTGCACGTCAACTTTACAGGCATGTACATTATTCATCCAGACCCAGTTCAGCTAAAAGAATTTAAAGTGTCTGCATATAATGTCAACGTAAGCCTGCCAGCTTCTCTAGAATTACTTCCATATTTTCAATTTCATTTGTAATTTTTCAGTATAGTTTAATATGTTAATGACATATCTAAAGTGAGTCTAAAATATGTTCGACTAAAATTATGTTTTCATAAGGTGCTATTAAATGCAATTACAAAAAAGAATGAGCCAAATAAAGGCTTAAATTGCCACAGGATCTTAGAATCCACACAAATTAAGGTAAAGTCCCAGAATTGTAGTAGAATAGAAAAACTTCCAAAACTGTATTATCCTCATCAGAGAAAATTATTCCTAGTTAGTAATTAATTAAATTTCTGTAGTAAGCTAAAAGTTAAGACATATTTAATATTATGCTATTTTTATTTTTAATTATACTGTTCATTACATTTACTGTTCAATACAATTACTAAATCACTGATGTAAATAATTATTAATTAATTCCAAAAAATACTTTTATACAATAAAACAAATGCATATGAAAACAACAGCTGTCAATAATAACAGAAATTCAAATCTTCTAGGTTATGTGCATGTGTATATAGTCCTAATCGTTTAATATTTTATCAGGTATTTCTTTCGCCGGTTAAAATTTGGTCGATTAACGACGTTCTTAATCAACGATTAGAGTTAACCGGCGTTGGAAAAATGCAAATTTGTACTAACCGGTGTTTTAATCAATGATTACGCTAACCGGCGTTTTAATCGGAGTTGGAAAAACCGGCCCTAAGTGTCATACTGTCATTAATATTTGTCATTATATTTTCTCTCTGACATCTTGTAGTTTTTCAATTATGTTTTACACCTCAGGACACAAAACTTACATGATTGAAGCGTATTTTAGAAGAGGTGTACTAGTTAATAGTATTTGGGAATACAGTTAGCGTTTATGTTTGGATAATTTTCGTGTAATGTTATTCAAACATGTAAATCATTTTAAATAAACATATATTTACAAATTTTATGTCAGTCAAATATTAGTATGACAACCTGATAATTTAATGAGAATTATCTCAAAAGAATATCTAAGACGGACGTTTCACATTTCATGGCAAACGTTTATCAACAGTAAGATCATAAGTGCTCAACTCTTGTCGGCAAGATTTTTATTTTGTATGAGCATTGGTTGCTTGGCAATTAAACTAGATCAAATTGACGAAAAGAACCCGAGCGCGGAGCGCGAGGGTTCTTTTCCCAAGAATTTGATCGAGTTTAATTGCCAAGCAACCAATGCTCATACAAAATAAAAATCTTGCCTGACAAGAGTTGAGAACGAATGATCTTCGGTTGGAGAATTAACTGAATGAAGCGTTAAATACGTCAAATTTTTAACAACTTTATTTATGAGAACAATTATAATTACGTAGCTTGAGAATTATTTTGTTTTGAAGTTGATGGAAATGCGACATGAGGTAAATCTGAACTAGAATTTTGATGAATGATGTTCGAGTTGGTGTGTCGTATTTGGTTGATGATGTTGGTGTGGTGGTTCTCGTCAATATGAAGATATGGTTTTATTGAAGATGCATTACTGTGGCCAGTAATCTTAATTAATTCTTGTTCATTTATTCCAGATTTTGCTAAATGCGAAACAATACTAGAACGATGCGAGTGATTTGTCAATTTCCTTTTTTTAATATCTAATCCAATTTTTACCGCGGAGGACTTGGTCCACTTCGCAATCTCATTGTGACCTACAGGAGAATTTTTGTACCATTTTCCAGTTGTTTTCCAGTGAGGATTTGCAGTTAAAAATAGTCTATTAGATGTAATGTGTGGACTACGTTTTCCTTGCAGTTTGTTGAATAACCTTACTGGACATCGGTCTATGTTTTCCTTGTTAGGCGTAAGCCACTTATTCTCTGCGCATTTTTCAGCACCACCTATATTATTTAAAGTTTAATGAATTTCTTTAGTTATTGATAACCTACCTTGACAAGTTTTTGTAAATATAGGATTATAAATAATCCTGCCTGTCGCACATCCATCGTTTCCTATTTCTTCTTTAAAATAGTCCGTGATACAATTGCTTCCTTCCCCACCGCGCCACGCTAATTCAAAAGAAACAATGTGGAAAAACTTTTTCTGAAGACCTTCTGGAGTATCTTCGTCAAAGCTGTTTATAATCTTGTCAATTTCTTCAAGAGAGAATGCTTCAGCGCTTACTTTCCGTTTCTCCGGAATTGATTGCAGCTGCTTGCGTTTAGTGTTCCTCGCTTCTCGTGCAGCTTTGAAGACTATATCCGAGAATGGGTCAATTCTTCTATTATATTTGTTAAAATACAAGGCTTGCACTAACTTGGCGGTTGTATTCCATAGCGTTTTGACACAAGATTCCTTATAATCTTCTCCATTACGTTTCCGCATATTAAATGCATAATCTTTTAAAATACTTGCAATCATATCAGTGGACAAAGATTCGCTTAATTCATATTTGCGTTGTTGGCAAAATTCTGCAAATTGATACCACACACTTTCTCTACACTGAGTTGTCTTTCTCGGAATCGAATTTTGAATGTTTTCATTAATTGAAGCGTCAGGAATGTTGCCGAAGCGCGACATTTTTACTTTTGTCAAAATGACATTTGAGTTTTTAAATATTAATGGTTGCTAAAATAATGCTAAAACAATGAGGTATCGGCAAGAAAAATAGCATACATTCTTTTCAGTTAAAGAAATCATTTCTAACTTGTGATTGGTGCATGTGACACTGTTAAGTTAATTATCACCTATAATATCCCAAGAGCATTGATAACAGTACGAAATAATTTTATCACAGTTTTTGAAAGCACGTTACTTGGTAACAGCCCGACGCCGTAGGCGGAGGGCTGTTAACCTAAAGTAACGTGCTTGAGAAGTTGTGATAAAATTATGAGTATTTATCAATGCTCGCGGGATATTCGGTAAGAAAATTTTTTGCGATTCAATGAAAATTATTTATTAAAAACACAATTATTGAAAGAACAATTCGAAAAATTATATTTCGATGATGATGTATTCGCTTCGGTTACTGAAGATGTGTTTCCACGCATACTATTGATTATTCTATTGTGATGTTCTTGATCGATATTTAAATAAGGTTTTATAGAATTTGCATTGTTGTGGCCTGTAATTTTTAACAACTGTTGTTCGTCAATTCCATTTTTAGCAAGTGTACTAACAGCAGTTGCCCTATTGGAATGATTGGTAATTTTCCTCTCTTTGGTATCCAAACCAACTGCTTCAGCAGAAGATTTTGTCCATCCGTTGATGGTATTCTTACCCAGAGGTACATTGTCGTACCACTTATCATTTTCTGTTTTCCAATGGCGATTCGGTTTTAAAAATAGTCTGTTTGTTTTGATATTTTTTCCTCTTTTCGATAATAATTTTAAAAATAATCTAACAGGGCAAACGTTGCTGTCACTATTTTGAACTAACCATTTACTAGAAGCGCAGTTCTTTGAACCTCCTTGGCAGGTCTTACTGAAAACTGGATTGTATTCGACCCTGTTAGTTGGAGGGCCATCATTGTTTTTCTCGATATGAAAATATTCAACCAAGCAAGCAACAGCCTCACCACCTCTCCATGCCAATTCCACCGCGGCGATATGATAAAATTTGCGTAGGAGACCTAGAGGGGTATTTTCATCCCAAAAGTTTATAATTTTGTTCATTTCGGTTGAACTTAATGGGACTGAACTCGTTTTACGTTTAGTGGGATCTATTTGTAAATTTTTTCGTGCTACGTCGCGTGCATTTCGGGCTTGTTTGAATGCAACACTGTTAAAGGGGTCTATCATGATATTATACTCGTTGTAATATTTTTCTTGTAGTAATTTACTTGTCACATTCCACATAGTTTTAACTGTAGCTTCCTTAAAGTCCGTGCCATCTCTCTTTTTCATATTAACTGCCCAATCTTTCAGTATTAAAGCAAGTTCTTCAATTGTACGATTTCCATCCAACTCATATTTCCTGGTGTTGCAAAAGTCTATAAATGTTTTCCATGTGTATTTTTTACTATTAATAGTATTTTTTGGTACATTTTCTTCAATGATTTTGTCAATTGACTCATTATTTTGAATACCAAAACGAGAAAGTGACATTTTGAAAAATTTTATACAATTAAATTAAATAAGCGTCAAAACCATTGCGTAGCAACCTCTTGATGACAGAAGTGAAAACTACCCTAGGGTTGTTATCAGTTAAATGATGAGTTTATTGGTTATTTTGAGACATGTGATCACAAATAGACGAATTTGATAGGATTCCATTTTAAGCAAAAAATTTTCACTTATAATACCATGAGTAGTCAAAGTTATGTCGATTATTTTTGTGGTGGTTACACGAATGTCTTTCATGATTGCATTTAAATACTACGAGTGCGGAGCACGAGTAGTATTCGCAATTATGAAAGACATGAGTGTAAAGCACCACAAAAATAGTAGACTCAACTTTGACTACGAATCGTATTCGAGAGACTATTCAATGAACCAAATCAATTTTTCATATTAAAATGACTCAAAATTTAGTTACACATGATTACGTTTCCATGTCAACAAAAAAAACATTTATGTTTGTCATTAAAATTTTTGGAATCGTGTTCCTATTTAGTTCGTTTCGTTGAATAAAAACTGGTGTTTCTAAATAATGGGAACTGAGAAAAGATTTGGCACGAAATCTGAAGACGAAATCGATGCTGAAATTTGCGAACACGAAGAAATCCAAAGATTCAGTATGGAGACAATTTAGTACATTTTTAACAGCAAAAGGCTATAAACTGGATCAATCTACTTCTCCTGTGGACTTAAATGTCATCTTAAAGTCGTGGGCATGTAATATGAAGAAAAAAGATGGGTCCGATTATAAAGAAGGCGTCATCAAGCACATGTGGAACGTGACGGCGAAAATGGTTCAAGAAATGTTCTTCAATAAGTGGAAAATAAACGTAAACCCGTTTTCTGATGCAATATTTAAGTCAGCACGTGACGCCAGGGATGCTACAAGAAGAAAACTGCAAGCGTGTCCTGAAAAAAGAACCAGCAACGCGGCGGCACTTACAGAACCAGAATACTTAAATATGATACGCATATTAGATGAGAGTACCCCAGACGGTTTACAGAAAAAGTTTTTCTTAATAGCATCTTACGAACTAGCTTGGCGGGGAGGAGAAGGGAGCAACTGTTTCACCTATTACTTCAAGGAGGAACTCGATAACAAGGGAAGAAGAACTGGTAGAATTGAGTATAATCCAGTATTTTCGAAAACTGCGCAGGGGGGAACTAAATCATTGACAGGCAGCAAGTGGTTGATAGAGAATAAAAGCAATACCGATATGTGTCCAGTTAGGTAACCTATTTATATTTAATTTCAAGACGGTATAATTAATATTCTTCGGTTATTTAGATTGTATTATCTACTGAAATCGAAGAGAGGAAAAAATGTGAAAACAGGAAGGATGTTTTTGACACCGAATCCGTTTTGGGATAAAGTTGAGAATGCGGTGTGGTATAAGAACAGTCCAGTTGGTATATGTGAGATCAGTAAATGGGTGAAGTTATTAGCTGAAAAAACTGGATTAGATGTTAAAAGAAGGAAGATATCAAATCATTCGGTACGCTCTTCAACTGTATCATCTCTGGCGAAAGCTGGAGTCGGAGAGCAACAACTGATGAAAATAACGGGACACCAAAATCTGAATTCCATAAAATCGTACTTGCAGCTTGATGATGAGCACCACGAGTCGATTATCACCAAAATGCGAAGAAATTTTACAACAACAAATGTGTCATGTACAACTTCGACATCTGTCAGTAATAGTGACGGTATTAAGCTACAAGAGAAAGGTACTCCCTCGGGTACTCCCAGTGATAGCTCTGTTCCAGAATGTCTGCTGCAGCACTGCAGTAATGTTAGTTTTTCTAATTGTACCTTCAATATTGTTAGTAAATGAGTTACATTAATAAAAACTTTCACTTGTTTAAAATATCCACTTGAATACCTTCTAGGAAGATATAATCGCTGAAATTTCCTGTTGCTATGATACGAAAGTAAATATTTGCTATTTTATTGGTTCATATTTGAACAATGACAGGTGAATTGAATAGTCAATATAATTTTTGATCTTGTGGTATAAGTATGCCATACCCGTCATATTTTATAACATAACCAAGCCATCACCTGTGAACCTACAGTAAATTATAATAATTACTGTGTTATTAAACACTATCTGTAAAAAAAATGTTCAAGAAAGTATTGAACTTCTTAGCCAACAATTTCTTCGCCAACTTCGTAAATATAAAACAGCTATTAGGCTTTTATCGGCATTAAAAAGCAGCCAAGTTTATTTGATTTGCATAATTCATCTCTCTAGTAA
Organism: Amphimallon solstitiale; assembly: GCA_963170755.1. Taxonomy (NCBI): domain Eukaryota; kingdom Metazoa; phylum Arthropoda; class Insecta; order Coleoptera; family Scarabaeidae; genus Amphimallon; species Amphimallon solstitiale. The sequence continues at coordinate 40,077,169 of OY720685.1, read as the reverse complement.
ATGGATAGACATCTTTCAATTAAAGATAATAGAAAATCAGAGATATAGAGAGGGGAGAATGCTCCTGAACCACTGCGCATCTAATTTTTACGCGACGCAATGATCGCCGCCATTTTGACCCAGATATGTCATGAGTGGTTATGTTTGTGTTTGTGGTGTATTACTAAATTATTGTTTTGTTTTTGACTTTAAAATGTAGTTCTCAGACATCCTTGTTTCTGGTGAATCGTGTGGAAAAAGTAGCTGTGTCTTTTGTTTGATTCTGGGAACTGCATCTGAGTTTAAATCTAAGTATGATTTACTGGAAAATTGCAGTAATTCTTGTTGGAGCGATGTATGAAAACATGATGGCTTAAAATTAACGGAATGATACATGCTAAAATAAGTTGATTTTTGTTTATTATGAACAATGATAAAATCAGATTTCTGGAAATTCCATTTTTATAATTTTATAAAATCCTGCCTTTTACACGCAATTAACCACACATTTCATACCGCCCCTTCCTTGGGAAACCTGTAATACTTAATCTTACTATCTCTAATTTTTCGATTGTAGGTATTTACGACAACCGTATATATTAAATAGAAAATTACTAGAAAACCGATAAAATAACTTGAAACTGTCAAAATGCAGCCGATATGATGACGTCATTGACAGCTCAAGCGAGCAAACCGGTATAAGTGCATCGTGTATCAAGCAAATGGCAGTTCTGGTGTTATATGACTGACAGTTCATATTATGTTGGTAACAATTTCGTATAGCACACTATGAATGCATGTCATGTGAACTAGTTTGACAGGAGTTTATATTTCTTGATGCTATGACTCATGTTTATTATAAATTGCAGATTTGACAAAACAAATGACGTCATTCTAGATGTAGAACAATGGTTTTCAACGCAATCTGATGAGTAGAGACTGGAAAATATGCACTAAAAAGTTTGGCAAATATGCATGCAATATGCACTTATGATGTGCATTTATTTATTATGTTTTAGGAAATTAAAATTCATTTGTCGTATTTACAAATTGTTTATTTATTTATTACAATAAATTGTCGTATTTACAAATTATATATTTATTTATTACAATAAATAACCATATATTTCTTTAAATTTTCCATAGTTAAATTATGTCTACGATCTGTAAGTATATGTTTATATTGGGAAAATGTTCTTTCAACATCGCAAGATGTGATCGGTGCATTCTTAAAACAAGGTATTAATGAGGGACTTATACTAATGTCTTCATTAAAATTGCCATTAATTACACTATTTATAGATTTCAATGTAACAAAACCTCCATTTTTGCTTAGAATTGCGGCTAATTTTTCTTTAATTCTTTTTCCAGTCAATCCGTTGACTTTTCCAATTTTCTCTTCAATATCATTTACAATGCCAACACCATCATTTAAAGATAAATTCCTATCTTCTAATCTAGTAATTGCCTGCCCAATTATTGCAAAATTAGATTTAATATATGATAGCTGATTTTGTATTGTCGAATTATTGAAAATTACGTTACACTTTTCTATGGCAAGACTGGTTGCTGAATCAAATTGAGTGACAACATTTTTGATGCCTTCGTAATTATCGGCAAGAAACACAGCATTTAAGCCATGTTCCCCATCTTGTTAAGATAGGTTCTGGTGGCAATGGAATGCCGGGAAGCATTTCGTTATATAATTGCACTCGTAAGGGCGCTTTTAAAAATACTTTTTTGATATTACTAATTAAATTATTTACATCTGGAAACTCTAATCTAACTTTTTCAGCAACTCTATTTAAACCATGAGCCAAACAAGTACAATGGATTAAATTGGGAAAAGAAATTTTCAGACTTTGAGCTGATTTTAACATATACGAAGCGGCGTCAGTTACCATTAACAGAAATTTTTCAAAAGGTACTTTGTCGGGTAAAAAGAAATTCGCTAAGGACTCATTCATAAACCTGGCTATGGTAACATGATTTGTTTTGTCTAAATTACCTACATTAATTAAATGTCTTTTAGATTGAGTTGAACCGATTATCAGTAGAGTTAAATCCTATTTTTGGGAAAGTCCATCTCATTATTAATGAGATGGACTTTTAATGAGTCATTAATGCAAAGTTGAAGGAATGCAATCCCTTCACGTTTACACAAACAAATTAAATATCTTTAAATATCAGATTTTATTATGGTTCATATGAAAATGGCGAATATATGCATAAATATGCAAAATAATTATGAAATATGTACGTGCATATGCAGTTATGGTAAAGTATCCAAATATGCACTAAAAAAATGGTAAAAAAACGTATTCTGAGGGTGGAAAATGGATAAGTACACAGTATAGAAGGGATATACCAAAAAACAACAAATATGCATTTTGCATACAATCCAGTCTCTACTGATGAGTTTTACAACAACGGCCTTCGAAAGATCAAGAAACGCTGGGAGAAAATAAAAAATTTGTAGGTTCTACTCATAATGAGCACATTCCACTCAAATTTAATAAATCTCATCCTTACGTTTAATTAGTAAACTAGGGGTTTTAGGAATTAAGGACAACGTTGGACATTCGCTAAAATCATATTTGACAAACAGATTACAAAAAGTAAAGTATAATGGCTGTACATCAGATGCAAAAAAAAATACCTTTGGTGTTCCTCAAGGAACGGTACTGGGTTCACTACTATTTAATATGTACGTGAATGACTTAGTTATGAATGTGAAACATTGCAATATTTGTATGTTCGCAGATGACACCATGATATATGTATGTGGAGACAATTTAGATCAAATGGTTACTGAAATTAATGAAGGTTTATCATCATTATTCAAGTGGCTTTGTAATAATAAATTATGCATTAATGCTAGTAAATCAAAGTACATGATTGCAGGTAGCAATTATAAATTAAGTAGATTAGATGTTAGTAATGTTAAAATTAAGATAAATGATTATGAACTGGATAAGGTAAGAGAAATGAAATATCTTGGGACTATAATTGATGAGAATTTAAATTTTAAATCACATGCGCATTACGTGATGAATGAAATGTTAAAAAAAGTTTACTTCCTACGTAGAACTTCGACTGGTTTGTCTATAAAGATAAAGTTGCTACTGTACAAATCGCTAATCGCACCTCATTTAGGGTTCTGTTCCACCCTGCTTTTCAATTTGAATCAAAATGAGGTACAGCAGATTCAAAAAATTCAGAATCATGTCATGAGAATGATATTAAAGTATAAAAGATACACTCCGATAAAGTTGATGATGAATACGTTAAATTTAATGAGTGTTAAGCAACATATTGTTTATAGAGCTCGCATATTTATTCATAGAATTAAGTAATAGGTTAGTAGTGGTGCAAGATATACATAACTATAAGTAATTTCTATATAAGTTGGTGTAAGCGTGTAAAAACAACAAAAAACATTTTTGTTCGCGGTTTAGAAGAATAAGTTACCTATAGAAATTAGGAATTGCGTATTTGTAAATACTTTTAAAAGTAGGTTATTTTGTCATGTAAAAAACAAACACTAACATTGCATCATTGGTGTTTTTATTGATGTGTGTTCATGCACTTGTTTTTGCACAATATACATATTTCAATTTAGCGTGTTGCTGCATTAACAGACAGGTGCTGACATTGTATATGTAATATTACTTTCGTAGGTCTTTTAAGTTCTAGTTTAAGTATTTGTAAATATATTTAAAAGTAGGTTATATAATTAGATAACAGAAATTTTATACTGTTGCATGTACATGTTTGAATTTAGTAGGCATTATTGCATTAACAGATAAATGCTAACAATAAATATGTAATATTAGTTTCGTTCGTCTATTTTTAAGTTCAATTTGTTATATGTAAACAAGAATATGTAAAATTTAAAGCAATTGCTAATAAAAGTATATTATTATTATTACAAACATATAACACCAATGGAAAGATCAATTTATTTGCTTCACTAAATCACAAATACACGTAACCAATAAATTATCTTTGTGTATATCTGTTCACTGTTTTCTACGCGCAGAGAATGTACAAAAACATTGATGGAAATCAAACTTCAAATATACATGAAAAAATGAGGTGTGGCCACCACACGACTTTCTTATACGTATGAGCGCTTCAAACTATAGAATTTTAAGAATTTTTACTTTCTTATACGTAGTATAAGGAAGTATTGTGATGACGAAAATTTTCGACCTCGAGATTTTTGCAGATGTCCACGTTTTGAGGTCACCTGATACCAAAAAAGTGGTTTTTAAAAAATCTCTCTCTCTCTCTCTCTCTCTCTCTCTCTCTCTCTCTCTCTCTCTCTCTCTCTCTCTCTCTCTCTCTCTCTCTCTCTCTCTCTCTCTCTCTCTCTCTCTCTCTCTCTCTCTCTCTCTCTCTCTCTCTCTCTCTCTCTCTCTCTCTCTCTCTCTCTGTGTGTGTGTGTGTGTGTGTGACCACGATAGCGGTCAAACCGCTGTAGATATCAATTCCAAATTTTGTATTTACGAATATAATCTCCCTCTTGAGAACTGATTAGATTTTGAGCAAAATCGGCAGACCGGAAGTAGTAGTTTACTTCAGTGAAAAAATCGAATTTTGCAAATATTTCGTCAATTATTAAGTTTAAACAAATTTATAAAGAATTCAAATGTACTCAAAACTAAATTTGAGAAAAATTGTTTTAATAAAGTTTTTCGAAATTCCTACCGGAAGTAGATCTTTTATTCTTATCGAAAATCAGTTTTTTGCGAATATCTCGCAAGTCATGCTTTCTAGGCAGGTACATTACGAGTATAAAAGTATTTAGAACATACTTTTAAATATCTTTTGTATAAAAAAAATTTCAAAATTCAGACCGGAAGTACCACTTTTACTCTTATCGAATAGCGATTTTTTGCAAATACATATTGCCGTGAACTTTACTTTAGAAATTAAAACAATATTGTATATAATCATAAAATGTTAGAAGTAGATATAATTAACGTTGACACTAAGATATACTCGTGTATTTAAATCAATATTAGCAATAAGAAAACTCACTTATAGTCTAAGAAATATTTATTCTAAAATAAATATTTATTCGATCATACGATAATACAGGTAGCACATAGATTATAAGTATTTTAATTAAGAATATTATATATATATACATATCATTTAGAAATAAGTGAGGAAAAACCTCAACACTAACAGTCAATGACGCAAATGAATGCTTATTTTCAGAAGTGAAAAACCCGAGATAACATTCAAATTTGAAAATAAAGAACCTGACTATAAGTTAGGAACAAAAAGAGCTCTGAGTATATTATGCAAAGAACCTACATTTAAAAATGGAAAGACTCTTAAGACCAACAACCGTGAAAGAGTGATGTTAACTAACGGAACAATTATAAGAGTCAATCATCTAAAAGCAATTAAACTATACTCAGAGAATAAAATAAGATATGCTCGTAATGTATATGAAGAGGCTTAATGCACTCAAGTAACTTAGAAATAAAATACATACACTTGCGTTGAAAAGGATATTAAGATAAAGTATATCATAAAGAACATCACAAAATCGTATAATATTTTTAATATATACAACAAAGGTATCAATTCTCATTGTAATGCGAGTAATTGCAATCTTCTTCATGGTTCCAAACTTAGTGCACATACAAACGAACATCTGTAACCAAAGAAATAAGCAGCATTAATATAAAAAGCAATGATTTATTACAGCATATTAGATATTCAAAACTCACCACGCACAATGAGATGGTTCAAAGAGAGAACGGAGCAGACGGGGAAGCCGCAAACGGAGGGACTAACGATCGAAACAATATCCAATTTCTTTCCATTCTTTCCGATTAAAAGCACCAGAACAAAAATACGAGTAAGGTTAGCGCTTGGTCGAAGAATGTATCTACGAAACAACGAAAGTAGCAATGAGTGTATTTATAAGTACAATGAATGTTTACGATAGCAATAAACGAATAAAATAACGTAACAAAAACATTAAAGTGAATATCAATATACTTACTGCACATTAGATATAAATATATGGAACAACAACAAATACTGTCGTTGGTGAATGTAGAAGACATCAAATGTCAAGATCAAACATACCAAAATAAATACCAACCTAAAAAACGACAAGAGGAAGAAGAGACAAGGCATAAATATCGAGATATCCGCTAGAGGCGCTACAACGAACAATTCAAAAATAAAAGTCCGCAAAACAATCAAATAGGGTATGGCATTTATTTTCAACTATAAAAAGCGCGTCGGAACAGAAAATTAGTTAGTTGTTAGCTGGTTCCTGTTACATTAAAAACTTCTAACTCACAACAAAGTAATAGAGTCTCTTGAAGAAAATAATACATCTACGTGTTGAGCGAATAATGGTCAAGTGGGGTCGTTACACGCTTACCATTATTACCGCAAAACAATATAAAAGGATTACCTAACAATTCACAAACGAACAAGAAGCATATACGCTTCTATAGGAATAATTTCCAATTGTTTCTGGTCGCCATATTTTCAAAAAGTGAGCGTCATCATTTAATTTATAGAAGATTCCAATGAGAGAAGAATCCACAAAAATGGAAAACCAATTTCAACAAGAATTCGAGGAATTATATGAATCTACGCAGTGAGTAGTAAATAATATTGTTTTAACTATTATATTGAATCAAATATATACAGGTTCTCTCTAATCACTCCATTTCTTTTAATACTTAGTTATTTAAATGATAGAACGTCAATATAGGGACACAATTTTAATTAAAATTAAGAACATTAGTCTTAAAAGTGTACTGTGTGCGAATACTTACACAACGGACCAGTGTTCATTAAGAAAGACCTTAGAAATTACTGTTTTGAACAATATTCAAACTTTTATAAACAGGAACGCCTAAACGCTTCGCACTAAGAATCTAAAGTCTCCGTGAGAATAGAGGTTTAGACAATTAGTTTGTGATGCATCAGGAATGTATCTGGGGAGGTGATTGATTCAAGCTTTATGTAGTACGTGTGAATGTTTGCATAAAGACGATTAGTCAGTACCTTCATTATCAAGTCAATATAATTTGGCCTAAATATACAGGCTTTTTATAAGAAAAGAGTGAAAGCGGAGAAACCCTGAATTGATTCAACACACATTTAAGTGAACGAACACGATATTATTGTGAAAACTGTTATTTGTAAGAATTGTAAATAAATAATATACAGTCTAAAATAAATTCTACCTATTGTTATTGATAAGTATATAATACATTTTTCACACGAGTAATCTAGTGTCATAATTATTTATAACCCTATCCCACACAACCATCACAATAATAAAGAAAGTGAAACAAGTAAGGAAAGAAGTAAAATCACAGTAGAAACCCACGAGATCAATTATGCTGTTTTGCCTATAGAGTTAGTACAAACATCAATTTTATAGACTCTTTAATAAATAAATTATAAAAATT